>JADLZL010003172.1:0-320426 GCA_015844335.1 Chrysopogon serrulatus | reverse complement strand
ACTCCAAAGTAGTCTCAGATACAAACCGTAGAGGTAGCACCGACAGGCCGATACTCCTCCAAAACTTTCTCTTTAAACTCTATTTCTCTCCCTCCTCAAGAACTAACTTCTAGAGGTATAGAACTAGCTCTCTCTTGGAATGCTAACTCGAGAGGTCATCCATTCAAGGGACACCTCCGAGAATCCTAATTAGGTTTTTCTAGCTAAAGCTCTTTTCTTCTTCTCTTGGATTCTCCTTCCTGGGGGGGTGTGCCTCTCCTTTTATAGCCCTAGCGAATCAACGTGAGCCCTCGGATCAAACCGACCTTGACGGATGGTGGAGATCGTTCCTCAAAGGCGGTGGAATAAACCGGGACAACCGGGGGCGCAATCGGGGGGTGCCCCGCATCGGCCGGCGTCCCGTGGCTAGACCGGCCGGCCCGGCTTTGGCCGCCCCCTGCCCCCCTCGGTGTGGTGCCTTCTCGTCTCTTACGGAATATTCCTATGTTGCCGTGGCGTCCATTCGACATTCTATGTTGCGGTGTAGCTCAAAAGTGTGTCTTTTCCTGTTTACCTGCAAAACCATTGATTCACCAAAACTCCTGGAATTCGTTAGTTAAAGTCCTACTCTAGGTAGATGGATTGCTTTTATATCATTTTGGAAGATTAGTTGACGGTTGGATTTGATCATTAAGGACCGCCAATCGGGTCCCGAGCCCCCGGCGATGATCGTGAACCATCGATCAAACCGACATTGGCGGTGCAGCTAGGATCGATCCTCAAAGGCGGTGGAGCGAACCGGACGAATCGGGCCGCAGAATCGGGCTAGCCCTGCACCCGGCCGGTTGTCGGCTAGACCGGCCGGCTCGGCCTGGTGGCCTCTGGGCCCCGGCTCGGCGTGGTGCCTTCTCATCTCTTTTGGAATCTTCCTGTGTTGTCGCGGAGTCCATTTTCCGTTTCCTTATTCCAATAAGCTCTTGTGGTTGCGCCTTTCCAGTTTACGCCTGCAGAAATAGTAAAACACCAAAACTCGTGGAATTCAGTCAGTGTAAACCCTATGTCTACTTCGGCGATGACAAATGCATCCTTTTCATGGCTAGTTGACGGTTGATTTCATACAATAGTGGCCATCAACAACTCCCCCAAGCTTAACCTTTGCTAGTCCCTTAGCAAAGAAAACTTAGAAAAGTTATTGAATATATGTATATGTTTAAGCATTATAGCCATCTCGGAGCAACTCCCTAGAAGTATACCTGCAGTCAGATAGAAATTCTCCTACAAGTTATGCAATAACTGAGCTGACACTCAGACTTACCCATATTACTTTTGACTGTGGGGCTTATTAGCCCTTCCTTGGGTCTTGAGCACTTGACAGACGGAAAGATCCCATCTAAGCACTATGTCTCAAGCTCTTCGATCGACTATCATTCTGGAGTCTTTAGAGGTTTTCAAATAAAACTCAGAGTTTCCCATGTATGACACTCTCAAGTCTCTCAATATATGTGGTATTTGTGATTTCTCACCAAGGCAGTGATGATGATTGCCTTTCTTTTCATCCTATAGCTAAAGCTTATGTGGAGCTCATAGGTAAGGAGAAAACTGAAAGAGCAATCTTGCAATGCATATGTTAAGTCAAACAATGGAATGGAGAAACGAGTCATGCAGTCAAATCAAGATGTATAGGCAGATGGATATGGTGGATATATAGTGGAGCCTAATTCTACTTCAGCTCCTTGGATGCTTCTCTCTCCTTTTGACCGTTCGAAACTGCCTAGAGGTTATGAGCTATCTTTTTCTTTTTCTTTTTCTAAGGGAGTCGGGCATCTACGTACCCATTGTTACTCTGGGACACTTGTCCATCTTTCTTTTCTTCTCCCCTTTTCTTTCTCTTTTATTTTTTTCAAATATCTTTTTGCATAGCTCATAGCACTCCTTTTGGCATTGATGGATGTGGAGAGATAACAACAGGAATATGGAGCATTTATTGGGTGGCTAACCTAAAGGAATACTTTTGGTGTTCTCTCCCAGTGTAGAAAAAAGACATTTTTGGAATGGATGTAGGTGGAATGGCATGTTGTTGCACCTACTCTAGTGTAGAGTAGTGCATATGGAGGTGGATCTTGATTCAAGAGCATGACAAATCTCTCACCAGGGTCACAAACATTGACAAAACTCAATACAAGACAAGCAGCATATATGTAGAGTTTAACTAGCCTATCTTATCATGTTTGGCTCTGGTGGGAATGTAAGCTTTGTCATATAGGAACTCATCATGTTTGGCATTTTTCAAAAGATAAATCTCTAGAACTCTAGTGTCACTTAGAACAAGATAGATAGCAACTCAGACTTTCTCAATCTTATCAATCAGGCACCTAGACTTAGTTCAAGCATATGCAACCCACAAGTTTTAGGCTTAGAGCAAATTCTCATGTCAAAACAGTTGGAGCTAAAACTTGGAAAAACTTTTGTCTAAACTCTGGGCATTTTAGAGGTGTTGTAACAGAGCAGCTTATCATCAATTCAATTCATCTCAAGAGCTTCCTTTTTATTGACTCTAGACAAACAAACATTTTTATTTGGTTTTTCATTTTTCAAAGACTCGAACTATAAAACTCAAATGACTCTAAGGACTCTTAACAAGAATGGACCTTCATGTGCTCACATATTTTTGGTACTTTTAGGTTTTCTTAGATACTATGGTGAACCTTCATGTGCTCACATATTTTTGGTATTTTTTATTTTTATGACTGACTCGTTAATCATGTAGGTACACTTACCTGGATACCTAGGAGATGTCTTCCCCCAAGCTGGTTGTTATCGTGGTTGAGCATTGAAGCTGAGCAGTCCTCTCGATGGAGCTCATATTTGTAAGAGCTAGTGTAGCCAAAAACCTTCATCTCATCCAACAAGAAGTTGCTTTCTTCACACAGTGGTTAGCTTTGTGCAAGGAAGGTGTACGTCCGAGTGATGAAGATGATGATTCCTAGGTGGACTAGCTCTCGAGTCATCTCAGAACAAACATCTCACAAAACACCAAAACTCGTGGAACCGATTAGGATAAACAGTTAGTGGTTAGCCGTTTCGTGGATTGGTTGTTGTGAGAGGTGTTCAAAGGGTGTTAAAGTGCATGCAATGCAGCAAGATGCTCAATAATTATTTTTGGATTTTTTTTTTTATCAAAACAGAATGGAAATATGCATGCTAATTTTTATTTTATTTTTTTTTAGCCACCACAAAGTGAACACTCCTTTAGCTTGCGCTGTAGGTGTGTCACATGGGGCTTTGAGGTTTTCCAAATGTTTTTGTGATTTTCTATAAAGATGATGAAAACTAACTATGAATTAAAAGTGCAAGAAAGTAAATGGATAACTACCATTGTTACCTTATGGCAAGGGTTCGGAGTTTAAAGTCCTCCGGACAAGACTTCTCGTCGTCTTCACTCCTCGGGTGCTTTATCGGATCCCAAGGATGGGGACCCTAATGTTGGACCTCCTGGTGATGATGACTCGGTTGAGGAGGTTACCTTTTCTTTTCATACCTTTGTAGGTTGTTGCTTTGGAGCTATAGATTCTTCCTTGATTTCCACCTCCTCAACATTGCTCTTTTGAGAGCGATTCCTCCGGCGCTGACGTCTCCTCTTGGATAGGGTAAAAGCTGCTAATCCAGGAGAGTTATAATCTTTAAAATAACAACGTACCTTCTCTCTTGGAAATTGAAAGTGGACTTGGCCTGATCCATTGTAGATGATAACGTTGGTGGTGCTGAGGAATGACCTTCCAAGTATGATGGGCGTCTCGTCTTCTTCTCCCATGTCCAGTATCATGAAGTCGGTCGGGACGTAGTAATTCTAGATCTTGACCATGATGTCTCTTGCTACTCCCTCCGGGAATCTTGTTGTGTTGTCCACCAGCTACAGCTACATATAGGCAGGGTATAGAGGTGTATCGAATAATAAGTCATATACCTTTTTTGGACATGATGTTGACAGCTGATCCGGCGTCGCAGAAAGTGTTGTAAAATGAGTACTGTCCAATAGTGCAATCAATGGCTGGCATGCCTGGATCCTCTCTCTTGGCTAGGAATGGTGAAGCTAAGAGGTGGTCATGCTTGTACTCGACAGCCTTGACTACTTGGACTTGATTTCTCGCTTGCCTCCTGTTCTTGTTCTTTCTCTTCCCATTTGAATTCCTCTTGGTGCCTTCATTTGTTGGCTTGACTGGAAAGTAAGCTCCTCTTGGATCTATAGGAGCTTCAAGGGTCTTGTTCTTAAAACTGAACTTCTCTTTATTACCCTTGATGGTGAAACAAATCTTAGCACTGTCCGTGTAGATGACAGCCTTTGCAGTACTCAAGAATGGTTGGCCAAGAATGATTGGGCTCTTGGGATCTCTATCGATATCCTGGACTATAAAGTCTACAGGGACATATGATCTCCCGATTCATATACACACATCATCTAAGATTCCTTTGGGGTACTTGATCGTCTGGTCTGCAAACTGTAAACACATATCTGTGTACGACAAAGATGCCCATGGAAAGACTTGGTCAAAGATTACATTAGGCATGATGTTGACACTGGCGCCTAGATCGTAGATGACTTTGGGGAAGTCATGCTGCCCAATAGAGATGGGGATCACAGGTTTCTCTGGATCTCCTCTCTTGGGTGGCATGGACTCATCCTTCCATCCTGATGATGCTTCAACATTGTAACCTGCATACACATCAACCAGATTTGCGGTCTCAGGCTCTAAAAGTTATCCTAGAATCTTACCTTCATTGGTCGGTGGAACAGTAGCCGCCAGCTGAGCTAATTGTTGTTCTATCATTTTATTAAAGCTAAGCTGGTTCTTAACAGCAGAGGTAAAGCTATCCATTTTAGTGTTTATATTTTCTAGCATTTTATCATTGGATGCTACCTTCCTAGATAAAGTCTCCACAATTTTATTTTGATTAGAGATCACTTCTCTCAAAGGCAATTGAGCATAGTTATTGTAATTAGTGCCTTGAAAGTTACCTTAGAAATTACCTTGGTAGTTGGGCCTTTGCTGATTCCATCCTTGATTTTGAGGACGATAATTGTTGTTGTTGTTGTTGATGAAGTTCACATCCTCATGGGTCTCAGGGCAGCTGTTGCCTGAGTGTCCCATATTGCCACATACTTCACAAGTCATGCATGAATCATTTATGCACATGACATCTTGTCTCTGGCTCGTCTTGTCTTCCAGCTTCTTTATGAGCAGGTCTATCTTGGCAGACAACATGTCTACCTCCTTGAGCTGGTGCATTCCTCCATTCCTCTTGCGGATGGTTTGGCGCTCATCATTCCAATCTTGATTGGAGGCCATCTTCTCCATAAGAGCAGTAGCTTGTGGTATGGTCAGTGACATAAATGCACCTCCAACAGCAGCGTTAATGTTGTTATGGGTGCTATTGGTAAGCCCATGATAGAAAGTTTGTATAAGGAGCCAATTCTCCATCCCATGATGAAGGCATTCTGATATGTAATCTTGGAAGCGTTCCCATGCCTCAGGGACTGACTCATCATGTCGTTGCTGGAAACTCAAAATCTTCTCCCTTAGGGCACTTGTTTTGCCCATAGGAAAGAATCTTGACAGAAAAGCTATGGAGCACTTGTCCTAAGTTGTATGATTGTCTTTGTTGACGTAGAACCATTGCTTTGCCTTTTCCAATAGCGAGAATGGGAACAGATACAGCAGGACGGTATCCTTTGGTACATCTCTCAGCTTGAAAGTGCTACAAATCTCTAGAAAGTATTGGAGATGAGCACTTGCATCATCATGTGCTTTTCCACAGAACAAGTTGGCTTGCACCATGGTGATAAGAGCTGGCTTGAGCTCAAATCCATTCTTCCCAACTTCGACATTATGCGGATGTTGTTAGTGTTCAGAGTGGAGAACTCACGCAGTGACTTATCAGCCATTTTCTTAGAAACTAGTGCTAAGTTGCCTTCTTGTTGCTCTTCTTATTCTCTTATAGGAGCTCGCTCCTCCAAAGAACGAATCTCAGCAGTGGGTGTCTTTGATGGAGATTCAAAGATATCCCTCACTTGTTGGAATTTCCTTCTTCGAAGAGTTTCTCTGGATTTTCAACATAGTTATCTGGCAGATCAAAACCACTTATTCATTACCCTGCATAAGATTTCACAAAGATAGAAAACACAAGGGTAAGCCTGCATTGAGTAGGGGTCTATGGTTCCTCTATCTCATTAGTTGTTAGGTCTATCGCTATCCCTTAATCGCCAATTGCCTTCCCCGGCTGAAAGGTCCTAAATGGCTAGAGGGGGGTAAATAGCCTTCTTAAAATTTCTACAAGACACTAAGAGAACCGGTTAGTGACAAAGATGGCGCTCAAGCGAATTTTGCACTAGCCTACAAGAGAGGGGGTTCGTAAGCCACCTAACCAATCACACTAGCAACCTAATATACTAAAGCACACTAGGAGTAATGTCCTTAGCAATCAAATTACTCTACACAACCTATTATGCTACATGCACAATGTAAAGAGATGATCAAGATGTGCAAACCGAGCCTTGTGGATGAAGCCAATCACCATCTTGTTGATATGATCAATAGCAATGTAAAGAGCCAATCAACAAGAATACCAATATGATCTCGAAGGATCAATCCACATAAGAGAGGGAGACTCCAATTTATCTCCGAGGTTCATGTGCTTGCCAACACGCTACGTCCTCGTTGTGTCCCCCTTGACCACATGGTTCGGTGGCAAATCGGTGTTGACGGTCCTTAATGTTCAAATTCAACCATCAACTAATCTTCCAAAATGATATAAAAGCAATCCATCTACCTAGAGTAGGGCTTTAACTAACGAATTCCACGAGTTTTGGTGAATCAATGGTTTTGTAGGTAAACACTGGAAAAGACACACGTTTGGGCTACACTGCAACGTGGAATGTAAGAATGGATGCCACAGCAACATAGGAACATTCTAGAAGAGACAAGAAGGCACCACACCAAGCCAGGGGCCTGGGGGCCAGACCGGCCGGTCTGGCCCTGGACCGGCCGATCTGGGGCAAGCCCCGGTTACGCCCCGGTTCGCTCGGTTTATTCTACCGCCTTTGAGAAACGATCTCCACCATCCGCCAAGGTCAGTTTGATCCAAGGGCTCACGTTGATTCGCTAGGGCTATAAAAGGAGAGGCACACCCCCCATGAGGAGAATCCAAGAGAAGAAGAGAAGAGCTTTAGCTAGAAACCCTAAGTAGGATTCTCGGAGGTGTCCTTTGAATGGATGACCTCTCGAGTTAGCATTCCAAGAGAGAACTAGTTCTATACCTCTAGAAGCTAGTTCTTCAGAGATAGAGAGATAGAGTCTAAAGAGAAAGTTTTGGAAGAGTATCGGCCTGTCGGTGCTACCTCTACGGCTTGTATCTGAGACTACTTTGGAGTCAACTTCTGTGTTCAAGTAAGTAATATTGTTTATTCTGTTTTGCTAGTTTACGACTCTTTTGAGTACTTTAATCCTTGTAGCTCTTGGGTTTGAGTAGTATTCGTAGTGTAAGCGTGGTGCTTAGACTCTATTACTCGTAGATGTACCCTATTGTCCGGATTTGGTGGTAGCCTGCGGAGGTGACTTATAGCTCCATTGAATCTTACTTATTCCAATATCCCGTCAGTAGGCCTAGCAGGAGAATAGTTGGTACCTAAGTATAGCTCTGTCTATGCTTTTCTATCCAACTCCCTAGTAAGACATTTTGATCATAATTTGCTTGAGCCTGAACTAGAAGCCCTAGTTATCCCCTCTATATCCCTACCTTCTACAGCCTTGTTTGCTACTCAGTTGGTTAAGTGTAGTTTAGAAGACCCTCACACATCTTCCTTTGGGTTTGATATTAAAACTGGGTATACTTATCTGGTGAAGTGCTACAACGTATCCGTGCGCTTGTGAATTTATTCAGTAGGCATTAACAGATACCAACAAGCATTTCTGGCACCGTTGCCGGGGAAGACGTCGCTGAGATCACTCTGAACTTATCTTAACATGTATTATAATCTTATCTTTTCTTTATATACTATCACTCTTTACCTTTTTCATTTCTCTTTACCTTTTCTATCCTTCAATGGATCAACTTAATTCCACACCTATCTATAAATATAACTACATGAGCCTACGCTTAGAGCTAGAGCCATCCTCAAAGCCAATCTTAGGCTCTGACTATGCCCATGTTTAATAGACATGGTCAGAAACCAATCTTTCTCAGGAGAAGACAATGCTAGCCCTTACTCTCACCTCAATGAATTCGAACAAACCTGTGCGTGTTTGCGCATTAAGGATATGTCCGATGAGACTATCCGATGGAAGCTTTTTCCGTTCTCTTTGACTAGAGAAGCTAGACATTGTTATGATCTCCACGTTGAGAGTGTTAAAGGTGACTGGGAAGTATTATGTGCTGAATTCTGCCTTCAATTCTATCCTATATCTAGGGTAGCAGAGCTCCACATAGAAGTTTTATCCTTTAGACAAGAGAAGAAGGAGACCTTAATTGAAGCCTGGGAACGCTTTAACTGCTTAACTCATTCTGGACCTAGTCTATCCATACCAGACCCCGTTTTACTTCAACATTTCTATAAGGGTCTGAATAGAAAAACTATGAAGTTCCTCAACCTTGCTTCTGGAGGATCATTCTTGCATATCACTCCTGATGTTGCGAGAAATGTCCTTACCAAAATTCACAAAAATGAAGCATCTTTAAAGAAGCAAGTAGAGGAAGAAGATTTGATAGTTGATCAAGAATCCACACCTACCACATCCTAACCTGCAACTATCAGCGAGCTTGAACCACAGGAGGAGGAGGAAATTCCACTTCCAAAATTCATGCTTGAGATCGAGGATGATATATTTGCTGATTATGGAAACATCTCGAATTATTATGCTATTAGGAGACCATAAAAGTCAAAGAAGTCGTCGTCACCTAGTGACGGAATCTTAAATTCTTCTGAGGTGGCTTTCCTTAAGTAAAATGCTAAAGAGCTTGTGTCGATTATAAGCAATGATTGGTTGGAAGAATCAGAGCTTTCCTCTGATGTCATCCGAGTTGATTTTACATGAACCACCATACTTTGCCGAATCCACACGGGATCTTTTGAAGCATTATATAACCCTGTTGTGGGAGTTAACATCATGTCTGCAATATTTGCTCAAAATCTTTAAAGAGATATGCCCTTAACCTCAACAATAAAGTTTATGAGAAGTCCTTTAGGCCATGTTATTCCAAGTTTTGGGATTCTCTATGTCTTACCTATTTATGTCAAAGGGATAAGAGTTCATTTGAGCTTCTATGTCTTTGATGTCATAGAGTTTGATGTTTGATTGGACAGCCTATAGAGAGACTTTTACAAGAAGGACAAGAAGGGAATTTGAACATTAGCCTTAGGAAGAATTTTAAATTGCCTATATCCATAACTCGAGTTCTTAACAGCGAGACTGAGCCACTTCCTAAGCCTGATTCTATGGAAGAAGTCTTGGAGACAACCCTTGAATCATCTTTCGAACCAGATTTTGAGGATGATCCCAAACCACTAGAAGAGGAAGGAGATAGTACGCTAGAACCTGACCCTCTAGATAAGTCTGAGGAACCACCTAAGCCTCCCATAGAGCTCAAACCCCTGCATTCTGGACTTAAATATACTTTTCTAAATGATGATCGAGAATCTCCTATAATAATAAGTGATAAACTCTCTGAGGAGGAAACCTTCCGATTGATCACAGTCCTAGAAAAGCATAGATCTGCCTTTGGCTATTCACTCCAGGATCTTAAGGGAATCAGTCCTGTTCTTTGCACCCATCGCATTCCTACAGATCCTGAGATAACACCCTCTAGAGAACCACAACGTAGGCTGAACAATGCGATGAGAGAGGTTGTTAAGAAAGAGGTTTTAAAACTGTTACATGCCGAGATCATATATCCTGTGCCACACACTGAGTGGGTAAGCCCCGTGCAAGTTGTGCCTAAAAAGAGAGGCATGATAGTTGTTAGAAATGATAAGAACGAATTAATCCTACAAAGAACCGTCACAGGATGGTGGATGTGTATTGATTACCGAAAGCTAAACAAGGCAAACAAAGAAAGATCATTTCCCACTTCCCTTCATTGATGAGATGTTGGAAAGATTGGCAAATTTTCTTTCTTCTGTTTTCTTGATGGGTATTCGGGATATCATCAAATACCGATCCACCCAGATGACCAAAGCAAAACCACATTTACATATCCATATGGAACCTATGCTTACCGTAGAATGTCTTTTGGATTATGTAATGCTCCAGCCTCATTTCAAAGATGCATGATGTCTATATTTTCTGATATGATTGAAATAATAATGGAAGTTTTCATGGATGACTTTTCGATGTATGGAAAAACTTTTGATAAATGCCTTGAAAACTTAGATAAGGTTTTACAAAGATGTGAAGAAAGGCACTTAGTCCTTAATTGGAAAAAATGTCATTTCATGGTTAGAGAAGGAATACTACTTGGACATTTGGTCTCCGAGAGAGGGATAGAGGTAGACAGAGCTAAAATTGAACTAATTGAACAACTACCTCCTCCCATTAATGTTAAGGGAATTAGAAGCTTCCTAGGTCATGCAGGTTTTTATAGACGGTTCATACATAACTTTTCATACATTGCTAGACCTCTAACAAACCTGCTAGCTAAGGATGCTCCCTTTGAATTTGATAACGCTTGTTTGAAAGCTTTTGAAACTCTTAAGAAAGCGCTCATCTCTGCACCAATCATTCAACCCCCTGATTGGTTGCTACCTTTTGAATTGATGTGTGATGCAAGTGATTATGCTGTGGGGGCAGTTTTGGGACAAACTGAAGACAAGAAACATCACACAATTGCATATGCTAGCAAAACTTTGATAGGACCTCAACTTAATTATGCAACTACTGAAAAAGAGCTTCTGGCTGTTGTTTTTGCTATAGACAAGTTTGGATCTTAGTTAGTAGGAGCAAAGGTAATTGTTTATACTGATCATGCTGCTCTTAAATACCTACTCACTAAGAAAGATGCTAAATCCCGACTCATAAGATGGATTTTACTACTCCAAGAATTTGACTTAGAAATAAAAGATAAAAGAGGAGTAGAAAACCCTGTTGCCGATCACTTGTCTAGAATGCAGTTTAAGAATATGCGGGAACTACCAATCAATGACTCTCTTCGAGACGACACACTCTACGCCATCTCTAGGTCGGATCCCTGGTACACGAATATTGTCAATTTTATGGTTGTAGGATATGTACCACCAGGGGCGGACAGGAGAAAGTTTATTTATGGAAGTCGTCTACATATATGGGATGATCCTTATCTCTTCCGAGTATGTGCTGATGGACTACTCCGAAGATGTGTACCCACTGAGAAAGGACTGAAGATCATTGAAAAATGTCACTCATCACCATATGGAGGTCATTATGGCGCATTCTGAACCCATGCAAAGATCTGGCAAAGTGGATTCTTTTGGCCAACCATGTACGAAGACACCAAGAACTTCATCCGAAGATGTGGAGCATGTCAGAGGCACAGAAACATCAACTCAAGAGATGCCATACCCCTCACCAACAATCTTTAGATTGAGCTCTTTGATGTCTAGGGAATCGACTACATGGGACCATTCCCGAAATCAGGCAACTATGAGTACATCCCAGTGGGAGTTGATTATGTCTCAAAATGGGTAGAAGCACAGCCATGCAAAGCCGCCAATTCTATGAATTCCAAGAAGATGTTTTAAGAGACAATATTTCCAAGATTCAGTGTTCCAAGAATGGTGATTAGTGATGGAGAAACTCACTTGATTGACAAAGACTTTCGCAACTACTTAATGAAGCAAGGGATTCAACATCACGTAGCTACTCCTTACCATCCTCAAACAAGTGGCCAAGCAGAGACTTCCAATAAGCAAATCAAGAATATCCTACAGAAGACCGTTAATAAGATGGGAACCGCTTGGAAGGAAAAGCTACCCGACGCACTATAGGCATACCGAACTGCATACAAGACACCTCTTGGCATGTCATCCTATCAGCTTGTCTACGGCAAGACCTGTCATTTGCTAATAGAGCTCGAGTTCAAAGCTCATTGGGCAATCAAAAGATGGAACATGGGTCTTGAAGCTGCAGGAACAAAGAGAAAGATGCAAGTCTAAGAATTAGATGAATGGCGAGAAAAAGCATATCATAACTCAAAGATCTATAAAGAGAGAACCAAACGGTGGCATGATAAACGAATCAAGAAGAAGAGCTTTAGTCCTAGAGATAAAGTGCTACTATTCAACTCCAGGGTAAGATTATTCGGACATGGAAAGCTACGAAGCAAATGGGAAGGACATTCATGGTGGTAAATTCATCATCACATGGAGCAGTGACACTTCAAAACAACGAAGGTACGTTATTCAAGGTAAATGGCCAACGTCTTAAAATTTTTCTAGAACCTTCTAGACCACCTGAGGAATTGGATGAAATTTATTTCTTAACTTTTCCCTCATTTATGAAAATATAAAACCCCATCGCGAACTGGGCCGCGATGGGAGAAAATTTGGAGAGAAAACGGGCCAAGATTGCACCCCGCGGAAGGGCACCGAAACGGGGGGGGGGGGGGCCGGCGGTCCCACCCCTGCACGGCCGGTCCGCCCCTGCACCGCCTCGGGGTCCGCCGCCTCTCGTTGCGAAGTTTGTTCCGTTAGGGTTCAGAATATTCGACCGTGATCCGTATCCACCGCTGCCTTATCACGATAGATGCTCGGGATAGATTAGGATGGAATGACCCCCACCCCAAGGAACCAGGACTATATAAACAAGCCCCTGGGTCATTCTCCTCTCATCCCAAGAGCTTTCCTCTCTTAGCCCTAGCAAGGAAGCTCTCCAATCTCTCCATCTTCCACCAAATGGCAAACCCAAGCCTTCCCTACACCGTCGAAGAGCCGGAGGAGGTCCTCCCACTGGCGATCATCCCGCCGAAGCAGCTGGCAGTGGTGCCACTGAAGGCGATCGTCCCGGTGCCGTCGAAGGAGGTCGTCCGAGCTCGACCTCAAGGAGCTCCACTGGAGGAGGCGCGCTTCGCCTAGGTCATCAGGAGGCCAACCATCGCGCCTCCAGCTCATCGGTCACTTCTTGGAGATAAGCCTCGACCACTTGGTCAGCCTAGCATCTCTCTTCCCCAGGGCACTAAGTTACTACCTCCAAGAGAGGGGGAGAGGCTGCTAGAAGTCTCCACCAAGTTCAGGATGGTGACTGGAGCGAAGTACACCACGAAGAAGGAGTGCGTGACTCTAGAAGGTGTGTGGGTGGATCCCAGCAAGGTTAAGTTCAATCCACCGCTGAGAGCCAATCCAGAGCCTCCAAAGAAGAAAGCAAGAACTGCACCAGTCCCGCGACAACCTCGACTCAACCTAGCTACGCTAGAGACTAGGATAGACCTTCAGGGCTGTACGCTGTCTGAGGCGCTCAAAGCCCAAAGCCCTGAACACGGCTGTTCAGCGCATGGCAAACCTAGAAGCGAAGCAGGAGAAGATGCGCATTAAGAATAAGGCGTTCAAGGCTAGAGTTGAGGAGTTAGAGAAGAAAGAGTAGAGATAGAGATGAGTAGGCACACATGAGAGTCAATTCATTAGTTTGCTTAATTAGTTTGTTTGATTAGTTAATTCCTTCATTCATTGTGTAATAAATGTGCCTCATTTATAATAAAGAGTCAAGTTTTAGAGTCATCATCTCTCTCTAGATATATGTTTGTTTTTGTCTCCACCTTGTTGTGCATAAAAGGAAACAGGAAACAAGTGTAGGGGAGACAACCAATAAAGAACACAGAAGAACACCAACATGAGCTAGGTACGTGTTGGTATAAATTAATTGCACCCTAAATAATAACTATAATCAGATTATCCGCAAGCGCACAGATATATACTGATCAGCACTTCACCAAGATCAACCCGGTTTTAATATCGAACCCAAAGGAACAGTAGGTGAATTATGATCTAGCCCAATACTCTTAATCTAAAGGGGTACAAACAATCTAGAAAACTATTGAGAATGAGGAAATAGCTAATGTACTCTAGTTCTAACTACCGGTAAACTTTGTATAATATCGTCTTATCGGACAAGTGACCTGAATAGGAGAAGAAACAGAGTAATCTACCTACCAGACACCTATAAGCCTATCAGTCCTATCAACGGTAAGTGGACTATAGAGGATTCAACATAGCTATAAAGTCACCTACGTGAGCTACCACTATCCAGCTGAACAGGGGACATTCACAAGCAATCATAACCCAGACACCACGTCCACGCTAGAATACTACTCTGACCTAGGAGCTACCCAAATCAAAGTACTCAATATAATATGAGTTGCAAACCAAAGAACGAATATAAACAACTGCTTACTTGAATCAGAATGGTAAATACAAAAGTACCTCAGAACGCACCTTCGGGCGAGGGAGCTGAATCCAGACGAATACGGCTCCTGAGGATGCTCCGACAGGCCGGGGCTCCTCCGAATCTCTACTCTTCTACTCTATCTCTCTAATCTCTATCTTGATTGCTAGCCTAGATCTAGTGGATCTCTATCTAAAGCCCTAACTCTTCATCTCTTGATCTAGCCTCCTCCAGGGGGGTATGGCCCTCCTTTTATAGCCCTAAGGGGATTGATACGCCCGTTGGATCAAACCCGACGTAGCATGCGGTCGATGACTCCTCGGAGGCGGTGGAGGAAGGTTCCGTAGGGGGCGGCCAACCCTAACCCTAGGGGGGCGGGCGGGCGCTGTGGGGGCCGACCAGGCCCCACCCGGTGGTGGCTACGGGCCCCGCTGCTTCGGGCGTCTTCTAGAGTATTCCTGAACCCTCTGGTGATGTGTTTGCGTCACGGTTAAGTTTCGTGGTAAATTAGCACTTAAATCCCTCTTTTAGGCTTTTCTGGAAAATTCCCTGAAAAATGCACAAATCACCAAAACATGTGGAAATTGTCAGTGGTAACCCTATTCTTAATATATATTCATGTCTGGAAAAGCGGTAATTGCTAATAAATTTTGGCGTTAACAGGTGTCAACAATTACCCCCACACTTAGGCTTTTGCTCGTCCCGAGAAAAAGGTTGGTTTTGGCAAAACGGGTACACATTTAATGCATAACTTGGAGCTTAAATTATATAGCACTAGTCTAGTTATTATGCATTGTGAAATTTTAAAGTATCTATCATGAATCCTGAAGTGATTGCGGAGTAAGAGAGCTTAAGATTGATTACTCTTTCTTTAGTTATGTCTTTTGGAGTGGAGATGTATTTTGCAAAAACATAGCTTCGACACTCTCATTTGTAGTGGTACCAGTGGTAGTGATATAAATTGGATATTTTTATAGCGAGGGAGAGAGATATCATATTCCTAGATCGGAAAAATTCTCACTTCTTGGCATATTATGTTGGAGGAACCATGAGCCTTTCTTTTTTTTTTGAGCACATGCTCATATTTTTTCCTTCTTAAATCGAGGTTCCGGACACTTGTCCCTTTTTATTTCCTCGTGATCTATCTTTTTGAGGTTTCGGGACATTTGTCCCTTTTTATTTACTTGGAATCTTTTTAAATAGCTCATGCCTCCTTCATAATATTGCTCAAGACAGTGAATTTTATTTTTATTTAATTTAATTTTTATTTTACTGGAATATGATAAACCTCTCAACCAAAGCTATTAAAGTAGATTGATATAATTATTATTAAGTTTCATTACAAAGAGGAGTGAAGCTAAGTGTTTTTAAATTTTTGAAATAAAATCTCCAAAGACAAATTATCGAAAATTAAATAATCATTATCTTTACTATCTTACTTCCTACAATAACTTAGACAATCATGAAGCACTATAAATTTCATAATAATCATGACTCTAGAATGGTGTCATATAATTTATTTTTCTCAAGTTATGGATTGAATGGGTTTATTATTTCTTAAAGCATTTAATATGAAGAATTATAATTCAGATCGAAATTCAGAGTATAATATACGCAATTGAATTGTAATTGACTCGAACCCGACCGTGACCGAAACGAGGAGGCGAGAGGGGGCAGGGGGCGCCGCCCGGCCCCACCAGGGTGCCGGCCGGCCCCACCATAGGGGTCCTGCAAGTCCCACTTCGCTTGCGCGGTGTTGGGTCGATGTCGCTTCGAGTTACGCTATTTTTCTGATCGTATTTTCGCTTCGTGATCAATTGTGCTTCCCCACACTTGTTTTCCCCGCATACTTTCTGCGCAATATGTGGAGACAAAATATTCCAAAAATAGACAAGTAAAGTAGATAACAAACATTTAATATAATAAGGCACTTTATTCATTTATGGCGGTGATATAAAATAATTCAACAGACGCTTTAATGACTGTGCTAACGACGGCCCTAGCTCATTAGGCTTTGTCCTAAGAAAATGACTCGACTGACTCCATTAACTAATTGAACTAGCGGAAGTGTGCCTTATTGGGTAACTAGGTAACTAATGCTACCCTTTATTATTGAGGCCCTGAATTATTTCTTTGAGGGCTGCAACCTCTTCTTCAAGCTTTTTTTATCGCGCTTAAGGCTGGGGATTAACTTAAGATTAACCCCAACCTTCTTTTCTACGTTATCTATGAGCTTGTCCCTCAGCTTGTTAGATGTTTCCATCTCCTTGACAAGGTTGGAGAGGCCTTCAAGCTTCTCGTTGAGAGTGCGTAGAGTTGGTGCTGGCTGCTTGGGAACTTTCTCTAATGCTAATGCTGATGTTGCTCTCTTCCTCTTAGGCTTGGGCTTAGGTGCGATGGGCTCAGTGTAGCATACCTCATCAGGGTTTGCACGAATTCCTTGAATAGAAGGACGAGCAGCGTTGGTGTACTTAACGCATATCAGCTTGCCCTTCTTGTCGGTCTCGACTGTCACGAGTCGCTCATTAGCTCTAGGTGCAAGAAGTCGGGTACCCTTTGGGGATAGGAATCGCTTTCCTTTAGTACCTCCTTCAAGCGGCCAGCCTTGCCGGTGGTGGAGGAAGAGCGACGGATCTTGCACGTAGTAGACTTGCTCATGGCGCTGGGGGATCGTTGCAACTTGCTTCAAACACGACGACGGCGAGAGGCTTCGGCCGCGCGAGGACGAGGGCCTTTGAATCATCGGCTGGGGATGTCTTTGTCGGGTTCTGCGCCGTAGGAGACGATCGCCTTGTTCGCCATTGCTAATTGATCTAGATTGGAGAGCTCTTTTGAAAGAGAGAGGTGGCTGGTTATGGAATACAATTGAGGAGGTCTAGGTACGTATTTATATGGGGTTTCAGGAGACAGGATGAGGACAAAACCTAGGCTCTACAGGATCCGTACGAAAGAATATCCGATTGCACGTGGATAATACGCGAATATACATAGAAAGAGCGTAGAAGGACAGGGGACGAGAGTCGAGACGGGAGGTGCCTGGGGGGGCACCGACCGGCCCCATAGGGGCACCGACCGGCCCAACCCAGGGCCCACCTCGGGTGCCCTTCCGCAGGGTGCTTCGGACTCCACCTATGTATCTATTAGATGTGTTTTCGAATAAAAATTCATACCAGAATAAAATAGAACTTAATAAGTTGGTAATTGAATGAATTCGATTTCATCCACTACTCCTGAATCAAATGGCTCTAAATAAAGTTTAAGTCGGTGTCCATTTATCTTGAATAACGTACCTTCGTTTGATTGTAGAGTTATTGCTCCATATGGTGATGAATTCACAACGGTGAAGGGTCCTTCCCATTTGCTCCTCAATTTTCCAAGCCCGAATAATTTGAACCTGGAATTAAAGAGTAATACCTTATCTCCTGGTGCAAACTCCTTCTTGATCCTCTTATCATGCCATTTCTTCATTCGTTCTTTGTAGATCTTTGAATTGTGATAAGCCTTCTCTCTCCATTCTTCTAATTCTAATAACTGCATCTTTCTTTTCTCTCCAAAGACTTCTAGATCCATGTTTCATCTTTTGATAGCCCAAAGAGCTTTATGTTCTAATTCAATCGGTAAGTGGCGTGGTCTTACCATATACCAATTGATATGGTGACATACCCAAAGATATTTTATAAGCTGTCCGGTATGCCCATAGTGCATCAGGTAACCGATCCTTCCATAAAGTTCTTATTTCATTTACTGTTTTCTAGAGAATGTTTTTAATTTGTTTATTGGATGTTTCTGCCTGGCCACTTATCCGAGGATGATATGGAGTAGCGACATTATGTCATATTCCATGAGCTTATAGGTATAAGTGAAACTTCTTATCAGTGAAATGTGTTCCTCCATCGCTTATAACCATTCTAGGTGTTCCAAACCTTAGAAATATAACCTCTTCAAACATCTTCTTTGAGTGTTTTGAGTCAGCATTCTTGCATGGCATAGCTTCTACCCACTTGGATACATAGTCAACTGCCACCAAAATATACTCATAATTTCTTGACTTCACAAATGGTCCCATGTAATCAATTCTCCAGACATCAAAGAGCTCTATCTGAAGATTGTTGATGAGTGCCATAGCATCTCTTGCATTGATATTTCCGTGCCTCTGACACGCCCCACATCTTCGGATGAAATCTTTGGTGTCTTCATACATGGTTAGCCAAAAGAAACCACTCCGCCAGATTTTTGCATGAGTGCGAATGCCCCATAATGACCTCCATATGCTTTGATGAGTGACATTTCTGAATGATCTGCATGCCTTCCTCTCTTGGTACATATCTTCTGAGTAATCCATCAGCGCGTACCCGAAAGAGGTATGGTGGATCCCATATGTGGAAATGACTTTCATAAATGAGTCTTTTCTTATTTTCTCCTAGTGGTACATAACCTGCAACTATAAAGTTGACAATATTCACGTACCAAGGATCCGTCTTAGTCACTTTAAACGAAGATGTCATCTCTCAATGAGTCATTAATAGGTAGTTTAAAGCTTCCTTAAAATACATCCTAGACAAATGATCGACAATGGGGTTTTCTATTCCTTTCCTATCTTTAATTTCCAAATCAAATTCTTGCAAAGAATAGGATCCATCTTATTAATCGTGGTTTAGCATCTTTCTTAGTGAGCGGATATTTAAGAGCGGCATGATCGAGAATAAATAATTATTTTAGCTCCAACTAAGTAAGACCTAAATTTATCAATAGCAAAGACAACGACCAAAAAGTTCTTTTTCGGTGGTTGCATAATTTAATTGTGCTTCTGTCATTGTCTTGCTAGCATAGGCAATTGCATGATGCGTTTTATCTTTTGTTTGCCCTAAGACGCCCCCCACAAAGATAGTCACTAGCATCACATATAATTTCAAAAGGTAAAGACCAATCGGGGGTTGAATGATTGGTGCCGATGTAAGTGCTTTCTTAAGAATATTAAATGATTCTAAGCATTCTTCATCAAACTCAAAAGGTACATCCTTATCTAACAATCGGTCATTGGTCTAGCAATTTGTGAGAAATTCCTTATAAATCTACGATAAAAACCACAATGGCCAAGAAAACTTCAGACTCCTTTTACATTAACAAGGGGAGGTAGCTGTTCAATTACTTCAATTTTAGCTTTATCTACCTCTATACCTCTTTTCGACACTAGATATCCTAACACTATTCTTTCTCTTACCATAAAATGATATTTTTCCCAATTGAGGACTAAGTGTTTTTCTTTGCATCTTTGCAAAACTTATCTAAATTCTCTAGGCAATCATCAAAAGTTTTTCCATAAACTAAAAATCATCCATAAAAATTTCTATAATTTCTTCTATCATATCGAAAAATATAGACATCATGCATCTTTGAAAAGAAGCGGGTGCATTACATAATCCAAAAGACATTCTTCTATAAGCATAAGTTCCATAAGAACATGTAAAGGTGGTTTTGCTTTGATCATCCGGGTGAATAGGGATTTGGTGATATCCTGAATAACCATCAAGGAAACAAAAGAAAGAATGATTTGCTAAACGCTCTAACATCTCATCAATAAAGGGTAGAGGAAAATGATCTTTCTTTGTTGCCTTGTTGAGTTTTCTATAATCTATGCACATTCGCCATCCAGTGACAGTACTTTTGGGTATTAATTCTTTTTTATCATTTTGGACAACTGTCATTCCTTTCTTTTTAGGTACAACTTGCACAGGACTCACCCACTCGCTATGCGGTACAGGGTATATGATCCCTGCATGTAAAAGTTTTAGAACTTCTTTCTTTACTACATCTCACATCGCATTTTGGAGTCTACGCTGAGGCTCTCTTGAAGGTGTAATTTCTAGATTGGTTGGTATGCGATGGGTGCAAAAAACAGGGCTAATCCCTTTTAGGTCTTGGAGTGAATATCCAAAAGCAGCTCTATGTTTTTCTAAAACAGTTATTAATTTATAAGTCTCTTCATCGAAAGTTTATCACTTATAATCACAGGATATTCTTGATCATTATTTAGAAAAACATATTTAAGATCGATGGTAATGGTTTAAGCGTAATAGGAGGTTTAGGTGGCTCTAGTAATTCATCAAGAGGTTCAGGATCAATAAGGTCCTCCTCCTCTTCATCGATGAAGAACTAGGTATCATCTTCTAAATTGGGTTGAATAAAATTATTGAATTCAATCGCATTAACCTCTTCTATTGGATCTAATTCGGGAAGGGGCTCTGCTTTAAATTTTACCGCATGAGCTATAGGTATCGAAAAAATTAAATCCTTTCCTAAATTTGACATTTAATTTACCATCACGACCTTCTTGAAAAAGTTTTATTATGGGTACTCAATCATTACATCAAAATCCCATACATCAAAGATATAGAAATTTAGCAAAATGTGGAAATCATTAATAACAATAGGAAGTGCACTCAAAACTCCTAAACTAGGAATAATGTGTCCTAAATAATTTTTAAATAATTTATTTGTAGGAATTAATGGTATGTCTTTTAAGAATTTTCTAGCAAAGGTGTATGACATAATGTTGACTCCTACAACTGGGTTGTATAAAGCTTCAAAAGGATATGAATCTACTTGCAACTTTATACTAACAGAGGGTGAATTCAGACCAATTACTTCAGGGGATTGTTCAGATTCTATTAGCCAATCATCACCTAAAATAAAAATCAATTCCCTTGTTATTTCTCTAAGAAATTTTAAATCATCGGGGCGTGAAAAGTTAGAATTGAAATCTCCAGATTGCTTTGGGGTTGAATGATTTTACGATAAAGTGTAGTATTCCCAAAATCATTAAAGAAATCATCCTCTATTTCAAACATCCACTTAGAATTTAGAATTATCTCATTAGCTAGTTCAGGTTTTAATTCAACTATAGATTGAGATGAATCAGGTAAAAGTTTATTTTCAGCTAACTGAGAATTTTCTTCTAGCAACTCTTCTTTTTTTCTTCGGGAGATCATTTAACATATTAGTAAGAATAGTTTTAGCATGTTCAACAAGTAATATGCATAAATGCTCCACCCGAGGCCAAATTAAGATATTCCTTATTTCTATCATCAAGGCCTAAAAAGAAATATTATAAAAGCATGGGTTCTCGTAAAGCAAGATTAGGTCTAAAATTTACAAAGACATCAAAACGATCCCAAGCCTTGCCTAGCAATTCATTATCTAATTGTTTGAATCCTATAATTTCAAAACGAAGTTTAGCGACCTTTTCTCTTTGGGAAAAATTTAAGACAAAAGTATTTTCGTAATATTTCCCAATCTCCTTGACTACTCCCAACATGACGATTATACCATTTCTTAGCTCGCCCCGTTAATAAAAACAAAAAAGAGTTTCCATCTTAAAGTTTCATCAGCCATGCCTTTAATACTCGACATGAACATGTCTACTCGAAATCGTTAAGTGGGAATAGGGGTTTTCGCTAGAATTACTAGAAAAGATATGTTCCTAAACTAGTTTAATTAATCCTAGGCGTAGCTCATAGCTAGATGATGTGATAGTTTTAGAAGATTCCTTTGGCCGGAGGTACGATCCCGATGGTGCTCCATATTGATATAAAAGTTAAGATTCGTTTTCCATAATATATTTTTATTTTTGTTTTTAATATAAAAGGATAACTATAGACTAAGATAGGCTAAATCAAAATCAGCAAACCGCTCCTCGGCAACGGCGCCGAAATGCTTGTTGGTATAAATTAATCGCACCCTAAATAATAACTATAATCAGATTATCCGCAAGCGCACAGATATATACTGATCAGCACTTCACCAAGATCAACCCCGATTTTAATATCAAACCCAAAGGAACAAGAGGTGAATTATGACCTAGCCCAATACTCTTAATCTAAAGGGGGTACAAACAATCTTGAAAACTATTGAGAATGAGGAAATAGCTAATGTACTCTAGTTCTAACTACTGGTAAACTTTGTATAATATCGTCTTATCGGACAAGTGACCTGAATAGGAGAAGAAATAGAGTAATCTTCCTACCAGACACCTATAAGCCTATTAGTCCTATCAACGGGAAGTGGACTACAGAGGATTCAACGTAGCTATAAAGTCACCTACGCGAGCTACCACTAGGAGACTACGCAAATCAAAGTACTCAATATAATATAAGTTGCAAACTAAAGAACAAATATAAACAACTGCTTACTTGAATCAGAACGGTAAATACAAGAGTACCTCAGAACGCACTCCCGGGCGGGAGCCGAATCAGACGAATACAGCTCCCCGAGGATGCTCCGACAGGCTGGGCTCCTCCGAATCTCTGCTCTTCTATTCTATCTCTCTAATCTCTATCTTGATTGCTAGCCTAGATCTAGTGGATCTCTATCTAAAGCCCTAACTCTTCATCTCTTGATCTGGCCTCCTCCAGGGGGGTATGGCCCTCCTTTTATAGCCCGGTGGGATTGATATACGCCGTTGGATCAAACCGACGTAGCATGCGGCCGGGATGACTCCTCGGAGGCAGTGGAGGAAGGTTCCGAAAGGGCGGCCAACCCTAACCCTAGGGGGCCGGGCGACGCCTTGGGGGTGGGGCCGGCCCCACCCCACCTGGCGGCTGCGGGCCCTGCTTTGCTTCGGGCGTCTTACGAGTATTCTGAACCCTCTGGTGATGTGTTTGTGTTGCGGTTAAGTTTCGTGGTAAATTAGCACTTAAGTCCTTCTTTTAGGCTTTTCTGGAAAATTTCCTGAAAATGCACAAATCACCAAAACTTGTGCAAATTGTCAGTGGTAACCCTATTCTTAATATATATTCATGTCTGGGAAAGCGGTAATTGCTAATAAATTTTGGCGTTAACAGGTGTCAATAGTACGCATTCCAAAACACTCTTATTTATTACTGAGCTTAATTGAATATCCTTAAATGAAACATGATTACACCTCAAGGATGAGTAGCTTAGTCATAACTTAAGGCAAGAATTGCATAAATTCATCTCCTGTACACTTACAGCTGTTGGGAACTCTTTATAGGGACCCCATGCTTATTAAGTGGTTGACAAGTATGAGATAGTAAAACATGAAAACCTGAATTTCTCTATCTGGTTATTGTAGCTTTTATTTCAAAAACACAAAAACAATAGCTAAGCTACTCCTCTGTGGTTTTAAAATACCTATAGAGCCATACATGATCATAACTTGCTATATAAGTTACTTATTTTGCACTGAGCTCTGTCAGCTTTTGAGATCCATGTTGTAGAGACTTATCATGCTCTCAAGATCAAGATCCACCTACACTCCATATATGCACTATCCCTACACTAGGGGTAGGCACAGCTTTTTCCATCCACATAAGAAAATGTGCTGCTCTTACACTGAGAGTACGCACCCAAAAAGATCTTTGGTAGGATTGTATTCATCTATGCTCTGACATTATCAGAATCTCTGTCTTGCACAAAGTTTTTGTGCAGGATGACATGGGCTATGCAAAAAAAGAGAGAAGAGAGTTAAAATATGAAAAGAACAAAAGGCACAAAGATGCCTAGCTCTCTAGAAAAGAAAGAAAAGAAAAATTCCAGATAGCCCATTGTCTCCAAGCACTCCAATTTAAGCAAGAGAGATATATCCTTTAAAAGTATGAGCATAGGTAAAATAGGATAGCCACCATATATTCCACACACATGCACATCTTGATTAAGAGTATGATATTTCTCTCTTTGGGACTCTTACGCTGGCTCAGTGACGTGTAAGGTAAGTATACTATTCCTTGCCAATCCCTTGAACTCCACATAAGCCTATTAGAGGTAGGTTGCAAGAAAAGGCAGTCACTCATTCATGCCCAAAGTGAGATCCACAAATACCACATATAATGAGTGATTTGAGAGTACCACATTGAGGAGCAGGTAAGCTATGTGTTTATTTCAAAAATCTTGCAAAAATCTCCAATGAACTTAGCAGTGAGATAAAAGGTGATCTGTTCAACTGTTCTACTTTTCAGCTTCCCAAAGTTGTTTGGTAGACACTTTGAATCTCACAGTGCAGGAGTCACTAGGAATGAGCATATGTTGATCTCTTTGTCCTAAGCTATGTCTGATCCAACCTTTTCTCGAGGATGAGTAAAAGCCTAAGTGTGGGGGTGTTGTTGACGGTCCTTAATGTTCAAATTCAACCGTCAACTAATCTTCCAAAATGATATAAAAGTAATCCATCTACCTAGAGTAGGGCTTTAACTAACGAATTCCACGAGTTTTGGTGAATCAATGGTTTTGCAGGTAAACACTAGAAAAGACACACTTTTGGGCTACACTGCAACGTAGATGCAAGAATGGACGCCACGGCAACACAGGAACATTCCAGAAGAGACGAGAAGGCACCACACCGAGCTAGGGGCCCGGGGGCGGCCAAGCCAGACCAGCCGGTCTGGCCCTGGACCGGCCGGTCTGGAACAGGCCCCGGTTGTGCCCCGGTTCGCTCGTTTTATTCCACCGCCTTTGAGGAACGCTCTCCACCATCCGCCAAGGTCGGTTTGATCCAAGGGCTCACATTGATTTGCCAGGGCTGTAAAAGGAGAGGCACACCCCCCCATAAGGAGAATCCAAGAGAAGAAGAGAAGAGCTTTAGCTAGAAACCCTAAGTGGGATTCTCGGAGGTGTCCCTTGAATGGATGACCTCTCGAGTTAGCATTCCAAGAGAGAGTTAGTTCTATACCTCTAGAAGCTAGTTCTTCAGAGATAGAGAGATAGAGTTTAAAAAGAAAGTTTTGGAGGAGTATCAGCCTGTCGGTGCTACCTCTACGACTTGTATCTGAGACTACTTTGGAGTCAACTTCTGTGTTCAAGTAAGTAACATTGTTTATTCTGTTTTGCTAGTTTACGACTCTTTTGAGTATTTTAATCCTTATAGCTCTTGGGTTAGAGTAGTATTCGTAGTGTAAGCGTGGTGCTTAGACTCCGTTACTCGTAGATGTACCCTATTGTCTAGATTTGGTGGTAGCTCGCGGAGGTGACTTATAGCTCCATTGAGTCTTACTTATTCCACTATCCCGTCAGTAGGCCTAGCAGGAGAATAGTTGGTAGCTGAGTATAGCTCTGTCTGTGCTTTTCTATCCAACTCCCTAGTAAAACATTTTGATCATAATTTGCTTGAGCCTGAACTAGAAGCCCTAGTTGTCCCCTCTATATCCCTACCTTCTAGCCTTGTTTGCTACTCAGTTGGTTAAGTGTAGTTTAGAAGACCCTCACACATCTCCCTTTGGGTTCGATATTAAAACTGGGTATACTTATTCGGTGAAGTGCTACAACGTATCCATGCGCTTATAGATTTATTCAGTAGGCATTAACAGATACCAACAATCGGTATCACACACCGAGCCTCACAAGGCGCCACAAGAACCTACCAATGGCTAGGAGTTGAATGACACTCGCATTCCACTAGAGTACCTTTAGCAATCTCCGTGGGAAAAGGTCAAGAACCCCTCACAACTTGTCGATGTGGCCAAGAACAATCACCAGGCTTGCTCACACCTCTTTCTCCGCTGCTCCAACCGTCTAGGTGGTGGCAACCACCAAGAGAATAAGCAATCATGCAGCGAGAACGATCACTAGTGCCACTAGATGCAAGAACTCACAAGCAATGCACTAGAATCTCTCCTAATCTCTCTTTGGATGCAAGCAATCAAGCAAGATGAGAGGGAGGAGGTTGGCTCAGCTCTAGGGTACTCAAGAATGACCAAAATGTGCAAAGGCAGCTCCCTAAACTGGCCAACTAGCTTATATACCCACTACTCAAATAAACCAACCGTTATGCACTTAGTGGGGCTGACTCGGGACCATCGGACGCTCAGATGCCAAGCATCGGACGTGTCCAACGCCTGTCCCCGAGCCACAGATCGTCGCCACATGTCCCCGTTTGAATTTAGCCTTTACCCGCGCTATCGAAGGATCGTCGGACGCTCTGGTGAACTCACCGGACACGTCCGATGAACGCAAATCCGCTGAAGAACGAGCGCGCGTCAGACGGACTCACTGGACGCTAGGGCCATGCCAACTGACGCTATGCAGAGAGCTCCCAAACTCGACACACACCCATCGGACGTGTCTGATGGGGTGGCATCGGACGCACCTGCGTCAGATGAACTTCCCAAACGCATTCTAACACATATTTGCTTTGGATCGGACGCGCCGAAACTTTCTCGTCGGACACGCCGATGCACACGCAGAGAAACATCAACTTTCACAGGGTCATCGGACGCATCCAACGCCTCGGGACCCAGCGTCCGATGCCCTGGCGATAGCTCCTTTCATTCCAAAAATCGCCGAGTCCCTCCTCACAAGCTCGAGGGGGTTTTCACCCAGACCCCATCTACCCTTGCTCTCATGTGCCAACACCAAAGTGTCTCACCACTTGTGCACGTGTGTTAGCATTTTATAAATGAATTTTACAAGAGTTAAGGTTAGCACACTAGGTTCTAATGCAATGCATGAAGTTAAACACCTAGTGGCACTTGGATAACCGCTTTCGACACATGATCACTCCTCTTAATAGTACGGTTATCGATCCTAAATCTAGCCATCAACTTCTCTACTCGCCTATGGCCAGCAAAATAGAAATGCCCTAACATATACCTTTGCCTCTAGCATTCCATCTTGCTCCTCATCTTCCTTCATCTCTAAGGGTGGTACTTTATTACTTGTGGTCACCTCCATCATCTTGATCACCACTCCACCACTTGGCTTGGACCTCCCCTTTTTCTAATGCTATACACTTAGCAATAGGGTTAGTCCTAGGTTTCATCAATTAGCTAAAACCAAACTAGGGCTTTCAATCTCCCCCTTTTTGGTAATTGATGACAACCTCCACAAAGATATGAAATAAATACAATTTTGGCTTTACACCACTTGTCCAAGCAATATGAGCTTATGAAAAGAATTGGACAACTCATGTAAAACACATTTGGTAGCTATGGCTCCCCCTACATGTGTGCTAAGAGTTTGGATTTAGAAGCTTCGCATACATGATGGATAAAACGGTTTTGGGAGAGTCATTTCTACCAAATTGATGCTAAGGTGTATAGAATGGACCTTTGAAGCGTGATACCATCAGAGTGCACATCATAAACCATCCTTAGCACCAAATCTAGCTAGAAACTTCAAATAGCTAGAAACCATGTGAAATCAACATTAAAAGCACGGTATCTAGATACCACTTGGCAAGACACTAAATCTAGCTAGAACCTATGCATGCTAGTAATCAATTCATCAATCAAGCTCTATACTAGCAAGCACCACACAAGCAAGAGAGATACCACTTATGAGATAAACAAAGTAGACAATGACTATTGCAATTAAGAACATATGAATCTATTAAGAGTAAAGTCTCCCTAATCTGAATAATGAATACAATAAAGTAATTAAGAACTAGATCTATTACTGAACTCTTGTGCTCCAGACAGACGCCCGGGGCTCTAGATCCGATGAAGAACTAGATCTCCTCTACTTCTAATCTTGCTAGCTAATCCTATGAACTAGAAGGCTCTTGATAAACTTGAAGGCTTCTTGATGCTTGATGGCTTGAGGCCTTGATGAATAATGAATTGGCTCTCTCCAGGGGGGGTCTACCCATGTATTTATAGTTCGGTGGGATGCGCGTGCGCCGCAGGATCAATCCGACGCAACCAAGGGCCGAGATGCATCGGAGAGGCGGTGGAGGAACATTCCAGAAGAAGGGCTGGCAAACCCTAGCTAGGGCGCCGCCCGGCCCCATGGTGGGGACGGCTGGCCCCACCTGGCCATGGGCTGGCCCCCCATTGCTTCGGGTGTCTTCTAGATGGTTCCTGAGTCTTCCCGTGGTGTCTCCCATGGCGGATAAGTTTCGTGGTTATTTTGCACTGGAATCCCTCTTTTCAGCTTTTCTAAAAATAACCCTAGAAAATACAGAATATGCAAAACTCATGGAAATTGTCAGTTAAACCCTAGACTAGTGTGTTTTCATGTTTTTCTTTGGGTCTAAAGTTCAAATAAAAGTTGACGTTAACGACCGTCAACAATTCCCCCAAGCTTACCTTTTGTCAGTCCCTTAACAAACAAACTAAGCCTAGTTGTTATTGTATTTGGATCAGGAGTTGCTTCAATGTTGTTATACTTTTCAATACACATGTTTTCAAATGAAAAATTTCCTCCGGATTAAACAGTGTATGCTCTAATCTTCAAACTTACTCATTTCACCTGTAATGTGGGGCTTCATAGCTTTTGCATAAGTCTTGAGCAATCAAAAGATACAATAATCAGGCTAAGTACTACGTCTCAAATTCTTTGCAATACCAATATTTTGGAGTTTTTCATACGTTTTTAGAATAATACTCAGAGCTTAATTGTATGACACCTTCAAGTCTCTTAGTGTATGTGGTATTTGTGGTTCTCTCTTGAGGCATTAATGTTGTTATGCCTCCTATAGCTAGAGGTATATATGGTAGAGCTCATAGGAGTGGCAATAACAAGAATAGGCATACTTGCATTACATGTATTGTAAAGTCAACTAGTGGATCCATAGAGAATCAAGGCATACAATCAAACCAAGACGTGTATGTGTATGGAATATATAGTGGATAGGTGCATATGTGTTATTTATGGCTAATTTCTATTTCTACTGTTGCTCTTTGGGAATGACTCTCTATTAAAAAAACATTTCTTAGGAAAGACATGGGCTATCTTTATTATTTCTTTTTATTCAGGGAGGCGGGTATCTAGTACCCATTGTTTTAATTACTGGGACACTTGTCCATTCTTTTACTCCCCTTCTCTTTTTTTTAGTATAGCCCATGCATCCTTTGAACACAATAAATAGATCGAGAGATATAATCAGGACTTAGAGCATTAAAGACAGGGGTTATCCTATTGGGTGATTGCATATTTTTGTGTCCTCTCCCAGTGTAGGAGGTGAACATTTTATGATGAACATGTATGGAAATATGGTGAATGATTGCGATTACTCCTAAGGTAGGAATAATGCATATGTGGACTAGAGTGTGCAAGTGTTTCTTGGTTTTAAAAGCATGACAAGACTCTCATAAGGTATACAACACAGGTTGACTGAACTCAATATAAAGCAAGTAGCTTGAATGTGAAAAGGTTTTCCTATCCTCTAAGATATTAATTCTGGCTTTGGTAGGAATTCACATTTGTCATACAAGAGCTTATCACGTAAATTTTAGATTTTTAAAATAAAACCTCCGAACTTAGCAATGCTAGGAATAAGATGAATAGCAGCTCAACCTTCATGAATCATATCAATCAACTACCTAGACTTAGCGCAAGCTTATGCCTCCATAATTTAGGTTCAGAATAAATTCTCCAATTAAAACAACAATGCTTAGAACCAGGGAGATTTAAGTTTGGCAACTAGGTACTTGATAAGCATTATAATAGAGCAACTATTCATCATCTCCAAAACAATTTTAATGTTCATCAATTTTATTAGCTCTAGTCTGGACTAATTTTAAATTATACTCTACTAGTATAGAACTCAATATTTGTTTGGTTTAATTAATTATATGTCTTTTATAGTTTTATATTTAATACCTAACAAAGGACTCTATGACTTTGTGGACCTTCATGTGCTCACATATTTTTGGTATTTTATGACTATTTATAAAGTAGACTCAAAAAATCGCTTAGGTGTAGTCACCTGATAACTAGGGGATGCTCCTCCCCCAAGCTGGATGGTTGCAATATCTAATGTAAACGTCCTTCACAGCGAGCTAGCCAGTAGCGAACCCGGTGGTAGCCACTGGTAGTCCCTCTCCTTGCTATTATGTTGTTCCTGCATAAATACTCCACAAAAAGAAAACCAAAACTCGAGGCTTGAATTTAATAATGGGTTAGCGGTCAGCCAAAGAGTAATTGATCACCTTTATGAATTATCTTTAATGTTGTCTAATTTAAGTAGGATTTCCCTTTTATCTCTTCTTTTTTGAATTTTCTTTTTTATGATGTAGGAATTTAGATATGAATGCTATATTTTTTGTCATTTTTATTTTATGCCACCACGGTGGGTATTCCTTCGAAAATACCATAGGGTATCCACATGGGGCTTTATGATGCCATGAATAATGTAGTAAATATTTTTTTGTTGTTTTATATTTTAACATATGAACAAAATTATGCTACTAAGTAAATTACTAATACAATTGCATTTAATGAGATAACTACCATTCTAACCTTATGGCTAGGGTACGGAATTTAAAGTCTACCGACAGGACTTAGACAGAGGTGAGCACTTACTCAGTGGGTTCATCATCTGAGGTAACCTCAGTCAACTCCCCATCTCGTGGTGATGCGTCGTGTGCCTCCTTCTATCTTGCTTCTGTCTCTTATCCTTCTTTCTTCTCCAGCTCCAGTTCTTTAGCTTTGTTTGCTTTCTCCCACGCTTCTAATCATGCTAGGATCTCCTCCTTTTCTTCCTCAGTGATCTGGTCTGTCCTTTCAGCTTCTTCTGCCCACTCACTCCAGCGAGGTGCTTGTTTGTTCTCTTCTTGCTCCGGGAAGCGATCTTTATATTTCACAATCTTGCTAGGAAAGTCTTTCCATCCACAGTGAGGCTGGGCAGCCTGACGGTGGGCTTGGCGTCTTCTCCTGTTGCGTTCCTTCCTGATCTGCTCATGGTTATTAAGTGTTCTAAATTGACAGCGTACCTTTTCGGTAGGTAGGTTGAAGTGGATATGTCCGGACCCAATGTAGATGTTGGTGTTGGCTGTGTAGAGGAACGGTCTTCCCAAGAGAATCGGGGAATTATCATTTCCCTGCATGTCAAGGACTATAAAATCTACAGGTATATACTGTCCTTGAATTCTTACCTGCAACTGAATACATGTTAGTTATAAAGGTAAATCAAATAATTCATCATATACCTGTTTTGACATTACGTTGCAGCCTAATCTAGTGTCGCAGACGGTGTGAGGAAAGGTGGTGTCTTTGATTGTGTATTCAATAATTGGGACACCTGGATCACCTCTCTTTATTGGAAATGGCTTGGGTAGCATATGATCATTCTCGGTGTTGAGAGCGGTGATTAGTTGAGTTGTCTCCTTAGGTGCATGCTTGGTCTTCCTCCATCTTCTGTTGTTTCTGTTGTTCTTCTTCTTCGGCATTGGTTGTTGTTCTTGCTCTTCTTGTTGCTGGAATTGCTTTGGGACTATAGGAGCTTTTAGGACGTGGTTCTTGAATGTGAATCTCTCTTTCTTGTCCTTGATGGATAGGACGATCTTGGCGTACTCTGCATAGATGATGGCTTTTGTTGTGTACAGGAATGGTCTGCCTAGAATGATGGGTGCCTTCTCATCTACTCCTGTCTCCATGACCACGAAGTCAATTGGGACATATGATTGCCCCACTCTAATGACAACTTCTTCTAGTACTCCCTTAGGGTAGCAAATGGACTGATCTGCAAGCTACAAATGCATATTTATGTACAACAGTGGATCATTTAATATTTTCTCATAAATTACCTTGGGCATGATGTTGACACTTGCGCCGAAGTCGCAGATAGCCTCTGAAAAGCTGTGGCATCCTATTGAGATAGGAATGACAGGTCTCCAAGGGTCTCCCATCTTCTCTGGTAGAGAGTGGTCAATCCATTGTACATCAGCAGGCTCAATATGATATTGGGTTGCATTGTGAATATCAATAAGGTTAGCAGTTTCTAAATCTTTTGGTTGGCCTGGAATCTTGCCTTTCTGTAGTGGAGGAACAGCAGCAACTAACTGAGCTAATTGTGATTCTAGCATTTTATTGAAGCTATACTGATTCTTTATGGCAGAAGCAAAAGTATCCATTCTAGCATGTATGTTTTCCAAAGTTTTATCATTTGATGTTAGTTTCCTAGTCATTTGATCTAACAGTTTAGATTGACTAGTAACTAATTCTCTTAAAGGCGGGAGGTTGTAATTATTAAAATTATTACCTTGGTTGTTACCTTGGTAATTACCTTATCAAGGTTGTTGGTTCCACCCTTGGTTTTGTTGAGGACGATAGTAGGTGTTGTTGTTGATGAAGTTCACATCCTCTTGCAGTGTAGGGCAGCAGACAGCTGAGTGTCCATAGTCTCCACATTCTTCACATGTCATATAGGAATTATTAATGTGCATGACTTCCTTCTTCTCTATGTCGAGATTCTTCATGATGAGGTCTAGCTTGGCAAAGACCATGTCGACTTCCTTGAGATGATGGATTCCTCCTCCCTTCTTGCGAGGCCGAGTAATGTTCTTCATTGCATGTTGAATTTGAGGCCATCTTCTCGAGAAGTGCTTTAGCGTCCCGAAAGCTTAAGTGACAGAAAGCTCCCCACCGCAGCATCAATGGATTCACAGGTGCTAGAGATGAGCCCGTGATAGAAAGTCTGCATTAACAGCCACTCCTCTATCCCATGATGAGGACAGTCTTCAATGTAATTCTGGAATCTTTCCCATGCTTCAGTGAATGATTCATCATGTTGTTGTTGGAAACTTGCAATCTTCCCACACAGAGCATTGGTCTTGGCTGAAAAGAATTTTGCCAGGAAAGCAGTTGAGCATAGGTCCCATGTAGTGTGTTTGTCTTTGTTGATGTAGAACCACTGCTTGGCTTTCAATAATGAGAACAGGAAAAGACGGAGTAAGATAGCATCTTTTGATACTCCTCTGATTGTGAAGGTGCTGCAGATCTCTAGAAAGTATTGTAGGTGTGCACTTGCATCTTCATGTCCTTTTCCACAGAATTGGCTGGCTTGAACCATGGTGATGAGAGCGTGCTTGAGCTCGAATCCATTCTCCCCCCCTGTTGACCGGGCTGGTCCAAATCCGGATGTTTGTTTGTTGTTGAGGCGTAGAACTCTCGCAGTTGTCTTCTCACCATGTCTTCAAACAAGGAACTAGGTTTTCACCTAAATACTCTTCCTCGCTTGTTCTTCTACTTTTTCAAGTGTTGGCGCTGGCTCCTCCGAAGAGCTAGCTTGAGCAGCAGAGGGTGTTCTTGATGGTGACTCGAATTTGTTCCTTGCTTCTATAAACCTTCTCTTTCTAAGGAGTTTCTCCAGATCGTCAGTAAAGTTCTTTGGAAGAGAAAAACCATTCATTTATCACCCTGCATAAGATAAGAAAATGATAACAACGAAGGGTGTACCTAATAGAGTTGGAGATCGATTGGTAATATGACTTTATCCATGTGTATATATGTTATCAATATATCCTAAGTTTATTGTGCCTTCCCCGGCAATGGCGCCAAAAATGCTTGTTGGCACTTCTAACGTCATCACTAAAAAAGCGTAGATAAATCCTACCCATAGCAACGACGCCAGAAGTGGTCGGTATATAATTAACTTGTCATTGGCAACTAGCCACCTCTGTATTACTAAATTCCTAAACATGAAGTAGGTTGTCATCCCCAATTATATTGCTAGAAAATTATCATAGATTTACATGTACTAATGTGACTAGGCAGATTAATAAAGATATGAATGAAATATGAATATAACTAATGGGTTCTGCAAGCGGACAGATAATTATACCGTTGTAGCATTTTACCTAGGAAAGTCATCCAGGTTGTCGATTTATAATTATACCACTGGGAAAGCTATGTAATAAACTATAATCTATTATATTAATAAGAAACTATATAGGATGAATAAGTGATATTACCAATGTCATATACTCTACTCATAACAGGCAGAGGTCACAAGATAAATATGGATAAATAAGGGTGATAGCATAATCATCAAGTATCATAGCTAGCCATTGGATAAACTAGGGAGTTAGGTCTAAGGTAATTCTATAACTATATCAATGAATAACTCTAATTAGTGCAACTACATCAAGTAATTATCGCTAAGTCAACCCTAAATCATCATCACATGTAAAGAGGCATCAACTAATGAGGGTATTAAGACACTAGGGTCACCTCCTTCGCGACCGTGCCCATGCTAGTCCTACATATGGGGGGTGGACTATAGAGGAACTAACGTAGCTGTCACTTACGCAGACTACCACATGTCCCGGCATGTCAGGATGCACTCACAGATAAACAAGACATCTAGACACCACGTCTACATATCGCCTATCATCTACCCATTGTAAAATTGGATAAACGCTATACGAGCAATTACATGAATTCAATAAGATCGAAGTAACTAAACTAGACATATAATCAAAGTAGACAATGACTATTGCAATTAAGAACAGATGAATCTATTAAGAGTAAAGTCCCCCTAATCTGAATAATGAATATAATAAGGTAATTAAGAACTAGATCTATTACCGAACTCTTGCGCTCCAGACAGACGCCAGGGGCTCTAGATCCGATGAAGAACTAGATCTCCTCTACTTCTAATCTGGCTAGCTAATCCTATGAACTAGAAGGCTCTTGATGAACTTGAAGGCTTCTTGATGCTTGATGGCTTGAGGCCTTGATGAATAATGAATTGGCTCTCTCCAAGGCGGGTCTACCCATGAATTTATAGTCTGGTGGGATGCTCGTGCGCCGCAGGATCAAACCGACGTAACCAAGGGCCGAGATGCATCAGAAGAGGCAGTGGAGGAACATTCTAGAAGGGGGGCTAGCAAACCCTAGCCAGGGCGCCGCTCGGCCCCATGGTGGGGACGATCGGCCCCACCTGGCCGTGGGCTGGCCCCCCATTGCTTCGGGTGTCTTCTAGATGGTTGCTGAGTCTTCCCGTGGCGGATAAGTTTCGTGGTTATTTTGCACTGGAATCCCTCTTTTCAGCTTTTCTGAAAATAACCCTGAAAAATACAGAATATGCAAAACTCGTGGAAATTGTCAGTTAAATCTCTAGACTAGTGTGTTTTCATGTTTTCCTTCGGGTCTAAAGTTCTAATAAAAGTTGACGTTAATGACCGTCAACAAGTACCTCTTTCTTTACATTCCTTGAGTACCTCTTTCTTTACATTCTCTCCCCCTAGGTGCATGATATCTTTGTTTCTCTCCCCCTTTGTCATCAATGATCACAAAGGTTTATGATCATGCTTGGTGTAGACTTGAAATCATAGAGGGAGCTTAGAGTAGAGAGATGATCACTTAGAGTTGAGGATCACTTGTTTCTATAAACTTCCTTCTCTTATGGTTCAAACTAGTAGAGAGATGATCACTTAGAGTTGAGGATCACTTATTTCTATAAACTTCCTTCTCTTGTGGTTCAAACTAGTAAACTTGCATAAGTAATCTAGTTTGGTTTGAACCAATGACAAGCTTCTTCATATAACTGTCAATGGTTATCTTGTCAATGTTGAACTAAATCCTTTCTTGCTCATTTAACTAGATCAAACACTAGGTTCACATTCTCATAAACAAGTCATATTTAGCCACTAGATCATACAGGATATAGGAGCAATAGTGGCATAATATGTACTCAAAAAATATTTTGTTTTCATGAATGAGCCTAATAAGCAAGAGATATCACTAGAATATATCTATATGCTCTAAGCAAGTCCTTATTGATGGTCCTTAATGCCTATTTTATACCATCAACTATTGCTCAATATAACATGATATCAACCATAAAGCATAGTTGTAGGGTTCGATTCTAACGAGTTCCACAAGTTGTGTTCTTCTTGATCGTTTTACAGGTATATCCAATTTTGCACAGAATAAAAGTATCTCAAATGATGAATTGGACTACACCATTGCGACGGGCTCATTTGCTATATTCGGAGTCCGAAGTCAAAAGATATCAATTCTACACCGAAAGCAACACTAGAAGACTCTAGAAGACACGAGAAGGCGACTTACCCAAGGTGGGGCCCACCTGCTACAGGGTGGGGCCGCCCAGCCCCACCCCAGGGCCGGCCGGCGCCCTCCAGAGCCCAATCAGGGCCCGCTTCGACGGATGGCCTCCTACCGCCTTAGGGTTTGCATCTCCACCGTTGCTGAAGTCTGTTTGATCCAACGGCGCACATTCATCCCACCGGACTATAAATAAAGAGGCAGACCCCCCTCCCTAAGGGCACCACATTATTATGGAGATGTAGAGGCGTCCCTCGAATGGATGACCTCTCATCTCTAGAGAATTAGGGCTAAACTTTCCAATGTAGTAGAGTAGTTCTAGTTGAGAGTTAGGGAGAGCGGCGCTACGCTCGGGTTCCGGAGGAGTCTTCGGAGAAGTCATCAGAGTTCTGGTATATCTTTGTATCTATTCTTATAAGACTTATGCTTTAATATATTTATCTTCTCTATTTACTTTATGCCTTTATATTATGTTTAGTATAGTTGTTATACTTTAGCATGGGATCTCCGCCTGTATTAGGTGATCTAGTTAGCGTACGTGACTAGAGTAGTGTCTAGGCTAGTGTTTACCTGAGTTTGCGCCCGATTTTTACGGTTAGTTGTGGTAGCCATCAGAGGTGACAGCTTTGTTGGTCTTCGTATTCCACCACGTCGGAGTTGGTGTTTCGTAGAGCTTTTGGCAGCCTTACCCAGCTACCTTCTTCCCAGTCTTATTCGAGAGTTGGATAGGTACTGTTGCTCTAAAGTGTTATTGTGTGATTACTTTATCTACCATAAATCAGTTATTATAGAACCTTGGTAATAGAGAAGTATTTAGGAACCTTGAGCTCTCCCGGTGTCCTCTCACTCTAGCTATTTACTCTTTTATTATAGAATTCTCCTGTGTATGTGTGTGTCATATATGCATAATTCCTATCATCTACCCTTTACCCCCCTACTCTAGTCTAGTTGGTGTATTATGTTAGTAGATACATGATGGTGAACTATCAATGTCTTTATCCGTTATTTCCCAGTGGTAAAATATAAATAACGATACCTGGAATACTCCTGGTAAAATGCTACAATGATTTTCTGTGCGCTTGCGGAATCCTTCATATGTTAATTGTGCATAAGAAATATCAACATGCATTTTTGGCGCCATTGCCGAGAGATAGGGATTTACCTCTATTTCTAGTAGCGACGTTAGAAATATCAACAAGCATTTTTGGCGCCGTTGCCGGGGAAACAATTGGCATAAAGATTTTGATATTGATCTTGATATCTCGCTAATCTAGTCTCGCCACTAGTTTTAGTAGGATTACCCCTTGTTTTGTTGAGTTGTGAAATGAGCAGAAATCATCCATTCCAACCTTCTGGTGAAATTCCGCAAGAACAAGACAAGAGCGATATTAAAGAACTCAGGGTGTCTGAATATTCATGATCCATCAACAATGAAGCCCTGCCATCTCACATGTATATACAAACATTTATATATTATTCTAACCATGTGTAGATTGAAAAAGAAAAGTCATCATCACATAAATTTAAAGTTCATCACATGTGACAAATAAAGACGTTGTGCTAATCACAAATACCATTGTGATTCATGGTAAGTATAATCAAGAAAGGTGAGAAAGTCTTACTCATAGACTTTAAATTTGATAAGTAGTTATCCTGTTGCATTCCATTGTATGTTTACTTTGAATAATCTATGCATCTACTCTATCGCATATCAAATCCACACCTTATTTTGATCCTTGCATATATGCATATCATTTGTATCTCTACTTAAAAATAATAATAAAAAAACAACATTATCACCATGTATGATCATGCTTTCATCTCTATTTGAGTAAATCTCTATATGCTCTCATGCTACCTTGTTTGCTATAGTATGCTTAGGTTTGGAGTATCTTCATACATCTTTTAAATGAAGCATGGTGCTTAGTTTAGGAGTTATGATTTTAATTCCAAAGACTTTTAAATTAAGCATGGTGCTTAGGTTAAAATATCTTCCTAAATCAAATTAGACGTGGTGTCTAGGTTAATTTTTGAACTGAAAGTATGCTTTAGTGGACACTGGATATTTTGTTGGACTAACCCATGCAGAAACTCCTAAATTCAGTTTGGGTAAGTCAAGAGATGAACTCACATCAGAGATGAATCAAGGCATATGATGAAGTCCAATAACTTTGCACAAAAAAAAGACACAGCTCATTCTCCATGGAAGAGTTGTAAGTATCAAAGTTTATTCATTTAATCTTTTGTCATAAGTTACCTTTGCCTTGAACCGTATAAAAAGTGCAACTACCAACAAAATTTGTTAGAAGAAATCTATGCTAAAGTATTCCTAGAAGTCCATCCTTTCATTAGCATAGATAAAATTCGCATGATTATGGACCATAACCCACATTCTAAACTTGTTGCAATCCTTCGGTATGTGTCCACCTAACATTTATGTAGGAAAGAAAGAATAAATGTCTGATCATGGTTCAAAACAAAAAGAAAGGAGGACAAGTGTATAGAAAGGACCAAGATGAAAAGAAATTGATGAAAAACACTTTAATACCTCCTACACTTCGCCATGATAGTGGACCAATCACCCTGCAAGACATAAGGTACGTTTATCCAAGCCTCATGCAACTTTAAACTACATTCGATATCTTATACCATGTTACTAATTGTCTTGGTTATCCATACCTTATGTCATGCTTAATTTGCTAAAACTTAAAACAAATAAAATACTCTTTTGGTTCACCTATATATTCTTAGTTCTATCGCTAGTCTTTTGAAGTTTCTTACTCTATTATAAGTATGCTTCAGAATATTACTTAAACATTATAACATCAAAGTATATTTGCATAAGAATTTGGCTGTATATATAGACTATCATCTCTTGTATAAAAATGTTTAAATTATATTAGGAGACTTCATAGAATCAGATCAAGGTTAGAAGTATTCTTCAAAATTATTTCTTCTCCTTAACCTTGTTTGAAAATTTGGAATAATGGTGAATCATTTAAAACACAAGCTACAAGTTAAACTTTAACTCCTTGGCAAACATTATCCATACCTTAAATAGATAGTATATTCCTTCAGGTATATGTTGTCTACTAATCCTTTGCAGAGAAGAAATAATGAGAGAAGCAAAAGTTTAAAGGAGTGAGAAAGAAGTGCAACATAGGAGACAAGATACTAATGATCAACTCAAAATGCAAGGAAGGAAAATACTATTGAAATTCATCTACCTTTTGCCATATGGTGTTATCATGCTCCAGTAATAAAGGTAACATATTAAAGATAAGTGGTCTTCATTTTCTCTTGATCTTGGAGTACACATCATAGCATTATTCTCTTGATCTCAATCTTAACCAAATGAGCTAAAATATGATATATCTTATTTTGGAAGATGATAGTCATCATGTTAATTTGATAACTTATAAAGATGAACAATCCTTCCATAGGTTAAGTAACTCCACTCTTTCATCTCATAAGCTTAAAAGCTATATTTATACTTTTGAATTCTCACCCAAGATGTAAATGAACAATGTGAAAAGACATCAATCTTATTGTACCTAAGGTTAGAGAATGAATAAATTTTTGGTTCTGTTGGTGTTTTCCCACCAATAGAGCCCCTGCACTTGATCTCTACCTTATCTTTATGAGCAGAACCCACTTCAAGCAAAGTGTGGGGAGATTACCTAAATTCTACAAGTGGGAGTTCTAAACTAGTAACAAGGATGCACATAAGATTGGCTTTGAGATGCTAACAAAAAGAAAAGAAGAATGTGGCACCACCATTGGAAGCGCCACTAGTGAAGACCCCACCTCAATCCTCATCTTTAGAAGCAAACCAAAGTACTCAATCAATAAACTACTGCAAGGAGGAGTCCAGTTTGGAGGACTCAAAACATTGAACCCACGCCGTGAGGTAACATCGGTAGTTATTCATATTTACTTTGAACATTGCATGTTTTATTTTCTCTTAAGCATGTTTACTTTTCTACATTAGTATTGTATAGGAAATAACAAAATAAATAGGTATGCATTAGGTTGCAATCATACATCTTAAAAAAACTTTAAGCCCCATGTGAAATCCTTGTAGTGTAAAAGTTGTAAGAGTTCTCACTGTTGTGGTCTACAAAATAAAAATATATATATCATGCTTTTGTACTTTCTGCATATAAACCCATAAAATCTAAAAATATTAATTGAGCATCCTGCTGCAATACTGCTATCATAAAAATACTTTGAAACCTCCACAACACCCAATCCTCTAAAACGGCTAACCACTAACGTTTTATCCTAATACCATTTCACGAGTTTTGGTGTTTTGTGAGAGCTTTTCTGCGGGATAACTACAAGAGCCAGACTTACTTAGGAATATTCACCTTCATCACTCGAAGCACATCATTTCGACACACAGTGACCCCTGTGAAAGGAAGTAACTTCTTGGGTAATAAGATTGAAGTATTCCTGGCAACACTTGCTCTTATAAACATGATCTCCTTTGTAAGGACCACTCAGTTTCAATGCTCAACTACAACAACATCTAGCTTGGGGGAGAACATCCCTTAGTTATCAGGTAAGTATACCTATGCGATTATCGAGTCTATCTTATAGTCATAAAATACCAAAAATTTATGGACACATGAAGGTCCACGTCTGTAGAGTCTCTTATGAGTCCATTAGTCTAAAAAGAAATAAAAAAGATAAATAATGATTAAAACCAAATAAAGATAGTTTAATTATTAGGGTGCGATCATAAAGTGTGTTTGCAATTATAGATAGTTTGTTAAGAGTCAAATAAAAACTGAAGATCACTTAAATTTTATCTTGGAGATGATGAATAGTTGCTCTGCCGTAATTCCTTTTTAAGTATCTAGTTTTCAACCTTCAGTTCTCCTGAGTTTTGGACATGACTGCTTTTACTCTGAACTTGAAACTTGTGGAGGCATATGCTTGAGCTAAGTCTAGGTGATTGATGGATATGATATAAGAGAGTCTAAGCTACTATTATCTTATTTCTAGTGATACTAAAGTTTTGGAGATTTATCTTTCAAAATTCAAAAATCTTATATGATGAGCTCTTGTATGATAAAGTTTGAATTCCTACCAAAGCTATATATGATATACATTTAGAATAGGAAAAACTTCTATTCAATCATGTTGCTTGCTTTGCATTGAGTTTAGTCACCCTTTGTTGTATACCTTATGAGAGTCTTGTCATACTTTTAAAATCAAGATCACACTCACACACTCCACCAACATATGCATTACTCCTACCCCGGGAGTAAGAATCATTTTTCACTTTCATCTAGATCCACCTTAAAATTATTTTCTTCTACACTAGGAGTAAACACCCAAAAATATACCTCATAGGATAAGCCATGTTTAATGCTCTAAGTTCTTATTATCTCCTCAATTATTTTCTATTCAAAGGATGAATGTGGCTATGCAAAAGAAAAGGTATTGAAAAAAAATAGAGGGAGTTAAAAAATGGACAAGTGTCCAAGCAATTAAAACAATGGGTACTTAGATGCTCACCTCCCTAAAAAAATATATATAGAAAAAAAAGAAAAAATTGGAGATAGCCCATGTTTTTCTGTGAAAGTTCTAAATCTAAGAGAGAGAGATTTATTTTCAAAAGAGCAAAAGTAGAATTAGGATTAGCCACCACCATATATACACCCATCCACCATATACCATACACATGCATATCTTGGTTTGATTGTATGACTTGACTCTCTATGGATCCATTGTTTGACTTTACAATATATGAATTGCAAGTATGCTCATCCTTGTTTAACACCACTCCTATAGCTCAACTATAATCATTAGTTGTTGGAGGGCATGACAACATAAATGCCTCAAGTGAGATCCATAAATACCACATATTAAGAGACTTGAGGGTGTCATATAATTAAGCTCTGAGTTTTATTTCAAAAACTTGTAAAAACTCTAGAATATTGGTGGAGTGAAGAATTTGAGACGTAGTGCTTGACTCGATTGTTCTATCTTTCAATTACTCAAGACCCACGTGAAAGTTGAAAAGCTCCATAGATAATGGTAAAATGGGTAAGTTTAAAAGTTAGAGCAGTTTTGTCTAATTCAAAGGAGAATTTCAGTTTGAAGGCATGTGTACTTTTGAGGAGTGAAAGCATTGTAACAACTCCTGATCCAAGTTTAGTAGTTAGGCTTTGCTAAGGGACTAGCAAAGGGTAAGCTTGGGGGAACTTGTTGACGGTCCTTAATGCCTATTTTATACCATCAACTATTGCTCAATATAACATGATATCAACCATAAAGCATAGTTGTAGGGTTCGATTCTAACGAGTTCCACGAGTTGTGTTGTTCTTGATTGTTTTGCAGGTATATCCAATTTTGCACAGAATAAAAGTATCTCAAATGATGAATTGAACTACACCATTGCGACGGGCTCATCGAGACGATCGAAACAGATATATCATTTGCTATATTCGGAGTCCGAAGTCAAAAGATATCAATTCTACACCGAAACCAACATTAGAAGACTCTAGAAGGCACGAGAAGACGACTTACTGAAGGTAGGGCCCACCAGCTACAGGGTAGGGCCACCCAGCCCCACCCCGGGGCCGGCCGGTGCCCTCCAGAGCCCAATCAGGGCCTGCTTCGACGGACGGCCTCCTACCGCCTTAGGGTTTGCATCTCCACCGTTGTCGAAGTCGGTTTGATCCAACGGCACGTTCATCCCACTGGACTATAAATAAAGAGGCAGACCCCCCTCCCTGAGGGCACCACATTATTATGGAGATATAGAGGCGTCCCTCGAATGGATGACCTCTCATCTCTAGAGAATTAGGGCTAGACTTTTCAATGTAGTAGAGTAGTTCTAGTTGAGAGTTAGGGAGAGCGGCGCTACGCTCGGGTTCTGGAGGAGTCTTCGGAGGAGTCATCAGAGTTCTGGTATATCTTTGTATCTATTCTTGTAAGACATGCTTTAATATATTTATCTTCTCTATTTACTTTATGCCTTTATATTATGTTTAGTATAGTTGTTATACTTTAGCATGGGATCTCCGCCTGTATTAGGTGCTCTAGTTAGCATACGTGACTAGACTAGTAATCATTACCGTAGACGTGGTGTCTAGGCTAGTGTTTACCTGAGTTTGCGCCCGATTCTTACGGTTAGTTGTGGTAGCCATCAGAGGTGATAGCTTTGTTGGTCTTCATATTCCACTACGTCGGAGTTGGTGTTTCGTAGAGCTTTTGGCAGCCTTACCCAGCTACCTTCTTCCCAGTCTTATTCGAGAGTTGGATAGGTACTGTTGCTCCAAAGTGTTATTGTATGATTACTTTATCTACCATAAATCAGTTATTATAGAACCTTGGTAATAGAGAAGTATTTAGGAACCTTGAGCTCTCCCGTTGTCCTCTCACTTTAGCTATTTACTCTTTTATTATAGAATTCACCTGTGTATGTGTGTGTCATATATGCGTAATTTCTATCATCTACCCTTTACCCCCCTACTCTAGTCTAGTTGGTGTATTATGTTAGTAGATACATGATGGTAAACTATCAATGTCTTTATCCATTGTTTCCCAGTGGTAAAATATAAATAACGATACCTAAAATACTCCCGGTAAAATGCTACAATGATTTTCTGTGCGCTTGCGTAATCCTTCATATTTTAGTTGTACATAAGAAATATCAACAAGCATTTTTGGCGCCGTTGCCGGGGATAGGGATTTACCTCTATTTCTAGTAGCGACATTAGAAATGTCAACAGTCCTTAGTAAATATGAATGCATCATGCCAAACAATTTCACCTTTGCTTTAGTCGGAGGAGGGGCGTGTCATATAATGGGGGTGCATTCATCTTATGTTGGAGAAGTCAAGAATGTTCAATTCATTTCTCAATGTGCAAAATCTCTTCTCATCAAGTGGCTTGGTAAAGATATCGGCAAGTTGATCATCGGTGCCAACACTCTCAATAGAAATGTCCCCTTTAGCTTGGTGATCTCTAATGAAGTGATGCCTTATGTCAATGTGCTTTGTCCTTGAATGTTGAACCGGATTGGTGGTGATCTTCACGGCACTTTCATTGTCACATAGCAATGGCACTTGTCCAAATTTGATTCCAAAATCCTTCAATGTGGCCTTCATCCATAGCAATTGAGAACAACAACTCCCCGCACTAATATATTTGGCTTCGGCGGTAGAGAGTGCAACACTATTTTGTTTCATGGATGACCATGAGACAAGTGACCTCCCTAGCAATTGGCATGTTCCACTAGTGCTCTTTCTATCCACCTTGCATCCCACATAGTCGGAGTCCAAATATCCAATCAACTCAAAGTTTGACCCCTTGGGATACCATAATCCAACATTTGGTGTGTGCTTGAGATATCTCAATGTTCTCTTGGTTGCCTTCAAATGACTTTCTCTTGGTGAAGCTTGAAACCTTACACACATGCACACACTAAACATGACATCCAGCCTAGAAGCGGTCACATAGAGTAGGCTTCCAATCATGTACCGATACAACTTTTGATCTACCATGTTGCCACTTGTATCCAAGTCAAGATGACCATTTGTTCCTATTGGTGTCCCAATTGACTTGTCTTCTTTCACCGGCAACGGCGCCAAAAATGCTTGTTGACACCTCTTAATGTTATCTCTAATAACGGCGCCAAAAATGCTTGTGCAGTGCACCACCACTAGAATGCCAAGTTGTCATCCCCAGCATAACACCAAAGGGTGTAGTATTAAATCATGCCACCATTTAGAATATAGAAGTAGTATCCACAAGCACACAGATCAAATACCATTGTAGCATTTTACCCAGAGTATTACGGGTTGTCATTTATATTTTCCCAAAGGAAGGTCTACATGGCTGTGTGAAGGTAGTGTGTTGACCTAGAGTGTAATGAATAGACATAACCATATCCTCGCTACTAAATGCAGGGGTAAGTCACAAGAGAAATGATACGGTAAGTGTATAATCATCAGCATAAACAGATAGAGACTCCTAGCTATATCATTAGGGTTGCTAGCAGAACATCAAGAGATATTCCTAGGTTATTTCTAGCTACATGTCAATGCATATTATGGTTAGTGCAATACACCTAGTAGTCATGGCTAAGGTTAGCATTATATTTATTCATAGTGGACATACTAAGGAAGTTTGAGAACATAGCACATCCTTCCTTCATATAAAAGCCCTACTGTGCCTATAAACAGGGTTTGGATTACATAGGACTCAACAGGAATGTCACACCCACGATCTACCAAACCTGGCCTATTAGGTGCATTTGCAGATAAATAACATACAAGCACCACGCTTACACAATATTTACCACTCACCCAACGATCAATTAGATGAGTGCTATACGAACCTATAGATAAGTATAATATTAATCTAGCTATACTAACCATATAACCACAATAGACAAAGAATAAGATAACTATGAATATAAGTAAAAGTATTCATCAATTCAATTGTAGCAATCATATAACTATACAATGAAAGATAACAAAGACGAGAGGAGGTAAGAACTATACCAAATCCAAGCTCTTGATGGCTCCGAAATCCAAGCCTGCGCTTGCCTCCCTCTAGTTCTAATCTAGGTATCTAGGCCCTAGCTAAGGAGCTCTGATTAGGGTTTCTGGCTGATGATCAGACTTTGAATGAGGAATGAATGAATGTGCCTCTCCCCATGGGGGGTCCTACCCTCCTTTTATAGCCCTGGGCGATGACCGTGAACCATCAGATCAAACCGACATTGGCGGGCGGCTAGGATCGATCCTCAAAGGCGGTGGAGCGAACCGAGTGAACCGGGCCGTAGCCGGGGCCAGCCCCAGACCGGCCGATCTGGCTGGTGGCCTCCGGGCCCCCGACTTCGGCGTGGTGCCTTCTCGTCTCTTCTGGAACCTTCCTATGTTGCCGCGAGTCCGTTTTACGCTTCCTTGTTCCGATAAGCTCTTGTGGTTGCGCCTTTTCCAGTTTACGCCTGTAGAAATAGTGAAACACCAAAACTCATGGAATTCGGTCAGTGTAAACGCTATGACTACTTCGGCGATCACAAATGCATCCTTTTCATGGCTAGTTGACGGTTGATTTTATACAATAGTGGCCATCAACAGTTGTCATCCTTGATTATAATGCCAAAGAATAACTATAGATTCTCATGTATTATTCAATATGGCTAGGCAGAGATATGAATATAAACTAAATAGATTCTACAAGCGGACAGATAATTATACCATTGTAGCATTTTACCTAGGGAGTTCTTCCAGGTTGTTGATTTATATTTATACCACTAGAAAAGCTGGTTATAAACTCTAATCTATTATAATGATAAGGAACTATATATGATGAATAAGTAAAATTACCAATGTCATCTACTTTACTCATAACAGGCGAGGTCACAAGATAAATAGATAGATAAATATGGGTGATAGCATAATCAAGTATCATAATTATAGATAATCATCAGAGTATTTCCTAGTCATAATCATAGTTAGCCAATGGATAAACTAAGGTGGTATTTGTCTAAGATAATTCTATAACTACGTCAATAAATAACTCTAATTAGTGCAACTACATCTAGTAATCATCGCTAAGTCAATCCTATATCATTATCACATGTAAGAGGGCATCAACTAGGAAGGATGTGAAACAGAGTCATTATCCAACTTCACGACCGTGCCCTGCTATCCTACATACGGCGGGTGGACACAGAGGAACCAACGTAGCTGTCACCTACTTGGATAAATGCTATACGAGCAATTACATGAATTCAATAAGATCGAAACAACTAAACTAGACATATAATCAAAGTAGACAATGACTATTACAATTAAGAACATAATGAACTATTAAGAGTAATGTCTCCCTATTCTGAATAATGAATACAATAAGAAAGAAAGAACTAAAACTATACCAAACTCTTGCGCTCCAGACAGACACCAGGGGCTCTAGATTCCGATGAAGAACTAGATCTCCTCTACTTCTAATCTAACTAGCTAGAACTATGAACTAGAAGGCTCTTGATTGACTAGAAGGCTTCTTGATGCTTGATGGCTTGAGGCCTTGATGAATAATGAATTGGCTCTCTCCAAGGGGGTCTACCCACATATTTATAGTCCGGTAGGATGCGCATACGCCGCAGGATCAAACCGATTTAACCACGGGCCGAGATGCATCAGGAGAGGCGATAGAGGAAGCTTCCAGAAGGAGGGGGCAAACCCTAGCGGGGGGAGCTGCCGGCGCCATGGTGGGGCGATGGTCGGCCCCACTGGCGGCCTCCCGGCCCCGGTTGCTTTGGGTGTCTTCTAGATCCTTCCAACGGGTTATCTTTTCCGTGGCAGATAAGTTTCGTGATTTATTTGCACTTGAATCCCTCTTTTTAGCTTTTCTAGAATAATCCCTAGAAAATATAGAATATGCAAAACTCATAGAAATTATCAGTTAAAACCCTAGACTAGTGTATTTTTCATGTATCCTTTTGTGTCTAAAGTTCTAATGAATGTTGATGTTATCCACCGTCAACAGAGTGCTATGAGCTCAGTAAAAAATAATATTTAAAAAGAAGAAGAAGAGAATAGAGAGAAATGAAAAGAAAAATGGACAAGTGTCCAAGTGCTGAAACAATAGGCACTTAGAAGCCCAACTCTCTGAGAAAAAGAAAAAAATAGCTCATAACCTCTAGCTAGTTTTCAAAGTCCAAGAGAGAGATAGGCATTCAGGGAGCTGAGTAGAATTAGGTTTCACCATATATGCACCATATCCATCCACCTATACATCTTGATTCGACTGTATGACTTGTTTCTCCATAGATCCATTATTTGACTTTACAACACATGCATTGCAAGTTTGCTCTTTCAAGTTTTTTCCTTACCTATGAGCTCCACATAAGATTTTGTTATAGGATGAAAAGAAAGGCAATCATCATCATTGTCTTGGTGAGAATCCATAAATACCATATACATTGAGAGACTTGAGAGTGTCATATATGAAAAGCTCTTCGAAAACCCTTAAAAACTCTAGAATGATAGTTGAGCGAAGAGCTTGAGAGATAGTGTTTGGGTGGGATCTTTCTGTCATCAAGTACTCAAGGCCTAAGGAAGAGCTGATAAGCCCCATAGTCAAAGGTAACATGAGTAAGTTTAAAAGTCAGCTTGGTTATTGCTTAAGCTTGGAGGAGAATTTTTGTCTGAATACAGGTATACTTTTTAGGAGTTACTTCAAGGTTGCGACAATGCTCTAAGAATTACGAACATCTATATCTATTTCTAAGTTTAGCTTTGCTAAGGGACTAGCAAAGGTTAAGCTTGGAAAAACTTGTTGACGGTCATTAATGTTAATTATAAACCATCAATTATCATCAAACTTGACATGAAATGAACCTCAAAGCATAGATATAGGGTTTTGATCTAACGAGTTCCACGAGTTTTGGTGAATCTATGTTTCCACAGGTATATACTAGAAAAGCTACCAAAGTTGACCTATATGATAGTACAAAAGTATCTCAAATGATGGATTAGAATACACCATTGCAACGAGCTCATCGAGACGATCGGAACAGACATATCATTTGCTATATTTGGACTCCTGGACGAAAAGATATCGCACCTACAAGCGGCAACTATACAGGAAGGATCTAGAAGACACCAGAAACCACCCCGCGGAAGGTGGAGCCCACCTATCATAGGGAGAGACCGGCCGGTCCCACCCATGGATTGGTCAGTCTGCTATTTTGGCCAAAATGGCCCAACTTTGGCCCATGGGTTCCACCACCTTTGAGGAAGAATCTCAGCTGCCCGTCGATGTCGGTTTGATCCAAGGGCTCATGTTAATCGCTCCGGTCTATAAAAGCAGCCCCAGACCTCAGGGGGAGGGACATCCTAGAAAACCCTAATTCATTATTCATTGGGATCCATTTGAAAGGTGTCCCTTTGAGGATCATACTCTCATGGAGATCAACACACCAGGGAGATTAGGGCTAGACTCTTCAATGTAATAGTTTAGCAACTTGAGAGCTAGTGTTGAGAGGCTTCATTCCGGATCTCATCGTGGAGGCTTGGAGGTCTGGTATATCTCTGTATCTTATCTTTCCAAGACTTATTCTTTAGTATATTTATCTTCTCTACTTACTTCTATGCCTTATTTGTATGGTTAGTGTAGTTATTGCATCTTAGCATAGGATCTCCGCCTATATTAGGTGCTCTAGTTATCATATGTGGCTAGAGTAGTAATCGATAGTGTAGACATGGTGTTTAGGCCATAGTTTACCTGAGGTTGTGCCCAATTCTTATGGTTAGTTGTGGTAGCCCATAAGGGTGACAGCTCTATGTGGCCTTCGTATTCCACCATGTCGGAGTTAGTGTTTCGTAGAGCTTTTGGTAGCCCTCCCCAACTACTTTCTTATCTATTTGAGAGTTGGAAAGGTATTGCTGCTCTGAAGTGCTATTGTGTGTGCTATACTTACCTATGCATTAGTTACATTCTAGTGTCAACTAGAATAGAACCTAAGTAATAGAGAAGTACATAGGAACCTTGAACTCTCCCGTTGATCTCTCAAGTTAGCATGACTATACATATATTATATGGTTCTCCTCTGTGTGTGATATTATGCATAACTCTTATCATTTACCTCTTACCCATACTTTAGTCTAGTTGGTATACTAGTTAGTAGATACGTGATGGTGAACTATCAATGTCTTTAGCCATTGTTTCCCAGCGGTAAAGTATAAATAACGATACCTAGAATACTCCTGGGTAAAATGCTACAATAGTTTTGATCTGTGCGCTTGCAGATACTATTTCTATATTCTAAATGTTGGCATGATTTAATACCACACCTCTTGGTGTTATTGCTGAGGATGACAACTTGACATTCTAGTAGCGATGCTATGCCCATAAGCATTTTTAGCGCCGTTACTAGAGATAACATTAAGAGGTGTCTACACTCTTCTCACTAGGATTTGAGTCTCCTTCTTATAGAGTCTACTTACACACATTTATTTGTATAGCATGCTCCAAGTGTCTTCAACAACCATTCATTAGCCTCCTGTGGAATTCAGTAGTTGTTGGCATTTCTAACATCATTACTCAAAAGTAGAGATAAGACCTACCCCTAGTAACAACACCAGAAATGCTCGGTATTAAATTAACTTATCATTAGCAACTAGCCACTCATTTATTACTAACATTCCTAGGCATGAATTAAGTTGTCATCCTCAATTATATTGCTAGGAAATAACTATAGATTTACATGTATTACTATGGCTAGGCAGATATAAAAGATATGAATATAATGTGAATATAAACTAAATGGGTCCTACAAGCGGATAGATAATTATACCGTTGTAGCATTTTACCTAGGGAGTTCTTCTAGGTTGTCGATTTATATTTATACCACTGGGAAACCTTTGTAATAAACTCTAATCTATTATATTGATAAAGAACTATATACAATGAATAAGTGATATTACCAATGTCATCTACTCTACTCATAACAGAAGAGGTCATAAGATAAATATAGATAAATAAGGGTGATAGCATAATCAAATATCATAATTATAGATAATCATCAGAGCATCTACTAGCCATAGTCATAGTTAGCCATTGGATAAACTAGGGAGTTATTCTAAGGTAATTCTATAACTATATCAATGAATGACTCTAATTAGTGCAACTACATCTTGTAATCATCGCTAAGTCAACCCTAGATCATTGTTGATGGCCATTATTGTATAAATTTACCCGCCAACTAGCCTTGAAAAGAAGACAATCGAGAACACCAAACTAGACATAGGGCTTACACTAACCGAATTCCACGAGTTTTGGTGTTTCATTATTTCTGCAGGCATAAACCGGAAAAGACGCAACATAAGAGTTTATCGGAGCAAGAAAACGGAGAACGGACTCGACGGCACTGCAGAAAAGGATCTAGAAGAAATGAGAAGGCACCACGCTGAAGTCGGAGGCCCGGAGGAGACCAAGCCGATCGGCCGGTGCGGGCTGGATCGGCCGGTGCAGGCCGAGCTCCCCTCGGGGCCCGGTTCGCCGGCTCGCTCCACCGCCTTTTTGAAGATCAATCTCAGCCACCCATCAATGTCGGTTTGATCCGATGGCTCACGATCATCGCCCGGGGCTATAAAAGGAGAGGCACCCCCCGGGGGAGAGCCCGAAACCCCTAATTCATTATTTCCTCTCTTGAGAGAGAGCAAAGGGTTCCATCCTCGAGAATTAGATTAGAACTCCAATACTTCAAGTTCTAGTTAGGCATTAGCTAGCAAGGTTTCAAGTAGAGTTGAGCTACGCTCGGGATTCTCGAGAGTCGTCATCCGGGAGGCCGGCATAGCTTTGTATCCCTCTTTATTTATGACTTTGTTCTTAATTATTATGTTTCAGTTTATTAAGCTCCTAATTTATTTTAGTGTTTTGCTTGATATAGTATTGATTGATGATGAATTATTTCATATGATCGTAAAGCGCTTAGCTCATTACTCGAGTGGGTTAAGTGGTAGTAATTATGTAAGCATGGTGCTTAGATATGCTCTACCTACGAATGCACCTTGTAGGCCGGGTTCGGTGGTCGATCGCGGGTGTGACATTCCTGTTGAGTCCTATGTATTCCATCCCCCGTCTATAAGATTAGCAGAACGCTATTGCGAAGGAGGGGAGTGTTCTATTCACAAACCTCCCTAGTAATGTTCCTTGTAAGTATTTTAGAGTCATCAATACTATAGATGAAAGTAACATGCTAGAGTAGATGCAAAGACTTAGTAATTCTGACACTACATAGGAATTCAATCTCTTAACTAATCTCCTGTTTTTGCCTTGCTACATTAGAGAGTTTCTATTTCTATCTCTGAGTGATTTATCGTTGCCCTACACTTATCATATACATATCTATGTGGCTTACCCCTGTATAAGTATGTCCTTGTCATGTGGATTCTATCTAAATATGTATACACATCAATATTCTCTAGCTGTCCTTTCCCATGGGATTAAATAAATTCGACAATTGGGTTCACTCCCAATAAAATGCTACAATGGTATTTTATCTGTGCGCTTGTGGATAATCATTTATATTTAAGATAGTTGCATGATTTAATACCACACCTCTTATGTCGCTGCTGGGGATGACAACCCGGTGTAATTGCATGGTGGCTTAAGAGGTGTCAACAAGCATTTTTGGCGCCGTTGCCGGGGAAAGGCTAAGCTATAAAGAGATATTGATCAAATGCATATTTATAGATGGAACCATGACTAGGTACCTCTGCTTAAGCAGGCTTACCCTTGTTTGTCTTTGTCTATATCATACAAAGGGTATTGCAGGATTGGTCTTGATTCATCATCATCTTTCATCAATCTCAATCAAACCAATCAAAAGTTTGTTTCACACCAGTTTCTGAGCCATGGCTGATAAGACTCTGCGAGAGTTCTATGCTCCAAGCACGAAGGACATTCACACCGACGAACACTTCCAATCAACAATCTTGAGTTTGAGCTCAAGCCAAGTCTCATTAACATGGTGCAAGCAACTCCATTCGGTGAAACGATCGGTGAAGATGCTAGTGCTCATCTTCAGAATTTTCTAGAGATTGGCAGCACACACTCATCATCAAGAACATCGCCCAAGACATCATACTTCTTCGCTTTGTTCCGTTCTCATTAATCGGGAAAGCGAAGCGATGGTTCTATGCAAATCAAGAAAACATTGAGACATGGGTGGATTGTTCGAAGGTCTTTTTGGAGAGATTCTTCCCTTCGGGCAAGACTAGTGCCTTAAGAGAGAAGATTACTGGTTTTCAACAGTAGAAAGATGAACCTATTCCAGAGGCATGGGAACGCTTTTAGGACTATATAACAGATTGTCCTCATCATGGAATAGAAGATTGGTTGCTCATGCAAGGCTTTTATCATGGATTATCCAAAGGAGCACAAGGACAACTAGATGCTACTGCTGGAGGAACGTTCTTATCACTCACTATCAAGAAGGCCAAGTCACTCATGGAGACAATAGCCTCTAATCAAGGCTGGTCATTGGACGATGCTCCGCATTGCAAGATGAGTGAAGAAGTTGACATTGAAGAGTTGAGTGCAGTTTCAGCTAAGATGAATATGTTATTAGACTGGCTCGAACAGCGGGACAATTATAAGAAGGATCGTCAGGCTATTCAGGATGCTATGGATTCTCAAGCAAGAACGGAAGGATATTTAGGAATCACATATTCCCCTGACTCGCCGGAAGATCTGAGCATTATTGGCAACACCCAAGGATTGGGTCAAGTCAAACAACCATCCTTGTGGAATGTGATTAGACAAAGAAATAGAAGATTAATGAAGAGCTATCACAAAGGCTAGCTTCTAATGAGAAGATCATAGAGAGTATGAATCGTAAGATGGGGAGTTTTCTTCCGCCATAAAGGATCAACTGAGCTATAACCGAAAGATTGAGTCACAAGTAGCAAAGTTGGCTCTTTGCTTTTGCCTATTGCCGCCCGACTCAGAACAAATCAATGCAATCACTACAAGAGGAGGCAAGAGTACTCAAGATCCCCCATATCCTGAAGGTACACATCCTAGAAGAGGAGTAAGAGTACAGACATCGCCAGCAGCACCTGCGGAGAGAAACAACGATGAATTAGAAGAAGTCGTGCCACCGTTAGAACACGAGCCTCAGCGCAGTTATAATGACACCAACTTCTTACCATTTCGTCGATAGAGAAAGGAAAGGATGGATGAGCAGTTTGGGAAATTTGTGGAGGTTATACGTCACTTATATATTAATGTGCCTCTACTAGATGCCCTACAAGTGCCTACATATGCAAGATACCTCAGAGACATTCTAAACAACAAGAGGCCACTGCCCACCACCGAAGTTATCAAGCTCACAGAGGAGTGTAGTACGGCTATCCTAAACACATCACCAATCAAGAAACAAGACCCAGGACGCCCCACTATTGAGTGCTCAATTGGAGATCAAGTGCTTGAACATGCACTATGCGATCTAGGCGCCAGCGTGAGTGTTATGCCCAAGACGGTCTTCGACAAACTCAACTACTCCAAACTCACACCCACAACGATGTGTCTTCAACTCACGGACCAATCACTTCGCCGCCCTGAAGGAATCGCCGAGAACATACCGGTAAAAATAAGAGAGTTCTTTATTCCAGTCGATTTTGTTGTGCTTGACATGCAGGAAGCAATAAATACACCACTTATATTGGGAAGACCCTTCTTGAGCACTGCTAGTGCGCACATTGATGTTGGAATTGGAGAAATCCGATTCCATATCAATGGTAAAGAAGAGAGGTTTGCATTCAAGCCACGACCGAAACAATACTCTCAATCAGAGAGGTGTGAGGAGCAAGAGCATTTAGGGTCTCCAACTCCGGGACCGACAGACGCTATAAAGACATAATCATCAAGAGAAGTCCAGTCTGGAGGACTATAAAGATCGGACCCTCGTCGAAAGGTAATTGGTATTTATCCATTGATTTCTTATATTCCAAAAATCCAAAAATATTTTTCTTTATCATTTGGTGTTTCTATAATTCTGAAAATACAAAAAAATAACTGACCAGCGGGACCCACAAACACTGGGACCCACTTGTCATATCACTTCACATAGGATTCTCATCTCCACTCACCTCCTGCTGTCCTCCACTCCCTCTTTGCCACCGAAAGTTGCAAACATACACAGTTGAAGGGACGTAGGAGCACCATGATGAGGACATCACTCTTGGATACAACCACTGATCCATCTACTATACCGCAAGGGCCAATGACCCGAGCTCGAATGCGACAACTAAAATTACAGGTGAGTTCGTTCTTAAGCGATCCGTTTCATACTTTTGAGAATAGATTGCTACCTAATGATGTTATATTGCTTAGGAACAGTGGAGAGGGTCATGAGAAACTTCAAAGAAGGTGTGGAGGCGAGGAAGACCAGCTAGGACGTGCAACACAAGCCGGAGGTCCTGTCCAACACGATTTCGAGTCTACCTCGGCCTCCAGGAGCAGTCTGTCTTAATGTCAGCGCCACGGACGCATCCGGACTCCGTTTTTGATGGTTCAGCTATGGTTGGAAAGATAATTTGATAAGGAAGCCAATGCAATTGGTCTCACATCAAAATTCCTTCAGGATCAATGGGAATTTTCAAAACAAGTCAGTATCCAGAATCTATCCAGGTGCTGCGTCACCTTTATTTGGTCCGTTGGGCCATGTATCGTCTCGAGCCCATTAGGGGGGCGCGTCCAGGGTAGGCGACAACCCTAATACCTTTATATTCATTAGTCGCCGCCGTCGTTAGGTTTTGGGTTTTGCTTAGATTATTCTGTCCATTGACAGTCGCCGTTCATCGGTTTGTGGAACCCCAACTTGAGAACTTAATCATTCATCTGCGGTTTGTCCCAACTTTTACGAGCTGCGTTCTTTTCGAGTTCTTGCTTGTGTTCTTCGTTTCGCAGGCACGGATTAGCCTTCTTGGCGAGGTCAACCGGTTGGTGACACGGTTGATAACCTGAGGAATTGTGGTGCTAAGGTTGCAGGATTAGGGTCTTTTGATCTGAAGCCGGATCGGTGTGTCGCGTTCCACTCAAAGCGAGAGTTATCCAGGACCTAACGGAAGATCGGGAATCTCGCCCCCATCACACCAGGAGGAAGGAGTGGCCAAGTGGGCCCAGTGTGGGACCGGCCAGTCCCACACCAGACCGGCCGGTCTCCCCCCTCCTCGCCTATAAAAGTGCAAGTGCCCAGTGAGCTCTACTCACTCTCCTCCATCCAGATTTCTGCCTTTCGTCTCTGGATTCTGAATTTCTCTTCCTTATTCTTGCTAAAGCCAATCTTAGAGAGAGAGTAGATGTGCTAGGGGGTTGCTTAGTGATTAATGGAGGGAGGTCTTGCTGAAGTTTAGAGGTAGAACAAGCAAATGTAGAGGAGGTGCTGCTCAAACTTAGAGGAGATAATCACTTGCCTAGGGGAAACTCTGCTAAAATTTGGTTGTGGAGGTAATCACCCCACAAGGACCACTAACCCTGGATGACTGACCCTCTAACTGTTGTGGTGGAAACCTTCTCCGCAAGGACTGCTAACTCCCTCTAACTTTTCTTCTTGTTTCTAACTCGATCTATTTATTTTCCGCGTGCATTTATTTTCTATATTTACTTCCTTGTGTTTTTCTTGTTATTTGGAGGTAGCAATATCCCACATTGTTTTCTGTATTTATTATGTACTAACCCTCTTGTGGAGGAGTTCATTCCCACAAGAGTAATTCACTCTTGGAGCGGTTATCTACATTTTTCATATTGTCTAACCCCGTTCCTAGAGTCCTTGTTGTTTTGGTTCTTAACTTGTTTGCAGGATGAGTGGCATATTTAAAGGGATCAGGAGTGGACTTAGGTCCCGGTCCACACGATCAACTCGGAGCTCCTCTTCCCGAGAGAGCTCTGACATGCAGGTCGACGAGACGCCACCCGCAAGCAACAGGCCATCTTCTTCCTCGATGGTTATACACCGTATGATGGAGGAACATGATCTCAAGTGGAAGAACAATGAAGAGAAGGAAAAGTTCAAGCTCATCAAAGACCGCAAGTTCGTCCTGACCACAGTGTACGATCCTGAGCTCCTTCGAGACACAGGTATGGACACCAAATTCTAAACCATCTTTTCAACAATGGGTTGGACAGGATTTGCGGATATTTCTGAGCCAGGGTGCAAATTGCTTACTGCTGAATTTCTATGCACCTTAAACTTCATCGAGAAAGGGGTAAAATTCCGACTCTTTGGGATTGAGAAAACTTTGACTTGGAAGGAGTTAAGTCTAGCTTTAGGCTTCCATTCTGAGTGCTCTGTAGATGTTGATACTGTCATCCCTGATTTTGTGAGAGAACAATTTTGGAGAGACATAACTGGCCAAAACTCACCCACGCATGCCAAGACCAGTAGCATTCAATTACCTACATTAAGGTTCATGCATAGGTGGTTGGCATTTACTCTTTTCCCACGAAGTGACACTAGTACAGTGAGGATAGATGAGCTCAAGCTGCTTTATGCCATAGTTAAGAGTAGGAAAGTTGCCCCCGTTATGATGATGATGAGACAGTGGCTAGAGGTTTTTCGATTTGGCTATGATATCGAGTTCACTTCCTTTGTGACTCGAATTGCTAGCTATCTCGAATTGTGGCAAAATTCGCTTGTTCCGTACATTAGAGGAGGACGAGGTCGTATATCATACGACTACTTTCGCCAAGGCCAGACCTTGGTGAAGAGAGGAGACACTTGTGATTATGAAGATCAATAACAGAAGCAGATCCGGTTACCTAACCTCGAGCTCAACTTGTACACCACCAGTTCTCTTCTTGTCAATGTGCGGTAATAGCCAGAAGAACACCTATACGAAGCGCATCGGCACGGTTCACCAACGTGTAGCCCACTCATTACTATGGTGCCGATGCAACGCCACAAGGACCAGCCCTACACCAGCTACATGAATTTTGGAGAAGCGGGGGCCTTCCCGCGGGGGACAACCTTCACAAGATAGTTGGGGCCAAGACGCCCAACCATCACCACAAGCTGAAGTCCCCAGGGAGAGACGGCGGATTGGCCAAAGCAGGTAATTTTAATAACTATCAAGGAAGAATGTCTGTTGATTCGCGAAAAGTATCCTCCGGAGGGTACCGGGCGTGGCCGTGCATCGGGGCGTAGGGATGAGCTACCACGAGCAACAAATGTTACATCAAAGGAATGACCGGAGGCTTCGTGTTGTGGAGTAGACTGCCACACTCGTCGCGCAAAACACCTCCATCCTTGGACAGCTACACCTACACGACCAGGTACCACCAGCCAGCCAGATGCAGAACTGACTACCTCTTTCAAAGACATGGGCGCGAGGCCGCCGCCGCCACCCCTCGAATGATTACTGCAACATCCAGCTTGGGGGAGAGCACCCCCGGTATCTCGAGGTAAGTTATCTTTGCCTTTGTTTTTCGTTTGATTTGTTTGATCTTTAGTTCGCTTATTAGTTTGCTTTATAAAAACCATAAAAACAAAATAAAAAAGAGTGTGTTTATAGGCTTGTTTAAATTTCGTTGTTGAATAAAAAAGAACTTGGAAGAAAAATCTGTTGACATGGAAATGATGAATAGTTGCTCTATTAAAATTCTTTTTGAGTACCTAGCTTATAGTCAAGAGTTCTCCTAAGGTTTCGGACACAACCAATTTGACATGAATACTTACTCTGAATCTGAGACCTGTGGGTAGCATATTCCTGATCTTAAGTCTAGGTAGTTGACGGACATAATTTGAGATGGTTAGAGCCGATATTTATCTTGTTCTAATGTGATGCTAAAATTCTGGAGATTTAATTTTGAAAAAACTTAAAAAGAACACATGATGAGTTTCTTGTATGATAAGCTTAATCCCCACCAGAGCCATAATTGTATATCTAGACTAGGAAGCCTCCACACAATTGCTGCTTGTCATTGCATTGAGTGTTGTCAACCTCGGTGACCCTTGTGAGAAACCTGTCATGCTTTTAAAATCAAGATCCACACACTCCACCTCATATGCACTACTCTACCCTGCGGTAGGCGCAAAAACATGTCATTCCATTCATCCAAAAATGTTCTATTCCTACATTGGGGGTAGACACCAAAAATATCCATCCATCAAAAACATGCTCCAGAGTTTCCTGTCATCTCTCCAAATTGTTTTGTGCCAAAGGAGTGAGCTATGCAAAAGAAAAAGAAAAATAAAAGTTGAGAAAAATGGACAGTGTCCAAAAGAAAAAAAAGAGAAAACAAGAGAGAAGAAAAGATAGCTCACATACCTGGCAAGGTTTTAATATTTCCAAAAGAGAGATCCATTTGAGCATGGTAGAATTAGGTCCACCATACATCCATCATATCCCACACACATGCACATCTTGATTTGATTGTATGACTTGTTTCTCTTTGGATCCCTTGTTTGACTTTACAACACATGCAGTACAAGTACATTCATGCTATCTCCACACCTATGAGCTCCACATAAGCTTTAGATGTAGGTTGAGATAAAGGCATAAGCTTCATTGCTTTGGTGAGGAATCCAAAAATACCACATACATGAGAGATTTGAGAGTGTCATACAATGAAGCTCTGAGCTTTATTTTGAAAATCTTTAAAAACTCCAGAGACTTGGTTGAACTAAAGAGCTTGAAACATAGTGCTTGACTTGATCTTTCTGTCTTTCAACTGCTCATGACCAAAAGAGAAGGATGTTAAGCTCCATGGTTAAAGGTAATATGGGTAAGTATGAAAGTCAGAATGGTTCACTCTAAGACTAAGGGGAATTTTTATCTGAAAGCATGTGTGCTCTTGAGAAATTGATATTGTAGCAACTCCTGATCCATTTAAGAGAGTGGTTTGCTAAGGGACTAGCAAAGGTTAAGCTTAGGGGAGTTGTTGATGGCCATTATTGTATAAATTTACCCGCCAACTAGCCTTGAAAAGAAGACAATCGAGAACACCAAACTAGACATAGGGCTTACACTAACCGAATTCCATGGGTTTTGGTGTTTCATTATTTCTGCAGGCATAAACCGGAAAAAACGCAACATAAGAGTTTATCGGAGCAAGAAAACGGAGAACGGACTCCACGGCGCTGCAGGAAGGATCTAGAAGGAACGAGAAGGCACCACGCTGAGTCGGAGGCCCGGAGGAGACCAGGCTAGACCGTCCGGTCTGGGCCTGGACCGGCTAGTCTAGGCCAGGCTCCCCTCGGGGCCCGGTTCATCCGGTTCGCTCCACCACCTTTGAAGATCAATCTCAGCTGCCCGTCAATGTCGGTTTGATCCGATGGCTCACGATCATCGCCCAGGGCTATAAAAGGAGAGGCACCCCCGAGAGAGAGCCCGAGAAACCCTAATTCATTATTTCCTCTCTTGAGAGAGAGCAAAGGGTTCCATCCTCAGAGAATTAGATTAGAACTCCAATACTTCAAGTTCTAGTTAGGCATTAGCTAGCAAGGTTTCAGTAGAGTTGAGCTACGCTCAGGATTCTAGAGTCGTCATCCAGGAGGCTGGTATAGCTTTGTATCCCTCTTTATTTATGACTTTGTTCTTAATTATTATGTTTCAGTTTATTAAGCTCCTAATTTATTCTAGTGTTTTGCTTGATATAGTATTGATTGATGATGAATTATTTCATATGATCGTAAAGCGCTTAGCTCATTACTCGAGTGGGTTAAGTGGTAGTAATTATGTAAGCATGGTGCTTAGATATGCTCTACCTACGAATGCACCTTATAGGCCGGGTTCGGTGGTCGATCGTGGGTGTGACATTCCTGTTGAGTCCTATGTATTCCATCCCCCGTCTATAAGATTAGCAGAATGCTATTGCGAAGGAGGGGAGTGTTCTATTCACAAACCTCCCTAGTAATGTTCCTTGTGAGTATTTTAGAGTCATCAATACTATAGATGAAAGTAACATGCTAGTGTAGCTGCAAAGACTTAGTAATTCTGACACTACATAGAAATTCAATCTCTTAACTAATCTCCTGTTTTTGCCTTGCTACATTAGAGAGTTTATATTTCTATCTCTGAGTGATTTATCGTTGCCCTACACTTATCTATACATATCTATGTGGCTTACCCCTGTATAAGTATGTCCTTGTCGTGTGGATTCTATCTAAGTATGTATACACATCAATATTCTCTAGCTGTCCTTTCCCATAGGATTAAATAAATTCGACAATTGGGTTCACTCCCAATAAAATGCTACAATGGTATTTTATCTGTGCGCTTGTGGATAATCATTTATATTTAAGATAGTTGCATGATTTAATACCACACCTCTTATGTCGCTGCTGGGGATGACAACCCGGTGTAATTGCATGGTGGCTTAAGAGGTGTCAACAGTCATTATCACATGTAAGGGGGCATCAACTAGGAAGGATGTGCGTAGAGACATTATCCCACTTCACGACTGTGCCCTGCTGTTCTACATACGGAGGGTGGACTACAGAGAAACCAACGTAGCTGTCACCTACGTGGACTACCACACATCCCGGCATGTCATGGTGCACTCACAGATAAACAAGACATCTAGACACCACGTCTACATATTGTCTATCATCTACCCAGTGTATATTTGGATAAACGCTATAGAGCAATTAAATGAATTCAATAAGATCGAATTAACTAAACTAGACATATAATCAAAGTAGACAATGACTATTGCAATTAAGAACATATGAACTATTAAGAGTAATGTCTCCCCAATATGAATAATGAATACAATGAGAAAGAAAGAACTAAAACTATACCAAACTCCAGCGCTCCAGACAGACGCCGGGGGCTCTAGATCCCGATGAAGAACTAGATCTCCTTTACTTCTAATCTAGCTAACTAGAACTATGAACTAGAAGGCTCTTGATGAACTAGAAGGCTTCTTGATGCTTGATGGCTTGAGGCCTTGATGAATAATGATTGGCTCTCTCCAGGGGGTCTACCCATGTATTTATAGTCCGGTGGGATGCGTGTGCGCCGCAGGATCAAACTGACTCAACCAATGGCCGAGATGCATCAGGAGAGGCAGCGGAGAAAGCTTCCAGAAGGCGGGACGCAAACCCTATGGCAGGGCGCCGCCCGGCCCCATGGTGGGGCCGGCCCCACCTGGCGGCGGCCTGGTCCCCCGTTGCTTCGGGTGTCTTCTAGAGTGTTCCTGAGTCTTCCCGTGATATTTTCCGTGGCGGATAAGTTTAATGGTTTAATTTGCACTTGAATCCCTCTTTTCAGCTTTTCTAGAATAATCCCTGGAAAATACAGAATATGCAAAACTCATGGAAATTATCAAATAAAACCGTAGACTAGTTTGTTTTCATGTTTCCTTTCGTGTCTAAAGTTCTAGTGAATGTTGACGTTATCCACCGTCAACACTAGTGTTGATCACCAAAGGATCTTTGAATACTTATTTCTCTCATCTTCGGCCATCGTCGATCAGAGGCAGGTAACTTTCCTTTTCTTGTCCTATTTCTTTGAGTTTTGGCTACTTTTTCTCCGTTCACCATTTCTCTTCTTTTAGCCGTGCTTTATATTTATATGTTCATCTTTGATTGGTGTCGATTCGAGCAGTGAGGGGACCTCTGAGACCACAGAGTACGATTCTTGGATTGGTTGTTTTTCCTAGGGTGAAGTCATGGAGGTGAGACTTCACATGTGTTTGTTGGAGGGGATGATGCTTAGGTGGGTGGCGGTGATCCCGAGCAGTCTAGGTCTGAGAATCTGTCCTTGGTACGGGAGGATGTAGAGGTGGTTGATATCAATGATGACAAGCTGGGGGAATTTGTCGAATCTGGTCCTGCTCAATTGTCGTGGCGTTTGTATGAGCAGCGAGTAGAAGAAACTTGAGAAGGACGGGCTCGACCGCGCTGTCGAAGTGTCGTGTCTGCCCGCACTTGCGGTGCTACGGGTCCGCCTTCGTCCTTGCGCTCAGCGCGAAAGACGGGAGGCAGGGAAAAGGTTGAGCAGAGGTGTGGCTATGAGGAGAAGGAAAACGACATGATGATGGGAAAGAAAATTGCTCTGCGGTTGATACATGGGGCCCACAACGGCATCAACCGTCCTCACGCGAGGCGTATGGGGAGAGATGGAAAGGCAGGGCAGGGCGAGCGTCCTTCGGCTAATAAGTGGGATTGCCTAGAACGACATGGTACAGGAGCATGCAATAGAAGAATTTCCTCTGTAGTGAAGGGTGCAAGCGGCGGCTCTCCCTGGTGCTACACACCTAATAGGCCGGGAGTGGGAGCGGTGTGGCGTTGGGATGCCGCAGCTATTGATGCGTGCGTGGACCTTGGTGGAGGTGGCCAAATGGGCCCGTGGTTCCTGTCCAACTATGGAGAGGACCGAAAGGTAAAGGGGCGAAACGTGGGCAAGATTACTCCTTGCACCGGTGCTGGGCACCTATGGCGTGGAGGATGGATTTAAGCGGTTAAGGTCGAATGGGCCTGGGAGAAAGAAGGAGAGAGGGAGAGGCTTGCTGGGCTTGATTGGCCAAGGAGCAATGAGATGGTTTTTTCCTATTTTGGCTCTAGGATTCTTTAGGAGAAAAGATACCTCCAAGCACAACTAAGACCAAAACACACATGCATAATATACTATATGTATTTCTGTTGGTATAAATTAACTGCACTTCATTAAATAAGTTTTTAAGTACGATTATCCGCAAGCGCACAGATATCATACCAGTGTCACATTTTACCCTAAGGTTTTAAATATCGTATCCACAGGGAACATTCGTGATGATGACATAATCTATAGACTTAACCCTACAATTAGGCTAGATCATATCAAGAAAAAGGAAATAGCTAGTGCACTCTAGTTCTAATAACCGGTAAGCTTTGTATAATACCATCTAATCGGGCAAGTCACTTTCGAATAGGAGAAGAAATAGAGTAATCTCCTACCAAGCACGTATCAGCCTGTCTATCCTATCAATGGGATGTGGACTATAGAGGATTCAACGCAGCTATAAAGTCAGTTGCGTGAGCTACCACTATCAGGCTAATCAGGGAACATCCACAAGTAAAACTAGCCTAGGCACCACGCCTACACTACGAAATACTACTTCAACCAAGTAATGACCAAGATCAAAGCACTCAATCTGAGCTGTGAACTTAAGAACGCATAAAAACAAGTTGCTTACTTGAATCGAATGGCGAATACAAAAGTATCTCAAAACGCAGCTTCGGGCGAGGGAACTGAATCCAGAAGAATATAGCCACGAAGAAGCACCGATAAGCCAGAACTCCTCCAGAATCTCTACTCCTCTACTCAATCTCTCTAATCTCTAAACAAGACTAGATCTAGAAGAACTAGTCTCTCCTAATTGCTACATCTAGATGAACTAGAACTAGATCAACTAGAACTAGATCAACTAGAGGGACCCCAACCCTAATTATGTAGAGAATATGAAGCACCGGGGTGTAGAATGCCTCTTGGAGGGGCCTTGGGGCGTCATTATATAGGCCGAGGTGGAGTAGGGGGACAAGGAACCGCCACGTCATCGATCCGCGTCTTCATGTTGTGTGCACCGTCGGATCAAACCGACCTTAGATCGACGTAGGGATGCGTTGCTTGGCTTCCAAGGATGCGTGGGAGGAAGACTTCAGAAGGCGGCGGCCAGATGCCACAGGGGGGCGCTGACCGGCGCCAGGGTGGGGCCGGCCAGCCCCACTTGGAATCCCCTGTGGGTCCCGCTTCTTCGGCTGTCTTCTAGACCCTTCCTGAGCCTAATGACAGTGTTTCCCGGCGTGGATAAGTTTCGTGATAATTATGCACTCTAATCTCTCTTTTATGCTTTTTGGAATAATCCCTAGAAAATATAGAATATGCAAAACTTGTGGAAATTGTCAGTTAAAACCCTAGACTAGTGTGCATTCATGTGTCCTTTCATATATAAAGTTCTAATAAATATTGACGTTATCCACCGTCAACAATTTTGGAACTCAATTTAAAGGAGAGAGGAGAGAGATTTGGGTATAGGTTTTATAAATAACAAATTGTGTGAGAGGTTGCATATTGAATTTGAGTGTGGGTTGAATTCAATCAAGGTATTAATTTATCTAATAATCATTTTATTTGAAAAATTCACTTGTCACGTCGATGATCAGTCTCCATGACAAGTGGTTCATTTAAAATGTTTTGAAGCGCAGATTTGAAGTTAGGGTAGAAAGAAAAACATTTGACTTAGGTTTGTACTAACATTTACATACTACACACATTCATGAATAATTTTAAAAAGTTGGGATTTTTATATTACATAAAAACACAAAATGTTACACAGACCACTTAGTTATAACCACCTGCTATCTCCTTCACCAACATCACTTTCCACCTCCACCATCCACTCCACCAAACCCTATAGTTAGGGCTTGCAGAGTATGTATATACTCGCCTGTTTTTCACCCACACATTTTGACCCCGAGGACTTCGATGTCAACAAGGAAGCGGACTACGAGAACTAGGAGTCATGCAAGGATTGACAGATCATCTAGGAGTCATTAGGATCTAGGGTTTTGACCATGCTTAAGCATGCATGTGAATAAATAACTGCCATGCCAATTATGGCTTTGGAACTAAGTTAGTCATGTAAAGCCAAGGTTATACCATATGTGTCCAAGATGTAAGACCACGGTTTCTAGATATCAATATAGCTTTGTTTTTTTATTTTATCTAAGTACAAATGCACATAGGACTCTCAACATGAGGGGCCAAGAGGTGCCTCTATATCTATCAGGCTTTAGGCGTCTCACAAACTCTGATGCCAACTTCTAGTCTTGACTCAAGACATTGGTTGGCCCCCAACTCAAGGCTCGTGTGGTTGCCAAGGCAAGGCCCTATTCCTATGGTCCCACTCGGTCAGGATTCCAGGTGCAGTGGCCAAGCCCTCTAGCCCCATATGATGGCTTCAGGCTTGCTCAGGCTCATTGTCATAGGTTCAGAACCGTGGCAAGCATTGTGGTTGTTCATTGGAAGTTGATGTGCATTTATTATCTGGTGGCTCAGACACTCAAACACACAAGTAGAACACGACGACGTATCGTGGTTTGAGCCTCTGAGCCCTAGGAATCTTATTCGTGTTGGGGGATGCCCAAATCAGGTGTTACAACAATAAAGATCAAGAGTTTGGTAGACAATCACTCGATGCTGTGCTACGGGTTCGTCAATATTCTTCCTCAGTGAGTAGGAAACTAGCCTTCTCTAGGTGAGGATCTCTGTTTAGATTCTTTGGAAGTCATCCTCCCTTCTACAAGAGTCAATTGTCCCATTATATTCTACGAAGGTGTTGGGAATATGTTGGTATGGGGTCTACTCTTTGGTCTATGTGCACTAGGGTGCCCAAGTACCTTGTCACGACCGTGGCCTGGGCCTTGTTTGTCTGGGGTTGTCTGCTATCAAGTGGTCTCCCCTAGTTAAACGTTAAGGCTTCCTTCGCTGTAAGAAAGTCCTCGCTTGGAGAGCTGACGAGTGGGCCCTAGAGCCTACTGCCCTTGGAGTTGGTGAAGTCGATTGTCCTATTATGTCACCCCAATGGCATGACCCAATCGGAGGAGTGGTTATTCTGGCCTCCTTCCTATTGGATAGGCAGATGGCATGACACCTTCTCACTTGTCGAATTTTATACGCCCTACAGGTTACTTGTTGCTTCGGACATTGGTTCATCGGTCAAGTGATAGCTTGGGCCTGAACAGGGTTATAGTCAGGCTCGGGTTGCTATCACTCAATGGTCAAAGCCTTGGCAAGCCCTCGAGCCTCGAGCAGTGGCTACAAGCGTGTTTGGGCTCATTCCTAACTCCTTCCAGTGGATGCGCATGAGTGTACCTCATGGGTATAGCCCCCGAGAGATCAGCTGAAGGGTCAGTTGATCGGTTCCTTTCTTTCTAGAGAATCTATCTTGCGGCAAGCCTCTGACACTAGGGCATTCAGTGCCTCACACTACTGCAATTGGGCTAAAAACGAATGCTAGGATGGAACCTGCGGAAGAGTTTTGTATGGACATTTATGTGAAAACTAACCAAATAAAGCATCAAAGCCATGCTTGTCGTGTCAGTCAAAGGGATCTAAAGTTGTATCCCTTATATGATAACCCTTACCAAATAAGCTTTAGATGTTCCATGTTATCCGGTCGAGATTATTCCATGATAAAGCTAAAAAGCTTTTTGGCAGGGATTAAACTACCCATGGAGGATGAAATGACATAAAGGAGATTTAATTATTATAGGTTTGAATAAAATTAGCTTGAGGATCACATTGTATCCTTGAAACCTAACCATTGTGAAGAGAAACTTATCGATAGGTGCTATATGAATGCAAAAGATCCGCACTCAATTTCTGTCTATAGATAGGATCCTTAGCCCTTATTTGGCCGCACACAAATATACCTTAATCTAAATGATTTGAAAGAGATTAGAGTGTATTTTAGTTTAAATTCACCTTAATTCTTCTCAACCCACGTGAATTAGAGTGTACTTAGGTGCAGCCAAACAAGCTCTTATATAGAGATTAAATCCACAACAACTGAACATGCCCTCAGGACATGTTTAGCATACGAACGCGCAGACAATGAAGGCCTCAGTTGGTGATGCTGTTGGGAATCCCACGGATCGTCGGGCCTGGCTCCCTCGTCGGCGTGAGCAGCGTGTACGGCACCTCCACCCGCCCGGACCTGTTCTTCAGCATGGGGTCAGCGTTCTTCCTCCGGACATCACCTGCTATCACTTCCAGCCTTGCCTGGAACCGTGCCAGTGCCTCGGCGGCACGCTGCTCGCTCGTCCACCTCTCGGTGTCATGCCTCTGCCCCAGGAACACCTCTCCCGTCCGCGTCAGCGACCTGGCTGCCATCCCCATGAGCGCCAGCGTCTCATTTCTTGGGGTGATGCTCCCCAGAAACTCTGACTCCGTCACCTCTGTTCCGGTCGCCGGTGGCATTGGACGGGAGGTCAGGGTCGGGCTATTCGGGACGAACCCCTGGTACCCATACTGCCCGAGGCCGACGGCCGCGTGGAAAGCTGAGCCTAGCCAGATGATGGTGGTGCAGGTCTCCACGAGGTCAGCGAAGCAGCCATCGCCGGCCACCAGTGTGCATCTTGCAGGTCGCCGTGCCCCACATGCCGCACTTCCCACCACCACGACTGCAGCTCGCTGTCGCTTCTGACGGCGCTGTCGTCGTTGTAGTAGATGGCACAGTAGTCCGTCACCCATGTCTTGATCGCCATCCATATCTCTAGCCCGTCCACCGCGTATGGGTAGTCTCGTATCAGCAGCTCCAGCTTCTCGGGCTCCCTTGGATCACCCCTGGCCACGCCTCTGCAAATTCAAACAAAAAATTCAGCCATGATGAGAAGCACTATAACCAGTATCTAATAACAAATATGCTTAATAAGTTTGTTGTTATATATAGAGTACAAAACAAATTAACGATCAATTATAGATGAGCGTAAGAACTAGTCACAAATCAAATGAGTTACAACGTATATATACGCCTGCATGCACACCTCTTGACAAGATCAGTGGGGAGGGACAGCTCTGTAAAGTTCCAGGTCATGTATGCCTTTGAGGACATCTCCATGGCATACTTGCTTGCAAGGTAGGTGACCTCCTGTATGCCACGGAATATATCGCCATTCTTGCTCCGGTCGCCCGCACCAAACACAATCTGACGTGCGACGGCATTGACGTTGAGCGTGTTTCGGAAGTGTGGCTTGAGGAGCTTGTGGATTGGGTGAAGCACGCTCAGCTGCCTGTTGGTCGCAATCACGAGTGGCTCAATGGTTGCATGGGCATTGAGCCTAAAACAAGCACCGTCAGAAATTAAAAGAAACAAAGCATTTATCACACACTAGTACACAAAACGTTTTTAGTGGCGGTTGACAACCTATTTTCACCGGGCGTTTTCTCAACCGCCGATGGGAGAGGCCGATGAAAATGGCGATTTCCACCGGGCGGTTGGTTGAGAACCGCCAGTGGAAATCGATTTCTACAAAGGTTCTCTTAAGGAACCGCTTGTAGAAATCGCTACTCGTAAACACCCAAAAATTGCAAAAAATATTTTTAAAAAAGGCAAAAAATATTTTTTCGAACCGAGGAGGCACCCGCCCGCCCGTCTCCGTCCGAAGTCGCAAGTCGCGTATTTTTTCGCGCTTCTGGCGGCCGGTGGGATTCGAACCCGCGACCTCCCCCCGCAGCGTCTCCCTTACCACTGCACCACACACTCACTTGTGACTATATCTCATTTTTGTTCCCCACATATTATACAAACCCGATAGTAAATTGAATATTTGAGGGTCTAAACGATTTGAAATGAAAAAGTGGTGAACTACAAAGTTTCATAACTTTTCAAGATCTACAACTTTCATTTAGAGTGTTTCTCCATCCGAGGTCATTTGCAAAATTTGAATTTTAAATTTTAAAATTTTAATCATAGTTTTCTATAAAAAAGACGACTTCAAATGAAAAAATTGTCAACTACAAAGTTTCATAACTTTTTGAGATCTACAACTTTTATTTTGAAAGTTTCTCCATCTGAGAAAGTTTGAAAAACTCAAAAATTAATTTCAAAATATTTCTACCGGCGGATTTCTTAAGAAACCGCCAAGAAAATCGATTTCTTGGCGGTTTCTTAAGAAATCCGCCTGTAGAAAATAGTCAATTTCTACCGGCGGTTTCTTAAGAAAACCGCCGGTAGAAAATCGTATTTCTGAGGCGGTTCCTTAAGAAAACCGCCTGTAGAAATAGGGTCGATTTATACAGGCTGTTTTTTAAAGGAAAACCGCCCAGTAGAAATAAAACGCTAGTGTCAAGAGAAATCGTTTGTGTACTAGTGACAACCGTCGCAAACTAGAAGTGTTGTTCTTGCATTGCATATACATATATATAGGAACTGCATGCGAGGTGCGTGCTTACCAGTGGATGACGAAGTTGTTCTTACTAGTGTCGTTTGCGGCGACGTGAGCCTTGGCGAGGTCCCAGGTGGTGAACCTGCAGTCGTCGGCTGAGACGTCGTCCCCGGGTTCCGGTGGAGTGTACACCGTGCTGACAGCACCGAGCCGCTGGTCCTCCGGGTGAGGCGAGCTGAGCTCGATCGCCAGAGGTCGAAGCGTCGAGTCATCCTTCGACAAGAGAAGCATTCGAGCGGCGTAGGCATTCCTTGGCGAGATCTCGCCCCTCTCCTCCTCGCCTGGCAGCTGGTTGATGCGATTTAGGTATGGCATCACCCAGTCGTGGTGATCCACGACAAACAGCATCCCGTCCTCCACAGCCTAGAAATAAGGCATTAATTGGATTCTTTGAGAAATTGCCAAATCATCAGAAACCTGTACCTGCTCCACCGTCATAGTTCCCATGTTCTTCTTGATATGATGTTTCGTTATCTTGCTGTCCTGGTCGCCGTAGATGGTCCGGTCAAGCTCGCTAGTGAGAGGGAACTCCGTGACACGCCTGATGCACACGGGGTTCGTCCCGGCAAGCATCTGCCGGGCAAACTCTTCATCACTGCGCCAACTCCACGGGTTCACTGCAATAAAACGCATGCAGAGTGTTGTTTTTGTACATGTACATACAAAATGTTGATGACCAAGGCAAGGCAATGATCGATGAGGCGATATCGTGTCCACCTGAAATAACCTGTGGGACGGGGAATCTTGGCCTGGCGGCGTCACTGGTGATGATCTCCTTGGCCTGGACGACCTGGCCGACATCGTCGAGGCCAACGAGGCCATAGATTTCTGCTACAGACTTGAAGTGGCCACCCAGTTTTGGAAGGCTTGGCGCAGGAATGACGGCAGTCCCCACACGCTCGTCGCACGGGACGTAAATCTGCTCATCTAGTGGAACTCTGGTCTCTGACCGAGCATCTGATGCAAGATGGAGCAAGTCATGAGTTTGAGTGTCACATCTTATTATTTAGAGGTTTAGATTGATGAATAATGGAACTGCCCCATTTGAATTTGAGATTTCATTTATAGACTAGACAAAAGCATTTAAGTGTTCATGATGTTGAGACGAAACAAATTACTCCCAATAGAGATTCACTCTAGTTCGTAGCCATGGTAAGAATGAATGTAAATCCAGTTTTGTCGCGATCAAGCCCAACTCTTCTCTTCCCTCGTAAATTTCATAACATGTCACCAATTCTTTCTACGTGGGATGTTATATAGGGCCCCTTTTAACACAACTATGGCCCCGGTCTCTTGAGGCTCTTGTCACGTAAGCATACCAAACAGCCATTTAAAAAAGTTAGCTCCTCATAAGGAACCCGGAAGAGCTGGAGCCGCAAAAACATCGCTTCTCCTGACTCCTCACAAATTGACAAAGATTATCAAGAAATCACTACCAAATGGTAGACTTCTCATAGTGTTTTTAAGAGGTAATAAAACACTACCATAAGCTATAGCATATGTGATTCCTCACTAATAGGTATTTAGTGGGGAAAGTTCATTCTAAATTTTGAATGCCAAAACACTAGTAGAAGCCCACCTCACTAGAAAAGGTTACAAATTTTAGTTGTGAATTATCATTAGAATAGAACTAAATTTTAAATACCAAAACACTAGGAGAAGCCCACCTAAAGGTTACAAATTTTAGTTGTGAATTGTCACTAGAACAATTTTTTTCTAAATATTTTCTAAAATAGTTTTGCTTCATGAGAGAAGTATAGATGCTCATGTAGCCCGTGGCCTGTTGGCCCGGCACGAAGTCTACAATTTTGGTCTCATTCGAACGCTACACAACTTTAGCGTTTCACAAGACCAGGCTGGTCAGACCGATGCTTAGAGTCGTGCTTGGTCCGCTACTCGGACACATCAGGTGGCACGGCCTGGCCTATGTAGACATGGCCCATTGTATTTGGTCCGCTAAAAATAACATCCACCTACACCATAGTGCAACATATCTAATAGTAGACCTATCCATTGACTAACTCGGCTAGCAACCCATCACCAATTTTTCCATTGCCCCTGCACGAGTTAGCGATAGCGAAATTTCTATTTCCCACAGTTAGCCACAGGAAAATTCCTATTCCCCACCGCGACTTGTTGGTCTCTTCCTCCACTTGCGAAGCCCACTCCCCGTCTCACACTCCTCTACCTTCTTCCTTCGCTTGACCACCCGCTTGCCCTGTCTCGTCCTCTCGTTTGTCCAACGGGGTGCGTCGACGATGGTTTGACCGCCTCTGGGGTCTCTCTTCCCCTTTCGTCCTCTACATCATGTAGATTTGATGCCACTACCACCGATGTCGATGTGACTGATGGCCCCCTCGACCCGACGTCTCTCCACGGCCTCGGTGGGCTCCTCCATGACTTGGCTTCACGTGCCCCCCTCCTCCGACTCTCCTTCGTGGCCTGGTATGCCATCATCCTGAACTCCTTCTCCCCCTCAGAACCAGGCCTCAAGTTTGGCCTGGCCTCCCTAGGTGATGGTGCTTATAGGGCCAGCCCGATCCATAAATTGACCCAGCAGGCCGTGCTTGGGTCAGTAGCCATGTACGAAGCCCTATTCTGCGCAGCCTAGGAGGCATGACATGCCGAGCCGGTCTAGACCGCTATGGTAAATAAAAAATAACCGTTACAGTAAATACTTTACGTGGCGGTTGGAACCACCACGAGTAATAAAAGATACCTTCTCGCAAAATCATTTATGTACTAGTAAAGAGAAGCTGCTCCACAAGAGGAGTCGAAATCTATTTATTAGAGGAGCTAGAGGCTCGCTAAACTAACCCTTAACGAGATTGAAACTCTCTTGAAACTTGGACAGTTTGTCTTTTTCTTTGTTATTATCTGTGACTTATCTCTATCTATCTAGTTTCTTGTAGACAACGATCTGTATCTCTCTACACAACTATGATAATTGTCCCTTTATTTCGATCTGTTTATATACATGGGACGTGTGTATTATTTTGAACGATCAGTGTATAGAATATCCAAGTGCATGGGACATGTGTATTTTGTCTCTCTCTACCTAACCAAAGTGTATATAGAATATCCAAGTGCATGTGACATTATGTGACATGCGTATTTTGACCTCTCTCTACCTAACAAAAGTGTATAGAATTATTATATCCAAATGCGATAGACGACAATATGGGACCGCGCGTACTGTTACCTGCCTTGCTTGGTCGCCGTCCGGTGTTGGTGCGACGAGGGTATGGGTACTCCTGTGATCCACCAAGCACGGGGCGCGCCAAGTCCTTCCGCAGGTCGGGGTTCCCAAGATCATTGTACAGAGCGTAGTCGTACACACGGTCCCACTCCTGGAACGGCTCCTCGTCAGCCAACGCGCGGCCTGCCTCTCCTCGGAGGACCGCAAGCTCGTCTTCCCTGTATTTGAGCAGAGCGCTCGGCGTCTTCTCCTTGACATAGGCCTGCGCATGATGGTTCGCAAGTGTTTACCTTTTGTAATTGCGTTGCATTGGGTAATTAATCACGAAGGGACAGAGCAATAAGCTGTGCTTGTTTGTAGTAGTATATATGTACACGCACGTCGTTGGTGAAAAAGAGGCGATGCGAGTGCTTCCCGACGGGATACACCCACCCGTTGCAGGTGAAGTGAACGCCGGCCGCCGTGCTCAGCAGCTTGAGGTATACGGGGAAGTCAGAGTGGTTCTTGACGACCACTGCACCGGGCACGCCCAGCGCGTCGTCCCACGCCAGATTCACGTCCAGCTCTGTCTCCGCGCCGCTGATGGCAGCACCCAGCACTGCCTCCTCTCCTGTCACCCCGCGCCCATCACCTCCTACACCACACACGGCCCAGTTGTTTAATTCGTACCGGCGACAGTGGGGCTGACAAGCTGGAGGGAGAGCGTGAGCCGGCGACTGGGGGAATCCTGCAAGAAGCTCTGCAGCACCAGCTTGCCTCCGACATGGACCATGCCAGTGGACGTGGCTCCCAGCTCTGAGCCGCTGTCCAAAGCGCCTGCTGGCTCCCGACTTGGCCTTCCGCCGGTGGTCAGGGAGAGGCTGGTGCTCGACAGCAATTTTCCCGGCGGCCATGAACGAGGACCGGGGAGCGCCAGTGCGTGAGCGTGATCGGCAGGCTTTGGCAGTGCCATCATAAGCCGTGGATTCCTTGCGCCGGCAACTCTTGGAGAGCCACGCCAACACGGGCTTAGGTTCTGACTGCAACGGAGCTGCATTGCGTCAATGTAATGGCGCAGAGGTGGCTGCTGGGTTTGGGACAGATGATGGTGATGCCCAAATGTTTCATATATAGAGGGGCGAAGAACATGGCTATTGGCATGCATTCACAGAAAACGTGTGAAATTACATTATTTTAGAATATGTCTAGATGACATTAAGTTGTTTTAGCCTCTTCTAACAACTGAATCTTTCCTATGTATGTACATTGTCTTATTTGCAATGATGTCTTCGAATAATTTATTTAATAGAGTAATGTCGTTTCAGGATAACATAACTTTTATTTCTATGGATTACAGAATCCAGAGAAATATATGTTAAACTTTTTAGAAAAATTGACAAATTATTTCAATAAATTGCAAATATCAAAGAGATCTCTTAATAGACGAGTCTTGTACCACGGATCCTTGCACCACAGACAGCCACGTTTCCAACAAAGAAAACGGCCACGTCATCTGCTTCTCTCCTCCGTCCAATACAGCAACCAGTTTCTCGGGCCTTCTAAGCATGCACCGGCCCGGTCGTGGTACTGTTTGCCTGCCTCGCCGTAGCCCGGTCCGACCTATAAACTCCACCGCAGTATGGTATACCCATCCCTCGCGAGTCACGAGTGCCCAGGCCACCGCAGATGGACCCCACCGTCGGCCATGGACGCCGGAGCCTCGATCTCTCTCGAAGGTACCCAGGCCCGCAGATGGATCCCCACCATCAGCCCTGCACGCGCGGAGCCTCACTCTCGTGACCCCCGCCATCAGCCCTGCACGCGCGGAGGCTCGCTCTCTCTAGCCCTAGCACAGTGATAGTGGCAGGGGCTCACACCACATACTGCGCGCAGCTCCACGGTTCAACTGTTCACCCTGTCCGAGATTGCGACTCCCCACCCAGCCACGACCGCGCAATCAAGCTCAGAGCTGGCGAGCAAGCCCCTTGCGTAGCCTGTCTGGACGGTCCTTGTTGCTGGCTGCCATCGACCTCAATAAGGCTTCGATGCCTCCATGGATGATATGCTCTCAATGTGTTCGAACAAATGAATGCAAAATATACATTTTATTTCTTTTTTTCTAATTTTTTCTTCCAGAATCTATACCGTCCCATACATCTACATCGCTGCATTTTCTCTTTCTTTTATCCATTTAATTCTTCGTAGTCAATATTAGTTTTCATGTTCTGAACAAAATGCAGGGTGATGCTTCCTCATATGACCCTCGAGGGAGGATACTAAACACACGCTTCCTGTATTCTAATCTTGCACTGTCTAGTTGGAATTGTCATAAGCTGAACAATATACCGGACTTGCAGCTATGAACTACATGCTCCTCTATTGATAAATTGTCAAGTTACTTTTGTGTTTGTCGATGTAAAAACAGTTAAGCCTCCCTATATGTTGATCACGAACAATATTTTGATGATTATGCAAATCAGTAATGTTGTAGGCTGCAAAAGAAGAAGAGGAGGAAGAATATATGAATAATAGAAGGTGGTGCACAGAGCCACAGACACTGACTTCTCCAATCATGTGATGTTTCGTTAAAGCATTCTCTCTGCAAATATAAAGATGATATAAAATTTGGACACTATATGTGCATTTCTATTGGTGTATGCACAACAACAGTTTCAACACGGACAAACAACAGCCGGCGCGGCAACGCCGCGCTGTTTTTCTAGTATATGTTAAATTGTTCACAAATTTAAAAAAAAAACACAAAATGTTCACACTTTGCGGTGGGATCCACCTTCCCCAACCTTATTCACTCTCTCTTTTCTTTAGACAATCACTTCCCTTCCCTTTCGTAAACCGCACGGCCATTGGCGGAGCAGCCCGAGGTTCTAGCTCCTTCCCTGCCCTGCACAGCGGTGACCCTGTTCCTTCCCAGCCTAGCGCGGCAGCGCCCCTCTCCTTTCTCGCCCTTGCTCCTACGTGGCCTGGTGCGGCGGTGCCCCACTCCTTTCTCGCCAAGGCGCCCACGTGGCAACGCTCCTGCTGCTCACCATTGCTAGGCTGGGTCAACGGGATGAGGTACGCACGATCCAACGGCAGAAAAAAAAAATCAGTTATTGTGACTTGGGGTGCCGCAAAACAATTGAACGTTGGTTAGCAGTTCTCTTATGAAAAAAATTGTGGGCTATAAAATTTAGTGGAAGCTTGGTCAAAATGCTATAGCGACGCTGTTTTGACGCTATTCAGCGCTATAGCACGCTAATGAGCCTTGCGATAGCTGTTTCGGTACTATTTCAGCGCTATAGCGCGCTATTTTTTCAGTGTTTTATTTTACAACTAGCAAAATCGTTAAACTTAGACATAATTAGTGAAATAAACCAAGAGCTTATTTGGGTTCTTTAGAACAGTCCTAGTCATGAAACTACTCTCTCTGTCTCCGAATATACAGCGTGATTTAACTTGGTGTGGTCTTCAATAACATATTGACATATAATTTCTCTTATATAATACATAATTTATAGGAACAAAAGTTTGATTGTTAGAAAGTATTTCTAAATATAAATCTAATGTAACTACTTTTATAATTCAAACTTTTAATATAATTAAATTAATTGTCAGTCAAAGACAACGGTTTGAATTTTGAAATAAGGACAGAGGGAGTATGAGATAGTTTCTGTAGTTTACAATTCATGAAGACACTACGAAAAATTATATTCTCAACGGATACTTTCTACAAATAAAATTTATGCCTGCTTTCTACAAATAAAATTTATGCCCAATCATCCATCTTCTCCCTTCTGTCATCTACCTATCACATTCATATGTTGATTCACACATACCTATAAATAACTAGGATACTTTTATGTTCATTAATTAGGGTGTTAACTAAGCAACATGATTATGTGGTATTGCAATTAAAGTAGAGACATGAGTAAACAATTTCTTAGATAAGAAAGTATGTCCACTCAAGAATCCAGATATGAAGAGATGTTATAGGTACAAGATCAAGGGGGGAGACATATAATTGGAAAAAGTCATTTGAAAGAAACTATTCATTGGAATATAGTTTCTATGGATGATGTCTACGTTATTTAGCAAATACAGAAACAACTAATAGTTAGGATTGCCCTTTAATAGGATTGAGATGCCGACTAGAGGGGTGAAACAGTCATTTCTAATCCTAAATCATGAATCCTAGTCAATAAAATGCAGCAGAAATAAACTACTGGCCAAATAAAGACTTCAACCCTTCTACCCGCTAGACAGGCAAGAGGTTTTCTGGCACATGGGTTACCCGTATCCAGCTGTAGCACTCAGTGTGGTGTCTCTTGTCATATCCCTACCCGCTAGACAGGCAAGAGGTTCAGTGTTCTTGAACACCCGATGGAGAAGACATGTTGGATGAAAAAAGAGTTCAGGTGCTTGCCGAAGCTCTTCCTTGTTGAGCGTTTGAGTTGGAGCGAGATACATGTTATCTTCACTACTAGATAAATATAGCTGCCTGAAGATTTATGATGTGGAGAATTGCTTCTATGCAAAGTCGTCAAAACAGGTTCAAAGGAAGGACAGAAGAACTTCTAAAGCTTAGCCTTTCTAGCTTTTTTTAGTCTTTAAGCCCTCTTTCTCTTTGTTTTATGCTTATCATTTTTCATATTTTGAGCCTAAGATCTCATGTAGCTTTTGGTTGTACTACGGCCTTGTTCAGTTTGTAAAAAACTTGCATTCCCTGTACTGTAGCGTTTTATTTGTATTTGACAAATATTATGTCTAATCGTGGCCCAACTAGGCTCAAAAGATTCATCTCGTGATTTAAACTAAACTGTATAATTAGTTATTTTTTTACTTACATTTAATACTCCATATATACGGGTAGAAATTGATGTGATGGAGAGAGAGTGTAAAAACTTGCAATTTTCATGCGAAGAGAACAAGGCCTACGTGTTGGATATAGAGACTAGATTGTATATCCTTTATCTAAAAAATTCAATTTTTGAGCACAATTAATTAAAAAAATATCTATGTAGAAGCCTTGTTTGCGTCTCTCTCTTTTCATTTCTGAATGGGTCAGCTCATTTTCTGTTTTCATTGCCCAACTTGTGAAAAATTTGGTTGGCTGTTCATATAAAATTGGTAGCAACTCTTTGCTAAAATTAACCAAAAGATTGTCCTTCACTAAGCCAGGATTCTGCTGCATCACTAAGCCAGGATTCTGCTGCATTGAACCTTATCTGCTCGCTAGGTAGTAAGTAAGCGTCGTTCACTCGTTTGCATAACCAACCACCATCTCTGGCATTGCAGTATCTTTTATGTGTAACAAGTCCAAAGAATCATCAACACGTGTTAGTATTAAATACTGATGGATCATTGAGCCAGAGAGCGGCTTAGCAGCTGCAGCGTAAGCGAAGCTTCTGTTTTGTCGACGAGAGTAAAATGTACGTAGTTTAAGTGGGACACCATTTTCTTGTCCATGTACAGACATAATCATATCTCATGCCTAGAAATACTTCAACTTGCATGAAATAAAACTATGCAGCTATCGATTCTCTAATTGTGCTATAGGTGTTTAAGAACCTGCACTCCTGCAGGTATACTAGCAGCGCTCAAACATAGAAGCAATCGCGCACCGCCATATCAAGTGACGTACTTTTTAGGGAACAGGAGGGATGTGAGTTCCTACTGAAATTTTATTAAAACAATGATCAGAGAGTACAACTGTTCAAGAAACAAAGAAGTAGCAGAAAAAAAATTACACAAAGGTTTTTCTAGCCATGAGATAATATGAGGATGAAACTTTTCTTTTGCTCTTACGCCTTGTTTGGTTTGCAAATAATTTGCAACCGATGAATAGTAGCATTTCGTTTGTATTTGACAAATATTGTCCAATCATAGCCCAACTAGGCTCAAAGGATTCGTCTCGTGATTTATAACTAAACTGTGTAATTAGTTATTTTTTTTACTAACATTTAATACTCCATATATATATGGGTAGAAATTGATGTGATGGAGAGAGAATGGAAAAACTTGGAACTTTGATGCAAACCGAACAAGGCCTTAGAATAATTAGAGCAAATTCTTTCTTGAAAACTAACTTGCAACCTTGCAGTGAACTAGTGAAGGAGACAGGATGTGTCTAAGAAAGGAACTAGCAGCTAGGTCCTGAAGATATTGCCCAGATCACCCAACACATAGTAACGACTAACGATCACCCAACACATAGAAACGACTAGCAGTTAGGTCCGAAGCTATCCAGCAAGTGTTCTAGTTTAGGAGTGTTGGGCACTAACAAGTTCAGACAGTACCAGCAGGCCACAGCAAAAGGGCATGAAAGAAGGTGCATTGTTTTTCGGGGATTTTTCTCTGACGAGATAAAAAACTCCCACGCTAGCCTCACGTTTCCCAAAGCACAAAGTTGCGGGAGTTGTCTGTCCACCGCAGACCATTTTTTTTTTTAAAAAAAGATCTTCAACGCCCAAAGAGCAGAAAAACACAATTGTAGTCCTCAAGATGCATGTTCTTGTGCTTTAGAGGAGCCCTAGTGCATAACCTGTCTTTTAGAAGTAGCCAAAAAAAAAACTTTCTTTTGTTTTGACAATGTGAATTCCATAACCAGTGATAACGACCCTGATGAACTTGCCGATGCCCCATGAGCTGCTTATAAGCTCAATTGGTGAAGTCATAAGATCCCCAGATATAAGTCCAGGTATGATTTGAAAGTTGAAGTTGAAGATTTTTAAGGGTCACGGAGAAATCGAAAAATTGACAAAAGTTTCTGAAGACAGCAGAACATGGAACGGTTACTGAAAAACTGTTTTGCAGAAGGAAAAAAGGCTCTAGATAGGTTTGGCTCCAAACATTTCCTTCCCAGAGATCATGCCAAAAGAAACAGGATGCACCATTCTGTATAGAGACTAAGGCTACACCTTTAAATTGTTGCTGTAGCTTCGAAACATCATGGCACCAAAACGAGCCTCTTTAGTGACCCTATGGTATAGGCAGTCGATTATCTGAGTAATAATTACTCAAAACAAGCTTTACCCAGGGGATTTCCACATCATTATAAAATTTATGAAAAGATGTTTAGGCAACAAACTTTCATTGTGAACTCTGAGATTTATGACAGCTGAACTCTCTTCTTTCCTTGGTACACAAACGAAAGACCAAGCTGCCTTTGGTGGCTTCTTATTATTAGCATCTGAACCTCTCCTATAAGCAATTCTTGCGAAATTTACCAATCTTCTTAATGACTATTTTGGTCAGCAAAAAAGTGCATATAGTAACAATAGGAAGAGCTGATAGCATAGCATTAGTGATCTCTAATCTGCCAGCAACTGAAAGAAAAGTGGAGATGGATCGATGCAAGTCTCCTTTCACACTTGGACACTAAAGGCCAGAAATCTACCACTAAAGACTTAGACTCAAAGGCAAGCCTAAATAAGTGAAGGGTAGAGTTCCTTTTGAGCAGCCAAAAACATTAGCCAGAACTTCTAGTCTGGAATCTGATACATTGAGTGGAAGCATCAAAGATTTGTCAAAGTTGACTTTCAAGCTAGAGAATTCAGCAAAACAAATGAGGTCCATAGGCTGTTCAGTTGTGAGTTTCATATGTGTGGTTCTACATTATGATCAGACGGTTCTGCAGTTGGTATGAGTGCAGAAACCCATGACTTCGCCACTCATCAACCTTTTCCGGCAGAGATATCCACAGTATAGTACCAAATCCTTTTCAGCTCTTATCACTATGCAGTAAAATAAATAAGTTAATCTTTGCTTATTTTTTGATAGTATCTGTTCTCAGATGTTGAGGTTTCTGAGTATTTCAATTCAGCAAGACATCATATTTTTATTGCAGTCTGAACGTCCAGTGTTGATTTGTAGTTTTGTATAAGTAATAGCACTTTTTAAGTTTACATTATGCGGCTATACAGGACAGGCTGTTGGTTGGATTCATTAAGTGATTTTCAGGCCCATATGCTACTTTACTAAATTCTGAACGTCATTAATTCCTTGTTAATTCCAATAAAAAATTGGAAAACATTCAAACAAGCATACACAAGTTTTTCAATTACTTTCAACATTTTCCAGTTCAATACAGTTCACCTAAAATCCTTATTTTTAAAAAAGTACAAAAAGCAGAGTTAATAAAAGATACAATAATCGCAAGACTTTCAACTTAGCTTGAGAAGAGAGAGAAAAACAATACATAGCTATCGATAAGAATAAAATTTGAAAAAGTAAAGTTTAGATTCATGAGACTTCAGAAGATACATGCATGATTAATGGTAATGTTTCAAAGTAATTATATATTTAAAATATATAGAGGCACCATGCAAAGAAAAGATATGAATATGAATAAAATAGATTATTTTTAAAAATTAGCAATTGATAAGTTTATGATAACTAGATATAGACTATGTGTATCTATTATGTCCATTATGCTAGAAAATGCACAAAGCGTAAAACATATGATTTAATATAAGTAATTGTTTATTAGTCGGATGTGCTTGCTTCGTTCTAAATTATAAAATATGCTGAGTTTTCTAAATATATCGCTTTCGCTATACACTTAGATGTATTGTCTGAATGCATAGTAAAAGCAATATATCTAGAGATGCCAAAATATTGTATAAATTTAGAATGAAGTGATTATTAAATAGTATATGATACTTACATCTCCTAAAATTCTAGCTCATGTGAGAGCATGGTCTAGTTGTCTTTATTTCTGTTACAGGATTTACGTGTGCCAAGGTGCCCTTGAAAATCCAATTCTTCAAACTAGGCATGTACCCTGTCGGATCCAACAAGATTGGAATCTAGAGTGGAAAACAAAATGAAATGCTTATATCACTAGAATTCTTTTATTCACAAAAAAATTACTAGAATTCTTTTGATGTGAAGTGTCTAATGGTTTACACATCCCTTTCAGGCCAGTTATAGGCTTTACAGCTACCATGCATGGTCTTTCATCACGAAGATAACCATTATATTGTGATGAGATAGGCCATATACATATACGGGTCAGTTTGAAATCACCACATCTTTATTTGACTACAACAGCTTTTCGGTTATCCTACTGGTCAGTTTGAAATCACCACAACTTTATTTGACTACAACAGCTTTTTCGGTTGTCGTCAAGTTTTTCAATGGTTTTGATTCAATTTTATATTTACATTTACTATTTCCTCTTTGTTAGTAACATCTTTTCCTTCAGTCTTGATTTAAAGTCGCTAGGGGCTTGCCCCCTCTGTTTTCAATCAAGAAACAAGTTAGCCCCCATCTAGTCGCCACCGATGCCTTCCACCCAGTTAGCCCCCATCTCCACGTTCAATCCGGCGAACTTGGTCTTGTGAATGCGCCCGCCGATGCGGTCCGTCGCCTCCAGGATCACCAAGTCCGTGATCCCAGCGTCCGACAGGCGCTTCCCCGCCGAGATGCCTGCAAGACATATACATATATATATGTCAGGTACCGTACGCATACCTCCGGTCTTTTCTACAAGCACAAATGCTAGTATGCAGTATGCTAATAAGGCCTTTACCAGACATTCCGGCGCCGACGATGATAACCTTTGGTCCGGCGGCGCCGGTGAGGTGGGCATGCTGTGCAGCAGCAACAAGCACTAGTAGAGCTACGGCTATAGAGGAAGGCCTCATCTCTCTCTCGCTCCCCCTGAAATTCTAGCTAGCCCTGTTTTGTTGAGCAATTTGCTGTTGCATTGGTCGCTCAATGCACGAGTCTATTTATTACGGACGCCGAGCTCGTATGTGATAAGATGCCGCATCGTCAGTTGTGTAACGAGTTTTTTTTTTTATGTATACTGGCGGTGTGATAATATCGCCACGTGCTGCGGGCGTTCATCTACTCCTACTTTCGGAGCAATGCAAGTAGAACTGTAGAAGTGCTCATATGGATTACTCAATTTCATGTTTGGTGCTCATTACCCGAGGTGCTGTATGATGGGGATCGATGCGTGGGATGGAAACAAGTTGGAAAGTCAATGTGTTCACTATTTATGATATTCTCCGTGTGCATCACGCGTGCAGTGGTGTGGTTCGTTCATAACCTTCTCCCTTTAAGGCCGGGTGTGTTTTCGGGCACCGGCGAGATCTATATGTTTGGTTTACAGATTCATATGTCTAAGCACTACTATAGATTTGACTTTCACTCTAAATATAATCATTGTCAGATTTTAGAAACCGACAGTGATAGAGCCTTCCCGCCCATCAGTATCGATTTTTGATCAAAATTAAACCGATAGTGATAAGACTAACTGACAGTGATAATTAGGTCATCACCGTCGCTCATATCACTGCCGGTTTTAATCATGAACTGATGGTGATATTCGGTCGTCACTATCAATGGCGGTTTCGACTCACGAACCTTTACTGATATGTTACACAAAAAAATTCATAACTTTCTCATATGATGTTTGATAAAGATAAACTTTATATCAAAATTGTAGTACTCAATATGATCTACAACTTTATAGTTTAATTTTCTTATTTAAAATCCGTTTGGATTTCCAAATATGTATTAGAATATTTTATGGAGTTAATATGAAAAGAAACGATCTGCTCTATAGTGGCAATTAAGTGTGTAGTGGTCGTTAGTAATCTTAGATGGAGAAGAAATCTAAACAAAAGTTGTAGATCTCAAAACATTATGCAACTTTCTAGTTTAGCACTTTTTAATTTGAAGTTATTTTGATGCTAAGATATAAGATTTTAGAGAAATTCATGCCAAACGAGTCCATATAGTTTAGTCATATGTGTTTAGTGCTATATAGATGGTTTTGACATATAATTAATCCAATATCACAATCTAGCACTTCTCTAGACCACCGGTTGGACGATCATGCTCTCACAACTCACCTTACCTTAGGTGTAGCCGCAAAAAATTAATCTACAACATATATGGCTATTTCATATATGAAGGTCTGCTTCCACCATTAGACCACAGGGGGAAGTGTATTGCGGTCATCATACTTCTCACTTTTGCTTGGTCGTCGATGCAAAAATTAAAACCCTTAAGTCAAGTACTTACATAAGCCACCTAATAATTCTTAATAGGGCATAAGGGATGACCACTAGCATGGTATTAAATTAAATTTCAGATTTAGAACCTAAGTATAAACGTAATGTTTTACCCAAAATTTTTCTTTTGTAAACAAATTCTTTTGTTTTCAAATAGACAAATGGTAAATTACGTCGAATCGCTCGATAACAGTATATGCAGAAACCGTCTAAATTATAAGAGCACAAACGCAAAAAATAATCGCCGAAGCAATTTATTTCACTCTTGAGTCTAATAATCCTAGTAGTCTAAAAAAATCTCGAAGGATTTCAAACCAACAATCATACAAGCCAAGATCAAACACAATCCAACATAACTTACCATCCGTTACATCAGAGTTCACAAATAGTTCGCAAGTAGCATCACATAATGAAATACCTAATTATTACAACACAAGTTTAGAGTAGTAAAAGCAACATAGTTTGAAACCATCATAGTACACCACATTTAGTTTAAATACATGCCAAGTTCATAGCTTATCCCACAAAATCACTTGATAAGATAACAGAGCTGATCTTTGCTCAAGACCTAGTCATCATCCCCAGCGGGGTGAAGACATACCTTGCAGAAGCCATTATTATAGAGAATATCATCTGCAACAAGAGGGAATAAACTCTGAGTACGAGAATGTACTCAGCTAGACTTACCCGTTATAAACCAGAAATAAATGACACCAAGGATTATGCAAGGCTTACTTTGTGGAGCTGGCTTGACTCATTATGCATAAAAGTATAAGTAGCATTAGAGGAACATGTTATTATACTAGCAGCAATTTAAATCAAATTAACCTACCAACTAAGTGAGCACCTGTACTAAACAATCACTTAATTATATCAAGCATTAATAACCATATCCAGTTTAGTACAACTTTCATCATAATCAATACCAACATCAGAACCATTATCATTTAGTGAGATCTACGGTGTCGGATGCTTGGTCAAGTTCTCACTATCCGGAGAGATGGCGATTCGAATCGATTCCAACTGAGCTCAGGGGGTATTCCCAACACACATTAAGATAGACCTAGCTAGGGTCGTCTCAGGTTATCCTTGGTACAACTCAGGCGCGGGCCCGGTTCTCGCGTCGGCAAAACCAGAAAGACGGTAGCCAGGATGTCCAAGCCATGCTAACCCAAGGACGACGCCAGGATCAGTTAGGCATGCTTGCCCTTGGTTTAGTATGCTACTTCCTACAAATTGTCTAACCGCCCCCTGTTTTCTCGTCTTGAGTTGAGCTACTCAGCTTCACGGTCAGACACTCAGATCTAGCCAACTATGTGTTAAGCTATGTTCAACATGGCCAAGTGCGTACAACGCTTGCAGTCCTTAAGCGACTCAGACAGGGTCCACTGTCTCTGCCCAGCCTTCTTTTAAATTAGCATATGGTTCATTTCCACGATAGTATATATAGCCAACCATGACCAGAGAAGTAACCACCTATAACTCACGGATGACAGGATATCACCTGACTTCTACCGGTCTAAGCATGGCTAAGCATTTGCATCGATCCTAACCTAAGACATAGGATTCAGGGTACAACATATATATTGGACAAGGATAGGATAATGCAACAAATATCTCCAATCAACTCCTATACTTAATGCAATAAACATCATAAAGAACTCAATTGCATTTATAAAAGATGGGAGGCTTAGAATGCTCCGGGGCTTGCCTTTCACAAAGGTGGATGGCTTGTGGTTAGGGCACTCAGTTAGCTTTTCTTCTTCGATGGAGTTGCTTTCACCGGCTGGTTCCTCCTGCTCCTTCTCCGGGTGCTCCTGGTCTAGGCTCCCGAACTCCAACAACGTCACCCCCTTCGGCGAACCTATTGAATGCAATGCATAAATGAGCATAATGATTGCAAATGATGATCATATATGAGGGGATGAATAACAGCAACAACAATAAACCCTCCACCTAGGGTGATGAGTTCTATTCAAATCACTTTAATTTACTGAGTATGTGCATATCTCTTCTCTACACAAACTCAAATACCCACCAAGCAATTCAAGGTACAACTTTTCATCATCAGTTAAAGAATAACAACCTACACCTAATCAACTTATATGAATTAGCAAGACATCTATAAGATATAACTTCACACACAAAGACAAACACACACTTGTAGAGCAATTCAGCATTTCTGACCTACAAACAGTAGCTGCAAGAAACAACTATAAGTTGAGTTTTATAACTCCAAATGACATCTAAGAGGACATACTGGAAAGTTTATGAAATATTCTACAACTTCTATTTAGGCATCACAAGCAGATTCAGACACTAACAAAGCCAATTACATAAGTTTTCCACATCTGTCCAGAAATTCCAGAGAAGAACCCTTTTCTGAAACCTCACAAGATATCACTATAACTCCTAAAATACTCAACCAAATGCTCTCAAATGTTAACAGCAATTAGATGATGAAATTATCTACCACTTTGCTATAGATCATAAAGTCAGAAAGAATCATCTAAAGTATGCAAAAAACCAAAAGTACCACCAGCTGTCCAGAAAATCTTAAATTAGAGAATTAATTATTTACTCATGTTCAAACTTGTAATTCAAGCTCACACAACCTAACCAATAGTTAAAACATGAATAATTATCAACAGAAAACCTAACAAGCCACCCTAAAATATTAATTAAAATAACCTTTTCATTTAATCATAATATTTAAGGGCACAAGTGAGCACATAGTAGAAGTACCCAGAAAATCTACAGAAATTACAGTGGATTACTCAAAGCTCACATAGACCACAGTTCAAATTTCACATTAAAATTCTAAGTACAACTCCCTGTAGCAAAAGAACAAGCTACACAAGTTTAAAAGATGATAATTCACAAATCTATTTGAAAAGTAGCAAACAACAGATTTCATAATTTTCATATCATCATCACATCATAAGTATGCAGTGTACCAAAGTTCACCTCAATAGCATGTATATAGAAAACATGATAAATAGCTCACCAATCAAAGCATTAAAACAACTTATTTAGCAAACTAACATCCAAAATAGGGTTACATGCTAATCAATATTTTTCCTACACAGAGCATGTGAAGACAAAGCTAACCCAACTGGATTCACATTTTTAGCATCATCCATTAATTAGTTATGCATTTAACCAATTCCCAAGACAAAGAACAAGATAAATACACCAAGCAAAATTACTGCAGAACAAGCCATGTTTCATATTTTTACTAAAAACTAGACGCTTAGAGGAAACTAGCACAATTGGAAGGACTCAATTTGGACTTCATTTGCTCAAGATATGAATTATTGAAGATCTAAGCATTTTCTAGAAAATAATAAAACACAAACCTAAACCTAACGTGGCTGACAGGCGGGACCCGCGGGTCAACGGGCCCACTGGACAGAGAGACCGAGATAGGGCAGTGGCGACGCCGATTTTGACCGGCGATGGCTCACCGGCGTGAGGTCTCCGGCGAAACCAACACCGCCGTCGTGCTCCCCATACCACGGCACATCGATTGAGGTAGGTTAAGGGTGCTCACATCGGTCGGAGCAAGCTCGACGGCGACGATGACGGCACGGCGGCGCTGCGCGGTGGCGGCATTGCCGTTTCTGGCAATGGTGGCCTCAATTGAGCTGCGCGCAAGCTCTGCGGCACCTTGGCGAAGCGAGCAGAGGGGTTAGGGGCTAAGGTTGCTACGACGGAGGGTTTGGTTCGCGTGCGCGGCGGCGGACCGACGAACGCACGGCGGCGGCATGCCCCGTTCTGGCTAGTCGGAGCTCCAATAGGTGAGACCAGTTAGGGTTTCACCCTCCACGCACTATGGTGAGCCTTGTACATGAGACAGGAGAGAGGGAGAGAGGCGGAGCAGAGCTAGCCGCTGCGAGCTTGGAGCTCGGCGGCGCTCCGGCCATGGCGGCTACGGCGGAACGGCGCAATGCGCCCTCACCTGAGGTTGGATGGAGGCGCTAGCTGGGTCAGGTGGAAGAGGACATCATGGCGAGCTCTAAGCGTGGTTTGGTGGGTGGCGGTGTGGTGGTTGGGGTGCTGCACGCCGGTGAAGGCACGGCGGCGGTGGCGTCGCCCTTCTCCTCCGCTCTCTCCTTTCTGGCCGAGCGAGAGAGAAGAATGAGGGCGAGGGAGAGAGTGGAGCGCGTCGTGGCATGTTGCTGCCGGCCGTGGTCTGACCGGTGGGGGCGTCGGTGGTGTACGGTTGCCACTTGGCGGCCAAGTGCGGGCGTCGGTAGGCCACCTCCCCTCCCTGACTGAAATTCAAGTTCAATTGAATTTGACTGAAACCGCCAAGTTCAGGTCCCTATATCTCCTAAACTAGGCCGATTCAAACCAAACTTCGGTAATACAAGTTGTAGATTGATAGGTGGTCTACAACTTTGTTTTAGGGAGCTAGAGCTGGGTCGTTCTAGTTTGCAAGATACAAAGCGGTGAAGTACCCTAAATCGAAATCGAAACCAAAGATGTGAGCCAAAATTTTCCATTACAAAACAGCATTGTTTTGAGCACTAATGTGCATTTTTGAGCACCTTGCACAAATTTTCATGGCTTGAGCCTCAAACAAATTTTGTTCTACATAAAATTCTATACAACTTTTATTTAGGACTCACTGCCATGCAAAGTTCCTAGCTAGTACTTTTGAATCAGTCAAACAAAACAACTTTGGAAGGCATACCAAGTGAAACTATCATTTAGGGGCATCATTAAGCAAAATGACCAACATGAACATTGTTCCATTAAGTGTCCTAAGCATAGTAAAGCTACTGTAGAGCACATTTAGCAACATTACATGTCACGACATAGTATCAAGCAAGCATAGCAAGCATAAACTAGACTTTTCATGAGCATAAACATAGAATTTGCATAATGCCTTGTCATGCACATGCATATATGAGATGATGATGATGCTTATGGCCAGTTAATGGATGTGTTTTAGTGAGCCCAACACCATAGGTTTACACTACGATTTAGATTCTCTACACGAAGATAATTTTGCTTACTACACTCTTGCTTCGGGCACCAGATCGCACATAGTCTGCAAGGTGATGTCGGCCTATAACACTACGCCACACCTGAACATGGGGGAATACAAAGGATGCTAGGGCCACGTGGGGGAATACAAAGAATGCTAGGGCTGTCACCACCTAGCACCAACCCCTCACCCATGGAGTGTGAGGTAAACAAGGGTAGCCTCTAGCCTAGACACCACGTCTATGCTATCGACTACTACTCTAGCGTTAGCTAGGGCTATCCATCTTTATCAGGGACCCTCTACTAGAGCATCCGCTACTAAGTCAAGTAACAGACAACGAACCCACAAGAATGTAATGCACAAGATAACACGAATAGAGACTCACTGTTGACACCTATTAACCTACAATATTTGTTAGCAATTATCTCTCCACTAAATATGAATATCTACTAGAATAGGGTTATCATTGACAATTTCCACGAGTTTTGGTGATTTATGTATTTTTCAGGAAATTATCTAGAAAAGCTTAAAAGAGGGATTTAAGGGCTAATCTGCCACGAAACTTATCCGCGACGAAAGGATATCACTAGAGTGATCAAGAATACTCCAAAAGACACCCGAAGCAACAGGGGGCCAGCAGCCACCAAGTGGGGCCGGGCGGCCCCTAGGGTTAGGGTTGGCCGCCCCCCTTCTGGAGTCTTCCTCCACCGCCTCCGAGGAGCCATCTTGGCCGCTTGTTACGTCGGTTTGATCCAACGACGCGTATCCATCCCACCGGGCTATAAATAAAAGGGCCGGACCCCCCGGGAGGAGGCCAGATCAAGAGATGAAGAGTCAGAGCATTAGATAGAGATCCACTAGATCTAGGCTAGCAATCAAGATAGAGATTAGAGAGATAGAGTAGAAGAGTAGAGATTCAGAGGAGTCCCGGCCTGTCGGAGCTTCCTCGGGAGCCGTATTCGTGCCCGATTCGGCTCCCTCGCCCGCAGGCGCGTTACGAGGTACTTTTGTATTTACCATTCTGATTCAAGTAGGCAACTTGTTTTTATTCGTTCTTTGGTTTGTAACTCATATTATATTGAGTACTTCGATTTGGGTAGCTCCTAGGTCAGAGTAGTGATTCATAGTATAGACGTGGTGTCTGGGCTATGGTTGCTTGTAGATGTCTCCTGATCAGCCGGACAGTGGTAGCTCGCGTAGGTGACTTTATCGCTACGTTGAATCCTCTGTAGTCCACTTCCCGTTGATAGGACTGATAGGCTTATAGGTGCCTGGTAGGAGATTACTCTGTTTCTTCTCCTATTCGGGTTACTTGTTCGATAAGATGATATTATACAAAGTTTACCGATTATTGGAACCAGAGTACATTAGCTATTTCCTCATTCTCAATAGTTTTCTAGATTGTTTGTACCCCCTTAGATTAAAGTATCACCTACTGTTCCTTTGGGTTCGATATTAAAACCGGGTTGATCTTGGTGAAGTGCTGATCAGTATATATCTGTGCGCTTGCGGATAATCTGATTATAATTATTATTTAGGGTGCAGTTAATTTATACCAACACTCACCACCATAGTCGAACACGAATCTTATACTCCAAGTAGTACATGGCTGTATAGGTACATGTTGAGAGGGAGCTGACACGTCCGGCACTCCGCCTACTCAACCCGGAGACACCGAATCCAAGACGAGAGATGGCAGACACACCCAAACCACCTCTCTACTTTCCCTCACTCACTCCCTAAACTACAACTAGCTAAGCTAGCTAGGGCCTAGGCCCCTATGAAGTGGAGCTCTTGTGTGTGCTCTTGCCCTCTTGGTTGATGGAATGAGGAGAGGGGGAGGCCTCCTTTTATAAGTGAGGTGGAGGGGGCTCTTTGCAAGATTCCACCAAACCGACCTCCCTAGATACATTGAACCTACATGCACTTGCAAGCCGATGTTGGGAAGGCAGTGGGAAACAACCGACCAAAGCTCAAGCCGAGCTGGGCTGCTGGGGGTGCGCTAGCCAGGGTGCGGCTGCACCCTGGTGGGCTCCAATCAGGCCCATCTTTGGTGAGCACGTTGGCCTCATCGTTAGCTTTCTGAGAAGTCCTGGATCACTAAAAACAGAGTATGGATGCATCCTGGGCATCCAATTTATTGAGGACTGCTCCTGCAGCCTGGACTAGATTCGAGACTTGTTCAGGTTTCACTTCTTGGGCTCATAGTTGGTGTTTGTATCTATGGTTGGGACCCAGGTATTCTGGTGACTGGGCCTCTTATTCTTTGAGCCTTTTTATAAATATTTTATAGCCCTTTATGTGTATATTTTCATGTATTTCAGCATGTCCTCCTACAAGTGGTAGTCACCAAAACTTGTGGAATTGATTAGTTATAAGCCCTAACTCTAAGTTTGGTGTTCACATGATCTTCATTTTATGTGAGTGTTGGCGTTATGTTTATGAGTTAAAGACCACCAACAAACTCCCCAACAATTGCCTCTTGCTCATCCTCGAGCAAGGCCTAGATGCAAAAGTAGACATGAACATAAAACCCTAAGATATTTGGCTTACATGAAAATTACTCCATCACATTTTTTTACACAGGTGGGATATGTGGCAGTAGCTAACATATTTCCTTAGGTTGTTGAAAAGTGGAAAAGTTCTTGAAATAAAGTTATCTTTCCAAATTCTTAGCAACTTGGAGTTTTAAAAGTTTTAACAATAAAGCATAATCACTTTGTACTCCTCAAAAGGCACTCTCAAATCACTCAAATGTGTTTGATTCCTCACCAAGGCACAGTAAAGTATTTGCCTTCTTTTTGTTCCTTCTACCTCTAAAAGGTTTATGTGGAGCTTTGGGTAGGGATAAAATAAGTTGGCATACTTGCATTGCATATGTTGTAAAGTCAAATCAAGGATCCAAGGAGAGAAGTGTCATACCCTTAGATCAAGATGTGCATGTGTGTAGAAGAAGATATACTAAAACTATACTCCTTTTGCAGACATGATCTTTCTCTACTATTTATTTGTGAGACATGGCTATCTATTCTTTTTTTTTCTTTGAATATATGAGCCCTCATGTGCTCATCTTTTTTTCGATGCATTGGACCTTCATATGTCCCTATTTTTTATATACTTTTGTATAGCCCATGTCTCTTTTATAAAAACATAATTGTAGAGAAATCATCACCTCTTATAACATGGAGTATTTATTAAACACTTTTTTTGTGTCTACTCCTAGTGTAAGAGTAGAACATTTTTGGTGGAACTAGTTGGATGGCATGTTTTTGCGTACTTGTTGGTATTTTTAACATCACTTCACGTTAAGTTGTCATCCCTAACATGATGCCAAAAACCAAGGATAAAAATAATCTACACGCAATGACTCTAAATAGAATATATCCACAAGCGCACAGATAATTCTCCCGTTGTAGCATTTCACCCAGGAAGTATTCCGACTATCATTGATTTATTTTATGCCAAAAGGATAAAGGAGCATTCTATCTATTAGGAGTGGGCAACTTATAAGGATTAAGAATAAATGAATAAACCCTATCATAACCTATTACACCAATGCTTTCGCAAATACTAGTCAACAGTAATGATAAATGATAAATGAGTAATTAAGATAAATGGTATTCTAGAGATAGAAAATAGAGACTCACTAATGTAGTAAAACAATCTCAAGACTCGGTTAGAGTAAAGGAAACCTATATAATTACTAATATAAAGTCTACAGCCTACGCCATGCTACACATTTTCATCTATAGTGTAATAAACTCAGAAGACATCATAAGGAGCATCAACTAATGAGGATATTAAGACACAAGGGTCACCTCCTTCGCGACCATGCTCGGCTAGTCCTACGTACCGGGGGTGGACTACAGATGAACCAACGCAGCTGTCGCCTGCGTGGACTACCACACGACCCGGCACATCAGGGTGCCTCCGTAGGTACACAATATATCTAGACACCACGTACATAATGCGTACCACCTGACTCACTCGAGTACTAAATCAGGCGCTTTACGATCATATAACAATAATCATCATAAATCACATCTATATCGAATATGCAACTAGAACAAACTAAGAACTGAATAAGTAGCAATATATTAAAGTAGAGCAAAGTCATAATGAAATACAAGATAATATTACCAATTTCTAGAAGAACAGATCTGGAATCCCGAGCGGAGCGCCCGATCTCTACTTGAACCTTGCTAGACGCCTATACTAAGAACTTGAAAAACTAGAGCTCTACTTCTAATCTCTGGAAACCCTAACTTCTGACTACTCTTGACAAATGAAGCAGGAGGAATGAATTGGTGCCCTTCTGGAGGGGGGTCTACCCCTTTATTTATAGCCCAGTGGAGTGCACGTGCGCCGCAGGATCAAACCGATGTAACCAAGGGCCAGGATGCATCGTGGGAGGCGGTGGAGGAAGCTTCTAGAAGGGGGGCAGCCAAACCCTAACCCTAGAGCCGGGCGGCGCCATGGTGGGGCCGGGCGGCCCCACCTGGTGGCGGCCGGGGCCCCCCGGTGTCTTCGGAACCTTCCCGACCCCGTTGGCAATATCCTTTCATCGCGGATAAGTTTTGTGGCGATTTGCACTCTAATCCTTCTTTTCGTTCTTTTTCTCGATAATTCCAAAAAATCAGACAATTCACCAAAACTCATGGAATTTGTCAGAAATAACCCCTATATTTCTAGTGTTGCTTCTTTTAAGTGATAGTTGATGGTATATAGTTTGCACTTAGTGACCGTCAACAATACCCCCACGCTAAGTCTTTGCTAGTCCCTTAGCAAAGTTGACTTGAAATAATACTTCCGGGGGGTTCTCATGTTTTAAGTTCGAATGAATACTTAAGCATTGAATTTAAAATTCATCTCAAAATTATAATTCATTAATCTATCTTTCAAACTTATCCTTACTCATTTCAACCATGGGGCTTTATCAAACTTTAATTAAATCTTGGGTGATTGAAAGATAGAATAATCAAGCAAGCACTGCATATATTTCATCCTTCGTTCATGCACTACTCTAGAGGTTTTCTCTTTGTTTTAAATATGTATGGATTATTACTTTAAAAACCATGCAAGTCTACTAATAAGATTACAAATGGACTACTAAGCTATACATCATGACTAAATATGTTGGTAATTTTTATGTTCGAACTCTTATGCAATATTTTTCTCTTTTCTGCCTTCGGAGAAGTGTGGGCTATCTCCCCAGCGGATACTTTTTGTACCCATTTTTCCCTCTCAGGCGGGTGTCTTTGCACCCATTGTTTTACTCTCTTTCTTTCAATTTGGCTCATACCTTTTTGATATGGCATCTTTCAAGCTCATACTTCTTTGGTATGGCATCTTTTTAATTTTATAGCCCACACTTTCTTTTAGACTTTTAAGAGAGAATTTGTTGCATAGAGCCGAACTCTTTATGTGGATTCAATCATGAATGCATAACAGAATAGTCTACTTAAATCATATTAGCAAGATAAAGACATTAGATTGCTTGATCTGATTCTCAAAAAATGTCTAGAGTTTAGCTATCACTCAGAATGAAACATACACTAGCTCAAACCCTTTTATATCATATCTGCCAATTACTTAGACTGAATCACAAGTTTTATGCTACCCACAGATATCAGGTTTTAGAATAAATTATCCGGGTAGATAAACTTCCTATAATTTTACAAGAGAATTTTAAATTCTAGTGTCAAGTAATTGCAGATTTTAATTGCTTTATCCAAGGTTTTTTTAGTGAATAAGTACTCAGAATTTAAAGGCAAATTCTAACTACCCTAAATTAATGACAAAATTTAAATACTAAAATAAATACTGAAATAAATGCTAAAATAAATGATAGAATATATACAGAGGTGAAAAGGTGCTCACCTCGCGGGGGCTCTCCCCCACGCTGCATGTTGCCGTACTCAATGATGTGGTGGAGGTGGTGGTGGGTACCCCATCTGGTCTATCAGGTACTCCAACCCGGTCTACATGTGCTGTCCATGGTGTAACTGCTCAAGCTGCTGGTCCGCCCGGTGCTGCCACTGTTCCTACTGGTGAAACCTATTATCAACCTGATGCTGTCACTGCTCGTGTCGGTGCAAGGTGTCACTCATCACCTGTTGTCTCTGCTGAAGGTTAGTGAAATACGTAGACATAGCAGGGAAATCATTAATGGGAGTCTAAAAATGTTGTTCAGAAGGCGGCATATAATCATTTACGGGTGGTGCATGGTATGGATACGGTCCACCAGTGGTGTACTCCGTATTTCTGCGCACAGAGAATGATGCACGGCCTCTCTAAAAATCTTGCCCATAAATATCGGGCTCCTGCGTGGGGAATGTTCCCCATCCTGTGGATGTAGATAACTCTCCTTGCTGATATGTGGCTTGGTCCTCCCATCCTGTGTGGGTGGACCACGGCTAATGTGGCTCATGTGAAGCACCTGGATCATCAAAGTTAGTATAATGAAAATAAGCTGGACCCGATGGTGCTGGGTCAGTCCCAGTGTATACCGTCCTGGGCACTCTGCTGATGCGTGCTGATGGACATCTGCCAATGTCAGTCCTTCCTGGAAAAATAAAACTATCAACAGAATAAATTCCTAACTTTTGGTCAGGCAGCTCGTACTTATTGCGGTAGTTCTTATAAATCATGATTACTTTGTTGTCTCGGCGTTTCAGTATGTGAGCACAAAAAAAAAGTCATATCCAATAATTCTATGGGCATCAGGAATAAATGTGAGTGTAGCCTTTGACAATAAGTCTAATCCCGTAGCTATGCGTGTGATCCAAGATGTGAAAGAAATGCTGCACTTTCTCATAGGAGGAATAGTTTTCCAAGAACTCAACATTAATTTCACAGGTGATGCTTTTCTCTTTTTAATCTTGATATACAATAAGTGTAGCTCATCTTGTCTGATAGTGTTTAATTCCGCTCTAGAAAAGAAAGTAAAAGCTAACCATTTGAGCATAAACCTCGGTGTAGGATGGTGGACTTTCTCGGTGGTATATTTTTGTTTACGTTCAGGTTTTTTAGCAGTGATGCTCTCACAAAAATTATCTTTATTAAAATCTCTGAGAACATCAGCTATATTCACTACACACTGCCCAGAAAATCCTAGTGCTATGCTGAAGTTTTTCCATGTGAGAGTAAAAGGTTTGTTGAACATTCTAAACCGGACATAATCATCATCAAAGTCTAGGGAGCTAATAAATTCTATAGTAAGTAACTTGCTACCCTTCTTAGTGATTTTCCATGCATCTTCCCATCCAATCATTCTAAAAATAAACTCAAGCTCGAAATTCATTCTGGTTTCAAGGAGCAATGCATCATCAAATATTGGGGTATGAGTAAACTCTTTTGTCTTGACCACATTAAATATTTCTATTTGAGGTCTAAGTGGCAATGAAATTTGATTGAGGTCCGTTGATTCATACCTCTCTTCCTGTTGGGAAGAGGATGACGGGGTGTGATACGCAGGAGGTGATGGAGGATCGACGTCCATTCCGGAGCCGGCAAACGAAGGTACTTGAGATGATGATCAGCTTCAGGTGCTGTGGAAGGAGAGTGTTCTCCCAATGCTCCTGATTGCACCTCTGAATTTTCGATTCATTTTGCTTGTAGAATGAAGAACACGAAGAACACGGCAAGAACAACAAGAACACAAGAACTTGAAAATGATTAGGATTAGCAAATCAAAGAGGAAGAGAAGAAGGAATCCCGGTGGTGAACTTGCAAATTATTTTCTCTTTCCTTTCTTCTCTCTTTTCTTGCTAATTAATGGATGAATTGAGAGATTGCAGTGTCGTGGTTGGAGATGGCCATGGAGTTGAGCTCTCTGGTGTCTCAGTGAATGAGTGAGGGGTTGAGAGAAGTGGAGAGCAGAGAGGAGAAGAGGGGGCGCCGACCTGCATGGTGGTGGGGCCGGCCAGCCCCACCTGCTGCCTGCTGGTGTCCAAACTTTTCCACCGCCGACACACGCTTGTGAGTGATCAGATGCTAGCCCCTAGGTGCTGCTTTCGGTGGCAGGAGAAATGGAGGAGGTACAAGCATGTGAGTGAGTGTGATAATTTGAATGAGTGGAGTGTAGTGAATAATTGGTGGTTAAGATGTGATGTGAGGTGATGTGTGTGGGTCCCACATGTCTCCCATATTTATACTTTGTATAATGACACAAGAATGAAAAACTAAATTACTTTTTATGAATCTACGAAAAATTAGAATTCTAATGATAGTATTTTTTTATAATTTTACGCCACCACAAAGAAATTTCACCGACGGGGGATTTTACGCTCCGTTAGTCATAATGTCATGGGGCTTAGATTTTATATATGACATATTATTTTTGTTTCTTTTTAATAATGCAATTGGTAGAAAAAATAAATATGTTATTTAATGTGAGAATTTAAATTACTTGATAACTACCGAAGTTTCCTCCTGGCGAAGGTTCGGGGTTTTGAGTCCACCGACTTGGACTTCTCTAGTTGAATTATTCTTTATGTTTAATCTCCGATGTCGGAGATGTTGCTGCATCTTGTTCTTCTTGATCCTTCAGAGTCTTGCATTGTTTGGGTCTTCGCCTGAATGCGAATCGCTCTTCTTGCCCATTAATGGTGAATATGATTTCTTCAGCTCCAACATTGATGGTTGCATTTGCAGTGTTTAGGAATGGTCGCTCGAGGATGAGAGGTATCTTCCTCTCTTCCTGCATGTCAAGTACTACAAAATCTACAGGAATGAAAAAGTCACGGATTTTTACCGAAATATTTTCTGCTGTCCCTGCTGGGTAGCAGACTGATGGGTCAGCTAGTTGCAAGCATATTGTTGTTGGTGTGAGCGTAGAATGATCGAGTTTGTCGAAGACCGTCTTGGGCATGACGCTGACGCTTGCTCCAAGATCACATAAGGCATTCTCGAACATTTGGTTTCCTATAGAGCAATCTATAGTGGGACATCCTGGATCCTTCTTCTTGACGGGAGAAAAATGTAGAATGGCCTCACTACATGCTTCTGTTAACTTAATGACTTTGGTAGAGGGTAGTGGTCCCTTGTTGTTGAGGATGGTTCGGAGGTACCTTGCATAGGTAGGTACCTGCATGGCATCTAACAACGGAATATTGACATATAATTTTTGAGTAACCTCTACTAACGTACTGAATTGATCATCGGTTCTGATGCTTCTCCTTCTTCGTTGCAACGGTAGGAGAGTTGTATCATGAAAGTCTTGTGTTAATTCTGGTTCTTGTGATTCAACTGGTGGTGAAGGTGTTTCAACTTCTTCTCTAGTATTCCTTGCAACCTCTTTGTCTACCTGCACTGAAGGTGAGGGTCTACGTGCCCCTTCTGGATAAGGCGGATCACGTGTAAACTTACCTCCTCTAATTGATATCCCTTTAATCTGTTCATGGTTAGTGGCAGACAGAGCAGAAGCTAAATGTGTAATCTGTGATTCTATCTTTTTATTGAACATTATTTGATCTTTAACTGCTAGAGAGAAGTTATCTAGTTTTAAATTTATTCCTTCTAATATTTTATCATTAAAAGCAAGCTTCTTATAAATACTCTCATTAATTCTAGCTTGTTCTAATATTAATTCTCTCAAGGGTGGTTGTCTTTGATTTGAAGAATTGTAATTACTTTGATACTCACCTTGGCTTGTTGCCCGAGGTTGACTCCATCCTTGTTTCTTGATGATTGCACTAATATCTTCTTCATATTGCTGTTGAGAATTGAATGCATCTTGAATAGCTTGATGATCTCTTTTATAATTATCCCTCTGCTCTAGCCAGTTCAATAATACATCCATCTTGGTTGATACTGCACACAGTTCCTCTAGAACTTCTTCACTTTTATGGCATGTCTGAGTGTTGTAAGTCAAATTCTGATTTTCTGCCATCTTTGCCATAATAGCTTCAGCTCTTCTAGGGGTGAGTGGCATAAATGATCCTTCAGCAGTGGCATCCAATTACTCACATGACCTTTGAGTTAGTCTATGATAGAAAGTTTGCATGAGCAACCACTTTTCCATTCCATGATGCGGGCAGTCTGATTTGTATCCTTGAAAACGTTCCCACGCTTCTGGAATAGGTTCACCTTTCTGCTGACGAAATTCTGAAATCTTCCCTCAAAGGATATTCGTTTAGCCTATTGGAAAAAAAATTTCTAGGAAAGCTTTCGAACATTCTCCCCATGTCTTGACTTGATCATTACTCTGGTAAAACCACTGCTTTGCTCTTCCTTCTAATGAGAAAGAAAACAAGCGAAGTAGCATGACATCTTGAGGAATGCCTTGAATGTCAATGGTGTTGCCAATTTCAAGAAAATTCTGTAGATGTGCAATGGCATCTTCATCCTTCTTTTCACTAAATATGATAGCTTGCACCATTTTGATGAGGCTTGGCTTGATCTCAAAATCATGTTCTCCAAGGTTGAAAGTTGGACCAACACGAATGTTCTCAATGCTTAGAGCGAGAGAATTCACGCAAAGTCTTCTCGACCATCGCTTCTCAAAATGGTGTAAGACCCTTCTTCCTATGGTTGTTCCCGATAAGAGTTAAAATACTACAACCAATCCTGCACTTACCCTATAAAAATTGCTAAATAAAATATGGGTAAGTCAAGCTAAAAGCAAAAAGGTTATGATCTAGGTATAGTTTAATGTTTTGTTTTCAATAAATGGTTCTATGAAAGATTTACTCATATGAAAATCTAAACAAAATGTATATATCCCGACGAATCAATGAATCCTTATGAATTTATCATAATAAATAAAATTGTCATCCCCGACAACGGTGCTAGAAATACTTGTTGGTATTTTTAACATCGAGTTCACGTTAAGTTGTCATCCCTAACATGATGCCAAAAACCAAGGATAAAAATAATCTACACGCAATGACTCTAAATAGAATATATCCGCAAAGCGCCACGATAATTCTCTGTTGTAGCATTTCACCCAGGAAGTATTCCGAGTATCGTTGATTTATTTTATGCCAAAAAGACAAAGGAGCATTCTATCTATTAGGAGTGGGCAACTTATAAGGATTAAGAATAAATGAATAAACCCTATCATAACCTATTACACCAATGCTTTAGCAAATACTAGTCAACAATAACGATAAATGATAAATGAGTAATTAAGATAAATGGTATTCCAGAGATAGAAAATAGAGACTCACTAATATAGTAAAACAATCTCAAGATTCGGTTAGAGTAAAGTAAATCTATGTAATTACTAATATAAAGTCTACACTATGCCATGCTACACATTTTCATCTATAGTGTAATAAACTCGAGAAGACATCATAAGGAGCATCAACTAATGAGGATATTAAGACACAAGGGTCACCTCCTTCGCGATCGTGCTTTCGGCTAGTCCTACGTATGGGCGTGGACTACGGAGGAACCAACGCACTTTGCCACTGCTTGCGCGGACTACCACACGACTGGCACATCGGGTGCCTCCGTAGGTACACAATATATCTAGACACCACATCTACATAATGCGCACCACCTTACTCACTCGAGTACTGCGCCAAACTGTCAACGAGATATCGGCGATAGTTCTACCACGGGTATACCAATGGTAGTGATTTATGTGGAGGCACGCGATGGAACACAAGCGAGATGGAACAGGAAGAACAGCACACACGGTTTACCCAGGTTCAGGCCGCCTGATGCGTAATACCCTACGTCCCCGCTCTTACATTGTTATTGCAAAAAGTTTAGATGAGATGTCTAGGAGGGGGTCCCTGCCCGCCTTATATAGTCCGGGGGGCAGGGTTACAGATCCTAAGATCCCGAGGTGGTCGGTTACAAAATAATCGTATCCTAGTCGAAGTACAATTGGTTTCCTAACTGACTAGTTCCTTGCATGGCAAGCAACTCTAATTATCCACATGGGATTCTGACCAGACCAGAAAGGCCGATCGGGCTTGATCCTGTGGGCTGGGCCGTCCTATGTTACGAGGCTAAGGACCAGCCATAAGGGTATAGGGGGCTAAACCCCCACAGCTAGTCCCCGAGCACCATGAGTCTTGAGGAACAGCATCATCTTCTTCTCGTCGACCAACTCCAATTCGCAACTCCTCCTGATAAAGCTTGCAATGGATCAACCAACCAGTTCGAAGAAGTGCCGACCAGTCTAGCGGAAGCGGTCGACCTCTATTTACAGCATGACTCTGTTTTGGTCGAAAGATGCATGTTGCTCCAAAAAAGAAAGAAAAAAGTAGCTCATGTCCAGTGACGTGGGCCCACAGTAGCACATGATATCAGATATCATTGGTTGATGTTTTAGAAGATCGGCTTCCAGAAAAAGCGGTATATGCTTGTAACCTCCAGGATGGAGACTAGAAATAGGCCCAGTCACTGCTGAAGTGACGTGGGCCCACGTAGTCCCCAAGGTTGGTAGAAGATGAAAATCATATTGTGGCAAGCTTACTGATAAACGCCGTGACAACCATGTTTCTAGAAAAAGACGTAATTTGGAACCATGTGTTTTGAAATTGCTAAGTCCAGTAACAAAGCTAAATGGGCCAGACACCCATCCGGGGGCCCAGTGGCATGACTGAAAATACCCCGCATACCAAAGGATAGAAAAGAACCGCCCGACGCGATAACCGACAACGGTACGGGTTACCACGCCGCGCCTGTTCGCCATCGGTCGTGGGCGTAATGATGGCGCCGTCCCATCGTGGGAAAGTGGCCCATTGTGGAACGAAAACGCCGACGCATCGTCTGGTTCGCCTCCTATAGGTCCTTCCTATAAATGCGGCACGCGGTGGAAAAGAGTGGCAGCCGTCGCTTGGAGAAAACCCTAGCCCCAAACTTCTTCTTCTCTCGCTCTTCCTTGCGAAGCTGTAGATGGAGTCGGGAAAGAGAGCAGCAGAGGGGTCGCCGAGCACACACACCTCGGAGGCGGCGCCAAATGATGGATAGGGTGCTCATTGTGCCATATATATTTTGTTTTGAAGAAATGCGAATGTCATTTTGCTGATTTGTGCAGGATTCCTCTTTTTGGTGCACCCGCGCCGCGCCTCCTTCTTGCCACCGAGGAGTCCGGTGAGGGGAGCAGCGGCGGGCGACACGGGATGGTGACCCGGACGGTTGCCATGGCCGAGCTTCGTGAGCGGCTAAGCGCCGTCATGACGGTGCTGGAAGTCGCCGAGCCGGAGGCGCAAGCCGCCCGCGCCAACCGGGAGGCCGCCAATCTGCGGTGGCCGAACTGGAGGAGGAGCTCCAGCCGTGGCCCCCGGCGGCGAGGCCGTCGTCAACCTTGTTGGCGCAGCCGAGGACTCGCTCCAGAGCAACTAGAGCACGCGCCCAGACGTATCCGGGAGGCGGTGTCCCGTGGCGTGCGCCGCGGGGCGACTCGGCACTGGCCGTGGCCCAACAATGTCCGGTGCGGGAGCTCCGGGGCCTTGCTGCCTCCCGCAGGGTGAACGCGTCACCGACCTAGAGCATCTCATCTAGGACTTCGCCGACGCCGCTGACACCATAGCAGAGGAGGTGACCGCAGAGAGCGTCATCGACGACGCCCCGTAGGGCTCCGATGGCCGTATCTGGGGCAAGGCGCTTGGTAGAGGATTGCTTTTGCAGTTCTTTGACGAGCTTCTTGGCTTGGCCCCCGGATGCCTCTGTAGCGGGCCTCAGACGACGCCCAGTAGGGGCGCTTAGTAGAGGACTGCTTTTGCAATTCCATGGGTTTACTGGCCCTTGAACAAAAGCTTGACGAGCTTCGTGGCCTTGCCCCCAAGCGTCATAGGATTTGTAGAGAAAATATATGTAGTTTGCATCTAGGTGTTGACACCTGTTAACTCCCAAAATTTATTAGCAATTACCACTTCCCCAGACATGAATATCTACTAGAATAGGGTTATCACTGATAATTTCCATGAGTTTTGGTGATTTGTGCATTTTTAGGGAATTTTCTAGAAAAGCTTAAAAGAGGGATTTAAGTGGTAATTTACCACGAAACTTAACCGCGACACAAGCATGATACCAGAGGGTTCAGGAATACTCCAGAAGACTCCCGAAGCAGCGGGGCCCGTAGCCGCCACCAGGTGGGGCCAGCCGGCCCCACCATGGCGCCGCCCGGCCCCCTAGGGTTAGGGTTAGGGTTCGGCCTCCCCTTCTAGAACTTTCCTCCACCGCCTCCAAGGAGCCATCCTAGCCGCTTGCTACATCGGTTTGATCCAACAGCGCGTATCAATCCCACTGGGCTATAAATAGAGGGTCACAACCCCCGGAGGAGGCCAGATCAAGAGATGAAGAGTCAGAGCTTTAGATAGAGATTCACTAGATCTAGGCTAGCAATCAAGATAGAGATTAGAGAGATAGAGTAGAAGAGTAGAGATTTGGAGGAGCCGGGCCTGTCGGAGCATCCTTAGGAGTCTGTATTCATCCGGATTCGGCTCCCTCGCCCGAGGCTGCGTCCTGAGGTACTTTTGTATTTACCATTTTGATTCAAGTAAGCAATTTGTTTATATTCGTTTTTTGGTTTGCAACTCATATTATATTGAGTACTTTGATTTGGGTAGCTCCTAGGTCGAAGTAGTGATTCGTAGCGTAGACATGGTGTCTAGGTTATGATTACTTGTGAATGTCCCCTGATCAGCCGGATAGTGGTAGCTCGCGTAGGTGACTTTATAGCTACGTTGAATCCTCTGTAGTCCACTTCCCATTGATAGGACTGATAGGCTTATAGCTGCTCGATAGGAGATTACTGTTTCTTCTTCTCCTATTCGGATTACTTGTTCGATAAGACGATATTATACAAAGTTTACCGGTAGTTAGAACTAGAGTACATTAGCTATTTCCTCATTCTCAATAGTTTTCTAGACTGTTTGTACCCCTTAGATTAAGAGTATTAGGCTAGGTCAATAAATCACCTACTGTTCGTTTGTGTTCGATATTAAAACCAGGTTGATCTTGGTGAAGTGCTGATCAAGATATATCCGTGCGCTTGCGGATAATCGATTATAGTTATTATTTAGGTGCGATTAATTTATGCCAACAAGCATTTCTGGCGCCGTTGCTGGGGAACGGTTTGCTGATTTTGACTTTAGTCTATCTTAGTCTATAGTTATCCTTTTATCTTAAAAACAAAAATAAAAATAGAATGGAAAACGAATCTCAACTTTTATATCAATATGGTGCACCATCGGGATCGTACCTCCAGCCAAAGGAATCTTCTAAACCTATCACATCATCAGGCTATGAGCTACGCCCGGGATTAATTAAATTAGTTCAGAAACATATCTTTTCTGGTACTTCTAGTGAAAACCCCTATTCCCATTTAACTGATTTTGAGTAAACATGTTCATGTCTGAGTATTAAAGGCATGGCTGATGAAACTTTAAGATGGAAACTCTTTCCGTTTTCATTAACGGGCAGAGCTAAGAAATGGTATAATCACCATGTTGGGAGTAGTCAAGGAGATTGGAAAATATTACGAAAATACTTTTGCCTTAAATTCTTCCCAGTAGAAAAGGTCGCTAAACTTCATTTTAAAATCATAGGATTCAAACAATTAGACAATGAATCGCTAGGCAAGTCTTGGGATCGCTTTGATGGTTTTGTAAATTCTGGACCTAATCTTGCTTTATCAGAACCCATGCTTTTACAATATTTCTTTTTAGGCCTTGATGATAGAAATAAGGAATACCTTAATTTGGCCTGGGGCGGAGCATTTATGCATATTACTGTTGAATATGCTAAAACTATTCTTACTAATATTTTAAATGATCTTCCCGAAGAAAAAGAAGAGTTGATAAAAGAAAATTCTCGATTAGCTGAAAATGAACTTTTACTTGATTCATCTCAATCTATAGTTGAATTAAAACCTGAGCTAGCCAATGAGATAACTCCAAATTCTGAGTGGATATTTGAAAATTTTATTCAACCTGATTTAGATCCAATAGAAGAGGTTAAGGCTATTGAATTTGAAAATTTTATTCAACCTGATTTAGAAAATAATACCTAGTTCTTCATCAATGAAGAGGAGGAGGACCTTGTTGTTCCTGAACCTCTTGATGAATTACTAGATCCACCTAAACCCCCTATTGAGCTTAAACCATTACCATCTGGTCTTAAATATGTTTTTCTAAATAATGACCAAGAATATCCTGTGATTATAAGTGATAAACTTTCTGATGAAGAGACTTATAAACTAATAACTATTTTAGAAAAACATAGAGCTGCTTTTGGATATTCACTCCAAGACCTAAAAGGGATTAGCCCTGTTCTTTGCACCCATCGCATACCAATCAATCCAGAAATTACACCTTCAAGAGAGCCTCAATGGAGACTCCAAAATGCGATGAGAGATGTAGTGAAGAAAGAAGTTCTAAAGCTTTTACATGCAGGGATCATATACCCTGTGCCGCATAGCGAGTGTGTAAGTCATGTTCAAGTTGTACCTAAAAAGGGAGGAATGACAGTAGTCCAAAACAATAAAAATGAATTGATACCCAAAAGAACTGTCACTAGATGGTGAATGTGCATAGATTATAGAAAACTCAACAAAGTAACAAAGAAAGACTATTTTCCTCTACCTTTCATTGATGAGATGTTAGAGCGCTTAGCAAATCATTCTTTCTTTTGTTTCCTTGATGATTATTCAGGATATCACCAAATCCCTATCCACCCAAATGATCAAAGCAAAATCATATTATTTAGGGTGCAGTTAATTTACACCAACACTAGGCATGCTATGAGCAGCAGTTAAATGAGAATTATGCTGCTGCTTTTGATCTCCATCTGTAATGAAAACCTTGCAATGCAAAGATTCACTGTCTTATACTGTATGGTGTGGAACATGAACTGGTCAATCAATCTACTCTGAAGAGAACCAGTATTCTCACAGTCTTTAGTCGACCAGTTGTAAACACCCTTGTAATCGACTGCACAGTCCCCAGTAGGGACAGACCGACCAGTCCATCAAGTACAATCCGGAGCAAAGTACTCGATCGCCAGACTGATCTAGTCGACCAGTTCAGAGTGTAATAGAAAGAAAAAGCACCAAGTCCCCAGTCTGACTGGTGGACCTAATAATCTGTATAAAATGAAACTAGGCCCATCCATAGTAATTTATACTATACCGCTATAAAAACATACCCACGTAGCATGGCCCAAGAAAGCCCAGTTAAAAATTAGGGTAAACGGTTGTCAACAGTGATCTCTTCAGAAGTCAATGGGCCACCCATATAGTATAAATAGTCCGTCGGCCGCCGCACGCATTCCACCCCACATCAATCGTTGCCATTTCCACCGCTGCCCATCTTTGCCATTCTCGATCTAGGTTTCCAACTCACACACCACCGCCCCTCGTTTGATCCTTCTCTGGGATAATGGGGAAGAAGGCGACCAAGGCTGAGGTGGAGCGCAAGAAGCTGCTGGAGTCAAACTGGGAGCGGTCGCTGTCGACGTCGGAGTCACTGGCGGGGATGGCGAAGGGGGGCTTGCTGCCGGCCAAGGACTTGGAAGTTTGGAGAGCACCGGCGAAAGGTGATCGATATCCAAACCCGCACCCTGATGAAATTGTAGTGTTTGAGGATTACTTCTTACGGGGGTTAGGGATTCCGGTGCACAACTTCCTTAGGGATTTATGCATTTTCTAGGGAATAGCTCTATGCAACCTTCCCCCAAATTTGATCTTAACCCTGGCCATCTTCATGACATACTGTGAGTGCTATCTAGGAAAAGCACCACATTTCAATCTATTCCGGTACTTGTATGTCCTGAGGAAGAAAGGAGTGGGATCCGAGGGATCGCAGGTAGCAGGTGGGTGCTACCTTGCTTTGAGAGAGGGTGTGAAGTCCAACTGGATGAACATTGAGCACACCTCCAACACGAAGAACTGGATGAAGCACCGGTTTTATATTAACCAGAATCTAGAAGGCCGACCAGTCCCCTGTGACATTACTAGGATTCCTCAAGCGAATCCCAACTGGTCGGAGATGCCAGACAGTGATGGAATGTCCTAGGTCGAAGAACTATTGTCCCTGATGGATTTCAGTGGCATTGATGGCATTGTGATTGCCACCCAGTTTGTAGGACATCGCATTCAACCCTTGGAAGAGAGGGTAAACTACATGTTTGAGTACCAGGGTCACAGAGATCCTTCTTGAGAAAGAGAGGAAAGCCTAGAACCAAAGGAGATAGCATCCCGGCTATCCAAAATGTTCTAGAGTTATGCCTCGTATGAGTATCCGAAGGACAGCGTGAAGCGCTTCTATCTGAAGAATCCTCACCCCGAGGTTTGTAGTGTTGGTATCTATTAATGCCTACTGAATAATTCCGCAAGTGCACGGATACGTTGTAGCACTTCACCGAATAAGTATACCCAGTTTTAATATCGAACCCAAAGGAAAATGTGTGAGGGTCTTCTAAACTACACTTAACCAACTGAGTAGCAAACAAGGCTGTAGAAGGTAGAGATATAGAGGGGACAACTAGGGCTTCTAGTTCAGGCTCAAGCAAATTATGATCAAAATGTTTTACTAGGGAGTTGGATGGAACAAGCACAGACAGAGCTATACTCAGCTACCAACTATTCTCCTGCTAGGCCTACTGACAGGATAGTGGAATAAGTAAGATTCAACGGAGCTATAAGTCACCTCCACGAGCTACCACCAAATCCGGACAACAGGGTACATCTACGAGTAATGGAGTCTAAGCACCACGCTTACACTATGAATACTACTCTAACCCAAGAGCTACAAGGATTAAAGTACTAAAAAGAGTTGTAAACTAGCAAAACAGACTAAACAATGTTACTTACTTGAGCATAGAAGTTGACTCCAAAGTAGTCTCAGATACAAGCTGTAGAGGTAGCACCGATAGGCCGATACTCCTCCAAAACTTTCTCTTTAACTCTATCTCTCTATCTCTGAAGAACTAGCTTCTAGAGGTATAGAACTAGCTCTTTCTTGGAATGCTAACTCGAGAGGTCATCCATTAAGGGACACCTCCGAGAATCCTACTTAGGGTTTCTAGCTAAAGCTCTTCTCTTCTTCTCTTGGATTCTCCTCATGGGGGGTGTGCCTCTTCTTTTATAGCCCTGGCGAATCAACGTGAGCCCTTGGATCAAACCGACCTTGACGGATGGTGAAGATCGTTCCTCAAAGGCGGTGGAATAAACCGGGCGAACCGGGGCGCAACCAGGGCCTACCCTGCATCGCCGGTCTAGGGCCGCACGGCCGGCCTGCCTGGCCGCCCCCGGGCCCCTGGCTCGGTGTGGTGCCTTCTCGTCTCTTCTGGAATGTTCCTGTGTTGCCGTGGCATCCATTCTTGTATTCTATGTTACAGTGTAGCTCAAAGGTGTATCTTTTCTGGTGTTTACCTGAAAACCACTGATTCACCAAAACTCATGGAATTCGTTAGTTAAAGCCCTACTCTAGGTAGATGAATTGCTTTTATATCATTTTGGAAGATTAGTTGACGGTTGAATTTAAACGTTAAGGACCGTCAACAACACCCCCACACTTAGGCTTTTACTCGTCCTCGAGAAAAGTTGGATCAGACATAGCTTAGGACAAGGAGATCAACATATGCTCATTCCTGGTGATTCCTGCACTGTGAGATTCAAAGTGTCTACCAAACAACATTGGGAAGTTAAAAAGTAGAACAGTCGACCAGATTACCTTTTATCTCACTGCTAAGTTCATTGGAGATTTTTGCAAGATTTTTGAAATAAACACATAGCTTACCTGCTCCTCAATGTGGTACTCTCAAATCACTCATTATATGTGGTATTTGTGGATCTCACTTAGGCATGAATGAGTGAATGCCTTTCCTTGCAACCTACCTCTAATAGGCATATGTGGAGTTTAAAGGTTTGGCAAGGAATAGTATACTTACCTTACATGTCACTGAGCCAGCGTAAGAGTCCCAAGGAGAGAAATGTCATACTCTTAGATCAAGATGTGCATGTGTGTGGAATATATGATGGCTATCCTGTTCTACTTATGCTCATACTCTTGAAGGATATATCTCTCTTGCTTGAATTGGAGTGCTTGGAGACAATGGGTTATCGTGAATTTTTTCTTTCTTTTCTAGAGAGCTAGGCATCCTTGTGTCTTTTGTTCTTTCCACATTTGGACCCTTGTCCATTTTTCTTATTTTAACTCTCTTTTTCTTTTTGCATAGCCCATGTCATCCTGTACAAAAACTTTATGCAAGACAGAGATTCTGATAATGTCAGAGCATAGATGAACACAATCCTACCAAAGATCTTTTTTTTTTGTGCGTACTCTCGGTGTAAGAGCGGCACATTTTCTATGTGGATGGAAAAATTGCGCCTACCCCTAGTGCAGGGATAGTGCATATATGGAGTGTAAGTGGATCTTGATCTTGAGAGCATGATAAGTCTCTACAACACGGGTCTCAAAAGCTGACAGAGCTCAATGCAAAATAAGTAACTTCTGTAGCAAGTTATAATCATGTATGGCTCTGTAGGCATTTAAAAACCATAGAGGAGTAGCTTAGCTATTGTTTTTGTGTTTTTGAAATAAAAGCTCCAATAACCAGGCAGAGAAATTTAGGTTTTCATGTTTTACTATCTCATACTTGTCAACAACTCAAGAAGCATGGGGCCCCTATAAAGAGTTCCCAACAGCTGCGAGTGTATAGGAGATGAATGTATGCGATTCTTGCCTTAAGTTATGACTAAGCCACTCATCCTTGAGGTGTAATCATGCTTTAATTAAGGATATTCAATTAAGCTCAGTTGTCAATAAATGAGAGTGCTTTGGAGTGCGGACCTAGCTCCTATTGATGTTCTTCTGTGTTCTTTATTGGTTGTCTCCCCCACACTTGTTTCCTGTTTCCTTTTATGCACAACAAGGTGGAGACAAAAACAAATATATATCTAGAGAGAGATGATGCCTCTAAAACTTGACTCTTTATTATAAATGAGGCACATTTATTGCACAATGAAAGAATTAACTAATCGAACTTATCGAACTAACTAATCAAACTGACTAATGGACTAACTATCTCGTGTGCCTATCATCTCTGTCTCTATTCCTTCTTCTCTAGCTCCTCAACTCTAGCCTTGAGCGCCTTATTCTTGAGACGCATCTCCTCCTGCTTTACTTCTAGATTTGCTATGCGCTGCACAGCGTGGTCAGGGTGTTGAGAACCTCAGACAGTGTACGGCCCTGCAGGTCTATCCTAGTCTCTAGCGTGGCTAGGTTGAGTCGAGGTTGACACGGGACTGGTGCAGTTCTTGCTTTCTTCTTTGGCGACTCCGGGTTGGCTCTCGGTGGTGGATTGAAATTGACATTACTTGGATCCACCCGTACACCATCCAGAGTTACTCGCTCCTTCTCTGTGGTGTACTTCGCTCCAGTCACCACCCTAAACTTGGTGGTGACACCTAACAGCCTCTCCCCCTCTTTTGCAGGTAATAACTTGGTGCCCTGGGGGAGAAAGATGCTAGGCTGACCGAGCGGGCGAGACTTATCTCCGAGAAGCGGCCGACGAGCTGGAGGCGCGATGGTTGGCCTCCTGATGGCCTGGGTGAAGCGTGCCTCCTCCAGTGGAGCTCCTTGAGGTCGAGCTTGGACGACCTCCTTCGACGGCACCGGGACGCTCGCCTCCGGTGGCACCCCCGCCAGCTGCTTTGGCGGGATGATTGCTAGTAGGAGGACCTCCTCCGGCTCTTCGACGGTGTAGGGAAGGCTTGGGTTTGCCATTTGGTGGAAAATGGAGAGATTGGAGAGCTTCCTTGCTACGGTTAAGAGAGGAAAGCTCTTGGGATGAGAGGAGAATGACCCCAGGGGCTTGTTTATATAGTCCTGGTTCCTTGGGGTGGGGGTCATTCCATCCTAATCTATCCCGAGTATGTATCGCGATAAGGCGGCGGCGGATACGGATCACGGCCGAATATTCTGAACCCTAACGGAACAAACTTCGCAACGAGAGGCGGCAGACCCCGAGGCGGTGCCAGGGCAGACCGACCAGTCTGGGGTGGGACCGGCCGGTCCCACCCTTTCCTGATTCCCGGTGCCCTTCCGTGGGGTGCAATCTTGGCCCGTTTTCTCCCCAAATTTTCTCCCGTCGTGGCTCGATTCACGATGGGGTTTTATATTTTAATAATTTAGGGAAAAGTTAAGTTCATCCAATTCCTCAGGTGGTCTAGAAGGTTCTAGAAAAATTTTAAGACGTTGGCCATTTACCTTGAATAACATACCTTCGTTGTTTTGAACTCCACTGCTCCATGTGATGACGAATTTACCACCGTGAATGGTCCTTCCCATTTGCTTCGTAGCTTTCCATGTTCGAATAATCTCACCCTAGAGTTGAATAGTAGCACTTTATCTCTAGGATTGAAGCTCTTCTTCTTGATTCGCTTATCATGCCACCTTTTGGTTCTCTCTTTATAGATCTTCGAGTTATGATATGCTTTTTCTCGCCATTCATCTAATTCTGAGAGTTGCATCTTTCTTTTTGTTCCTGCAGCTTTAAGATCCATGTTTCATCTCTTGATTGCCCAATGAGCTTTGAACTCGAGCTCTATTGGTAAATGACAGGTCTTGCCGTAGACAAGCTGATAGGGTGACATGCCAAGAGGTGTCTTATATGCAGTTCGGTGCGCCCATAGTGTGTCTGGTAGCTTCTCCTTCCAAGCGGTTTCCATCTCATTAACTGTCTTCTGTAGGATATTCTTGATTTTCTTATTGGAAGTTTCTGCTTGGCCACTTGTTTGAGGATGGTAAGGAGTAGCTACGTGATGTTGAATCCCTTGCTTCATTAAGTAGTTACGAAAGTCTTTGTCAATGAATGAGTTCCTTCATCACTGATCACCATTCTCGGGACACCGAATCTTAGAAATATTGTCTCTCGAAACATCTTCTTGGAATTTGCAGAATTGGTGGCTTTGCATGGCTGTGCTTCTACCCATTTTGAGACATAATCAACTGCCACTAGAATGTACTCATAGTTGCCTGATTTCGGGAATGGTCCCATGTAGTCGATTCCCCAGACATCAAAGAGCTCAATCTAAACAATTTTGGTGAGGGGCATAGCATCTCTTGAGTTGATATTGCCGTGCCTCTGACATGCTCCACATCTTCGGACGAAGTTCTTGGTGTCTTCATACATGGTTGGCCAAAAGAATCCACTTTGCCAGATCTTTGCATGGGTTCGAAATGCGCCATAATGACCTCCATATGGTGATGAGTGACATTTTTCAATGATCTGCAGTCCTTCTTTAGTGGGTACACATCTTCGGAGTAGTCGATCAGCACATACTCAGAAGAGATAAGGATCATCCCATATATGTAGATGACTTTCATAAATAAGCTTTCTCCTGTTCGCCCCTGGTGGTACATATCCTGCAACCATAAAATTGACAATATTCACGTACCAGGGATCCGACCTAGAGATGGCGTAGAGTGTGTCATCTCGGAGAGAGTCATTGATTGGTAGTTCCTGTATATTCTTAAACTGCATTCTAGACAAGTGATAGGCAACAGGGTTTTCTACTCCTCTTTTATCTTTTATTTCTAAGTTAAATTCTTGGAGTAGTAAAATCCATCTTATGAGTCGTGTTTAGCATCTTTCTTAGTGAGTAGGTATTTAAGAGCAAAGATGATCAAGATAAACAATTACCTTTGCTCCTACTAAGTAAGATCTAAACTTGTCTATAGCAAAAACAACAGCCAGAAGCTCTTTTTCAGTAGTTGCATAATTAAGTTGAGGTCCTGTCAAAGTTTTGCTAGCATATGCGATTGCGTGATGTTTCTTGTCTTTAATTTGTCCCAAAACTGCCCCCACAGCATAATCACTTGCGTCACACATCAATTCAAACGGCAAATGACCAATCGGGGGTTGAATGATAGGTGCGAGATGAGCACTTTCTTAAGGGTTTCAAAAGCTTTCAAATAAGCGTCATCAAATTCAAAGGGAGCATCCTTAGCAAGCAGGTTTGTTAGAGGTCTAGCAATATATGAAAAATTATATATGAACCATCTATAAAAATCTGCATGACCTAGGAAGCTTCGAATCCCCTTAACATTAATGGGAGGAGGTATTTGTTCAATTACTTAAATTTTGGCTCTGTCTACCTCTATCCCTCTCTTGGACACCAAATATTCAAGCACTATTCCTTCTCTAACCATAAAATGACATTTTTCTCAATTAAGGACTAAGTGCTTTTCTTTACATCTTTGCAAAACCTTATCTAAGTTTTCAAGGCATTTATCAAAAGTTTTTCCATATACCAAAAAGTCATCCATGAAAACTTCTATTATCACTTCAATCATATTAGAAAATATAGACATCATGCATCTTTGAAATGAAGCTGGAGCATTACATAGTCCAAAAGACATTCTACGGTAAGCATAGGTTCCGTATGGACATGTAAACGTGGTTTTGCTTTGGTCATCTGGGTGGATTGGTATTTGATGATATCCCGAATACCCATCAAGAAAATAAAAGAAAGAATGATTTGCCAATCTCTCCAACATCTCATCAATGAGGGGAAGTGGAAAATGATCTTTCTTTGTTGCCTTGTTTAGCTTTCGGTAATCAATACACATTTGCCATCCCGTGACAGTTCTTTGTGGAATTAATTAATTCTTGTCATTTTTAACAACTGTCATGCCTCCCTTTTTAGGCACAACTTGCACAGGGCTTACCCACTCACTGTATGGCACAGGATATATGATCCTGGCATGTAACAGTTTCAAAACCTCTTTCTTAACAACCTCTCTCATCGCATTGTTCAATCTATGTTGTGGTTCTCTAGAGGGTGTTATCTCAGGATCTATAGGAATGCGATGGGTGCAAAGAACAGGACTGATTCCTTTAAGATCTTGGAGTGAATGGCCAAAAGCAGATCTATGCTTTTCTAGGACTGATCAATCGAAAGGTCTCCTCCTCAGAGAGGTTATCGCTTATTGTTATAGGAGATTCTTGATTATTATTTAGAAAAATATATTTAAGTCCGAAAGGCAGGGGTTTGAGCTGTATGGAAGGCTTAGGCGGTTCCTCAAACTCATCTAGAGGGTCAGGTTCTAGCGTACTATCTCCTTCCTCTTCTAGTGGTTCGGAATCATCCTCGAAGTCTAGTTCGAATGATGGATCAAAGGTTATTTCTAAGACTTCTTCCATAGGATCTGGCTCAGGAAGTGGCTCAGTCTCACTATTGAGAACTCAAGTTATGGATATAGGCAATTTAAAATTCTTCCCAAGGCTAATGTTCAAATTCCCTTCTTATCCTTCTTGTAAAAGTTTCTCTTTAGGCTATCTAATCAATACGTCAAACTTTATGACATCAAAGACATAGAAGCTCAAATGAACTCTTATCCCTTTGACATAAATAGGTAAGACATAGAGAATCCCAAAACTTGGAATAATATGGCCTAAAGGACTTTTCATAAACTTCATTGTTGGGGTTAAGGGCATGTCTTTTCGAAGATCTTGAGCGAATGTTGCAGACATGATGTTAACTCCTACAACAGGATTCTATAATGCTTCAAAAGATCCCTTGTGGATTCGGTAAAGCATGGTAGTTGATGTAAAATCAACTTAGATGACATCAGAGGAAAGCTCTGATTCTTCCAACCAATCATTGCTTATAATCGAACACAAGCTCTTTAGTATTTTGCTTAAGGAAAGCCACCTCAGAAGGATTTAAGACTCCGTCACTAGGTGACGACTTCTTTGACTTCTTTGGTCTCCTAACAGCATAATAATTCGAGGTGTTTCCATAATCAGCAAATATATCATCCTCGATCTCGAGTATGAATTTTGGAAGTAGAATTTCTTCCTCCTCCTATGGTTCAAGCTCGTTGATAGTTGCAGGTTGGGATGTGGTAGGTGTGGATTCCTGATCAACTATCAAATCTTCTTCCTCTACTTGCTTCTTTAAAGATGCTTTATTTTCATGGATTTTCTAAGGACGTTTCTCGCAACATCATGAGTGATATGCAAGAATGATCCTCTAGAAGCAAGGTTGAGGAACTTTGTGGTTTTTCTATTCAGACCCTTATAGAAATGTTGAAGTAGAACGGGGTCTGGTATGGATAGACTAGGTCCAAAATGAGTTAAGCAGTTAAAGCATTTCCAGGCTTCAATTAAGGTCTCCTTCTTCTCTTGTCTAAAGGATATAACTTCTAGGTGGAGCTCTATCTACCCTAGAAATAGGATAGAATTGAAGGCAGAATTCGGCACATAATGCTTACCAGTCACCTTTAACACTCTCAACGTGTAGATCATACCAATGTCTAGCTTCTCTAGTCAAAGAGAAAGGAAAAAGCTTCCACCGGATAGTCTCATCGGACATATCCTTAATGCACAAACACGCACAGGTTTATTTGAATTCATTGAGGTGAGAATAAGGGCTAGCATTGTCTTCTCCTGAGAAAGATTGGTTTCTGACCAGGTCTATTAAACATGGGCGCAGCTTATAGTTAGAGGCTAAAATTGGCTTTGAGGATAGCTCTGGCTCTAAGCGTAGGCTCATGAAATTATATTTATAGATAGGCGTGAAATCAAGTTGATCCATTGAAGGATAGAAAAGGTAAAGAGAAATAAAAAAGGTAAAGAGTGATAGTATACAAAGAAAAGATAAGATTATAATACAGCTTAAGATAAGTTCAGAGTGATCTCAGCGACGTTTTCCCCGGCAACGGCACCAGAAATGCTTGTTGGTATCTGTTAATGCCTACTGAATAATTCCGTAAGCGCACGGATACGTTGTTGCACTTCACCGGATAAGTATACCCAGTTTTAATATCGAACCCAAAGGAAGATGTGTGAGGATCTTCTAAACTACACTTAACCAACTGAGTAACAAACAAGGATGTAGAAGGTAGAGATATAGAGGGGACAACTAGGGCTTCTAGTTCAGGCTCAAGCAAATTATGATCAAAATGTTTTACTAGGGAGTTAGATAGAACAAGCACAGACAGAGCTATACTCAGCTACCAACTATTCTCCTGCTAGGCCTACTGATGGGATAGTGGAATAAGTAAGATTCAACGGAGCTATAAGTCACCTCCGCGAGCTACCACCAAATCCGGACAATAGGGTACACGAGTAACGGAGTCTAAGCACCACGCTTACACCACGAATACTATTCTAACCCAAGAGCTACAAGGATTACTCAAAAGAGTCGTAAACTAGCAAAACAGAATAAACAATGTTACTTACTTGAACACAGAAGTTGACTCCAAAGTAGTCTCAGATACAAGCCGTACAGGTAGCACCGACAGGCCGATACTCCTCCAAAACTTTCTCTTTAACTCTATCTCTCTATCTCTAAAGAATTAGCTTCTAGAGGTATAGAACTAGCTCTCTCTTGGAATGCTAACTCGAGAGGTCATCCATTAAGGGACACCTCCGAGAATCCTACTTAGGGTTTCTAGCTAAAGCTCTTCTCTTCTTCTCTTGGATTCTCCTCATGGGGGGTGTGCCTCTCCTTTTATAGCCCTGGTGAATCAACGTGAGCCCTTGGATCAAACCGACCTTGACGGATGGTGGAGATCGTTCCTTAAAGGCGGTGGAATAAACCGGGGCGAACCGGGCGCAACCGGGGGGGCCCCCCGAATCGGCCGGTCCGCCTGGCCGCCCCCCCCCCCGGCTCGGTGTGGTGCCTTCTCATCTCTTCTGGAATGTTCCTGTGTTGCCGTGGCGTCCGTTCTTGCATTCTATGTTACAGTGTAGCTCAAAAGTGTGTCTTTTCCGGTGTTTACCTGCAAAACCACTGATTCACCAAAACTCGTGGAATTCATTAGTTAAATCTCTACCTAGGTAGATGGATTGCTTTTATATCATTTTGAAAGATTAGTTGATTGTTGAATTTAAACGTTAAGGACCATCAACATGTAGTTATAAAAGCTGTCGTTTTTCATTCTGTATTGCTCTGGTAGCTATACCTTATAGGAGTATTGTAATATCTGGAACAGGATCTTTGTGTGTATGTGTCTGATGTGCCCGTGGGAGAGTTGCCGACTGGCGAGGCACTCCGGGGGCAACAGAAGAAGGCCAGGCCAGCACAGGAGGCCGAAGATGTTGAAGAACAGCCCAAGTCCTCTGAAAGGCAACGGAAGCGCAAGGCCACTGGCAAGGGTCCAATGCCGCCTCCAGAAAAGAAGGCGAAACCCACCAAAAGCAAACTTGATGGTATACTGAAAATTGGTGAGGAGAAAGAGCAGCGATGCTGAGCTATTATTGAAAGCTCAGGCTCAGATCCAGAGGACGTGACACCTCTGAGCAAGAAATTTGGAGCCAAGCATGCCAAAGAGCAATCCCAGCCATCACCGACCACTGAGAAGTCTCCTCCCAATCCTCCTCGTGCTCAGCCGGAAGCGCCACGGGTGGCCCCGAAACCAACTACCGAGCAGACGCCCCCAGGAGGCCAAGGGACCACGCAGAAGACCCAGCCGAAGGTGGGAACCAGCGAGGGAGAGAAAAATAAGGGTGGTCGGTGGTCGGCGTCGAGTCGTGGAAGCGGTAGAGTCTTCGGCATGTTTGTGAAACAATCCTCCAGGTATGTTGTAGATGGGAATGCTAAGTGTGCAATGTAATTGGTAGTTTCAGTAGAACATGGCATAACTAAAATGGCGATCCGTACCCAGGCAACCCAATGTTGATGAAGAGGGCGCTGAGGACCATCAGCCCCAGGTGACGCCGACCGTACTGACGGCCAAGATGAGAGGGGACCGGAGGTCGACCACCCCGGCTTTGATGGTTCGGCCGCGTCCCCTCTGCGCCAGACCTCTGAAGACGCATGAGAGCGGGAGGTCCAACAAGCCCTGCAAGCTGGAATTCGGTCGACCAGTACCGGCCGGGAAGGCTTGGAGAAAAGGCCTGCACCTCAGGACCCGCCGGAGCCTATGGAGGAAATCAAGGGGCACCCAGAAGACCCCAGGCGAGTGTATGGGAAACTGAGATTCATAGCTCGCCATGTAAGTGGCAATGAATGGCAGGTGTTGGTATAAATTAACTGCACCCTAAATAATAACTATAATCAAATTGTCCACAAGTGCACAGATATATACTGATCAGCACTTCACCAAGATCAACCCGGTTTTAATATCGAACCCAAAGGAACAGTAGGTGATTTATTGACCTAGCCTAATACTCTTAATCTAAGGGGGTACAAACAGTCTAGAAAACTATTGAGAATGAGGAAATAGCTAATGTACTCTAGTTCTAACTATCGGTAAACTTTGTATAATATCGTCTTATCGGACAAGTAACCAGAATAAGAGAAGAAACAGAGTAATCTCCTATCGAGCACCTATAAGCCTATCAGTCCTATCAACGGGAAGTGGACTACGAGGAGGATTCAACGTAGCTATAAAGTCACCTACGCGAGCTACCACTATCCTACCGATGAGGGACATTCACAAGTAATCATAACCTAGACACCACGCCTACGCGACGAATCACTCACTACTTCGACCTAGGAGCTACCCAAATCAAAGTACTCAATATATAATATGAGTTGCAAACCAAAGAACGAATATAAACAAATTGCTTACTTGAATCAGAATGGTAAATACAAAAGTACCTCGAACGCAGCCCCGGGTGAGGGAGTTTAATCCAGACGAATACTGACCCCGAGGATGCTCGACAGCCGTGGCTCCTCCGAATCTCTACTCTTCTACTCTATCTCTCTAATCTCTATCTTGATTGCTAGCCTAGATCTAGTGGATCTCTATCTAAAGCTCTAACTCTTCATCTCTTGATTTGGCCTCCTCCAGGGCGGTGTGACCCTCTATTTATAGCCCGGGGGGATTGATACGCCGTTGGATCAAACCGACGTAGCAAGCGGCCGAAATGGCTCCTGGAGGTGGTGGAGGAAGGTTCTAGAAGGGGAGGCCGAACCCTAACCCTAGGGGGCGGGGCGGCGCCATGGTGGGGCCGGCCGCCCCCACCGGGTGGCGGCCGCAGGCCCCGGCGCCGGGTGTCTTCCGGAGTATTCCTGAACCCTCTCGTGTCGTGCTTGCGTCACGGTTAAGTTTCGTGGTAAATTAGCACTTAAATCCCTCTTTTAGGCTTTTCTGAAAAATTCCCTGAAAAATTGCACAAATCTCCAAAACTCGTGGAAATTATCGGTGATTACCCTATTCTAGTAGATATTCATGTCTAGGGAAGTGGTAATTGCTAATAAATTTTGGGAGTTAACAGTGTCAACAATTACCCCCACACTTAGGCTTTTGCTCGTCCCGAGAAAAAGGTTGATTTTGGCAAAAAGGATACACATTTAATGCATAGCTTAGAAATTAAATTATATAGCACTTGTCTAGTTATCATGCATTGTGAAATTTTAAAGTGTCTATCATGAATCCTTAAGTGATTGCGGAGTAGGAGAGCTTAAGACTGATTACTCTTTTCCTTTAATTATGTCTTTTGGAGTGGAAATGTATTTTGCAAAAACATAGCTTCGATCTTCTCTTATTTGTAGTGGCACCAAAGGGTAGTGACATAAATTGAATATTTTATAGCAAGGGAGACAGATATCATATTCCTAGATCGGGAAAAATTCTCACTACTTGACATATTATGTTGGAGGAACCATGAGCCTTTCTTTTTTGTTGAGCACATGCTCATATTTCTTTTCTTCTTAAATCAAGGTTCCTATTACACTTGTCCCTTTTTATTTCCTCGTGATCTATCTTTTTGAGGTTTCGGACACTTGTCCCTTTTTATTTCCTCGTAATCTTTTCTCAATAGCTCATGCCTCCTTCATAATACTTTGCTCAAGACAGTGCAATTATATTTTTATTTAATTTTTATTTTATGATACTGGGAATATGATAAATCTCTCGACCAAAGCCATAATAATTAAAGTAGATTGATATGATTATTATTGGATTCCATTACAAAGAGAAGTGAAGCCAAGTGTTTTCAAATTTTTTCAAAAAAAATCTCCAAAGACAAATTATCAGAAATTGAGTGATCATTATCTTTGCTATCTCACTTCCCACAATAACTTAGGCAATCATGGAGCACTATAAATTTCACAATAACCATGACTCTAAAAGAGTGTCATATAATTTATGTTCTTAAGTCATGGATTAAATGGGTTGATTATTTCTTAAAAGCATTTAATATGAAGAATTATAATTCGGATCGAAATTTAGAGTGTAATATATGCGATTGAATTGTAATTAACTCGAACCTGACCATGACCAAAACGACGAGGCGAGAGGAGGAAGGGGAGCGCCGACCGGCCCCATCAGGGCGCCGGCCGGCCCCACCTTAGGGTTCCTGCGGGTCCCGCTTCGCTTGCGCGGTATTGGTTCGATGTCGCTTCGAATTACGTTATTTTTCCGATCGTATTTTCACTTCATGATTGATTGTGCCTCCCCCACACTTGTTTTCCTGTATACTTTTCTGCGCAACATGTGGAGACAAACACATGCTAAAAATAGAGAGTAGAGTAGATAACAAACATTAATACAAAATAAGGCACTTTATTTATTTATTGCGGTGGTATAATATAATTCAACAGACGCTTTAATGACTGAGCTAACAATTGCCCTAGCTCATTAGGCTTTGTCCTAAGAAAATGACTTGACTGACTCTATTAACTAATCGAACTAGCGGAAGTGTGCCTTATTGGGTAATGCTGCCCTTCATTATTGAGGCCCTGGATTTCTTCCTTGAGGGCTGCAACCTCTGCTTCAAGTTTGTCTTTGTCGCGCTTGAGGCTATGGATTAACTTGAGATTGATCCCAACCTACTTATCCATGTCTCCTATGAGCTTGTCCCTCAGCTTATTAGATGTTTCCATCTCCTTGACAAGGTTGGAGAGACCTTCAAGCTTCTCGTTGAGAGTGCGTAGAGTTGGTGCTGGCTGCTTGGGAACTTTCTCCAGTGCTAATGCTGATGTTGCTCTCTTCCTCTTAGGCTTGGGCTTAGGTGCGATGGACTCAGTGTAGCATACCTCGTCGGGGTTTGCACGAATTCCTTGAATGAAAGGACGAGCGGCATTGGTGTATTTAGCACATATCGGCTTGCCCTTCTTGTCGGTCTCGGCCGACAAGAGTCGCCATTACCTCTAGGTGGAAGAAGCCGGGTACCCTTGGGAATAGGAATCGCTTTCCCTTAGCACCTCCTTCAAGCGCCAGTCTTGCGGTGGTGGAGGAAGAGCAGATGGATCTTGCACATAGTAGACTTGCTCATGGCGCATTTGGGGATCGTTGCAACTTGCTTCAGCCGCGACGGCGGCGAGGGCTTCGGCTGCGCGAGGACGAGGGCCTTCGAATCATCGTTGGGGATGCTGTCGAAATCCGCGCCATAGGAGACAATCGCCTTGTTCGCCATTGCTAGTAGATCTAGATTGGAGAGCTCCTTTGGAGGAGAAAGGTGGCTGGTTATGGAATACAATTGAGGAGGTCTAGGTACGTATTTATGTGGATTTTCAGGAGCCAGGATGAGGACAAAACCTAGGCTCTACGGGATCCGTACGAAAGAATATCCGATTACACGTGGATAATACGCGAATATACGTAGGAAGGGTGTAGAAGGACAGGGGGCGAGAGTTGGGACGGGAGGTGGCTGGGGGGCGCCGACCGGCCCCACCCAGGGCCCACCTCGGGTGCCCTTCCGCGGGGTGCTTCGGACTCCTCCTATGTTTCTGTTAAATACGTTTTCAGATAAAATTTCATACCAGAATGAAATAGAGCTTAATAAGTTGGTAATTGGATGAATTCTATTTCATCCACTACTCCTAAATCAAATGGTTCTAAATAAAGTTTAAGTCGGTATCCATTTACCTTGAATAACGTACCTTCGCTTGATTGTAGAGTTATTGCTCTGTGTGGTGATGAATTTACGACGGTGAAGGGTCCTTCCCATTTGCTCCTCAACTTTCCAAGCCTGAATAATTTGAACCTGGAATTAAAAACTAATACCTTATCTCCTGGTGCAAATTCCTTCTTCTTGATCCTCTTATCATGCCATTTCTTTGTTCGTTCTTTGTAGATCTTCGAATTGTGGTAAGCTTTCTCTCTCCATTCTTCTAATTCTGATAATTGCATCTTCCTTTTCTCTCCAACGGCTTCTAAATCCATGTTCCATCTTTTGATAGCCCAGTGAGCTTTATGTTCTAATTCAACTGGTAAGTGGCAGGGCTTACCATATACCAATTGATAGGGTGACATACCAAAGGTGTTTTATAAGCTGTCCGGTTTGCCCATAGTGCATCGGGTAACCGATCCTTCCATAAAGTTTCCATCTCATTTACTGTTTTCTGGAGAATATTCTTGATTTTTTATTTGATGTTTCTGCCTGGCCACTTGTCTGAGGATGATATGGAGAAGCGACATTATGTCGTATTCCATGGGCTTGTAGGTATAAGTGAAACTTCTTATCAGTGAAATGTGTTCCTCCGTCACTTATAACCATTCTTGATGTTCCAAACCTCGAAAATATAACCTCTTCAAACATCTTCTTTGAGTGCTTTGAGTCAGCATTCTTGCATGGCATAGCTTCTACCCACTTGGATACATAGTCAACTGCCACCAAAATGTACTCATAATTTCTTGATTTCACAAATGGTCCCATGTAATCAATTCCCCAGACATCAAAGAGCTCTATCTGAAGATTATTGGTGAGTGGCATGGCATCTCTTGCATTGATATTTCTATGCCTCTGACACGACCCACATCGTCGGATGAAATCTTTAGTGTCTTCATACATGGTTGGCCAAAAGAAACCACTCTGCCAGATTTTTGCGTGAGTGCGGAATACCCCATAATGACCTTCATATGGTGATGAGTGACATTTCTGAATGATCTGTATGCCTTCCTCTACTGGTACACATCTTCTGAGTAATCCATCTGCGCATACCCAAAAGAGGTATGGTGGATCCCATATGTGGAGACGACTTTCATAAATGAGTCTTTTCTTATTTTCTCTTGGTGGTACGTAACCTGCAACCATAAAGTTGACAATATTCGCGTACCAAGGATCTGTCTTGGTCACTTTGAACAGCATGTCATCTCTTAATGAGTCATTAATAGGTAGTTCCCGAGGTTCTTTAAAATACATCCTAGACAAATGATCGAAGAATGTGGGTTTTCTATTCCTTTTCTATCTTTAATTTCCAAATCAAATTATTGCAACAATAAGATCCATTTTATTAATCGTGGTTTAGCATCTTTCTTAGTGAGCAAATATTTAAGAGCAGCCTGGTCAGAATAATCAATTATTTTAGCTCCAACTAAGTAAGACCTGAATTTATCTATAGCAAAAACAACAGCCAAAAGCTCTTTTTCAGTGGTTGCATAATGTAGTTGTGCTTCTGTCATTGTTTTGCTAGCATAAGCAATTGCGTAATACGTTTTATCTTTTGTTTGTCCTAAGACTACCCCTACAGCATAATCACTAGCATCACACATAATTTCAAATGGTAAAGACCAATCAGGAGGTTGAATGATTGGTGCCGATGTCGTTGCTTTCTTAAGAATATTAAATGATTCCAAGCATTCTTCATCAAACTCAAAAGGTACATCCTTAGCTAACAATCTAGTCATTGGTCTAGCAATTTGTGAGAAATTCCTTATGAATCTACGATAGAAACCACAATGACCGAGGAACTTCGAACTCCTTTCATATTAATAGGGGAGGTATTTGTTCAATTACTTCAATTTTAGCTTTATCTACCTCTATACCTCTTTCTAACACTAAGTGTCCTAACACTATTTCTTCTCTAACCATAAAATGACATTTTTCCCAATTGAGGACTAAGTGTTTTTCTTCACATCTTTGCAAAACCTTATCTGAATTCTCTAGACAATGATCAAAAGTTTTTCCATAAACTGAAAAATCATCTATAAAAACTTCCATGATTTCTTCTATCATATCGTAAAAATATAGACATCATGCATCTTGAAGCGGGTGCATTATATAATCCAAAAGACATTCTTCTATAAGCATAAGTTCCATAAGGACATGTAAATGTGGTTTTGCTTTGATCATCTGAGTGGATAGGGATTTGGTGATATCCTGAATAACCATCAAGGAAACAAAAGAAAGAATGATTTGCTAAATGCTCTAACATCTCATCAATGAATGGTAGAGGAAATGGTCTTTCTTTGTTGCTTTGTTGAGTTTTTTTATAATCTATGCACATTCGCCATCCAAAGGATAGTTCTTTTGGGTATCAATTCATTTTTATCATTTTGGACTACTGTCATTCCTCCCTTTTTAGGTACAACTTGAACAGGACTTACCCACTCGCTATGCGGCACCGGGTATATGATCCCTGCATGTAAAAGCTTTAGAACTTCTTTCTTCACTATATCTCTCATCGCATTTTGGAGTCTCTGTTGAGGCTCTCTTAAAGGTGTAATTTCTGGATAGGTTGGTATGCGATGGGTGCAAAGAACAGGGCTAATCCCTTTTAGGTCTTGGAGTGAATATCCAAAAGCAGCTCTATGTTTTTCTAAAATAGTTATTAGTTTATAAGTCTCTTCATCAGAAAGTTTATCACTTATAATCACGGGATATTCTTGGTCATTATTTAGAAAAACATATTTAAGACCAGATGGTAATGGTTTAAGCTCAATAGGGGGGTTTAGGTGGGTCTAGTAATTCATCAAGAGGTTCAAGATCAACAAGGTCCTCCTCCTCTTCATTGATGAAGAACTGGGTATTATTTTCTAAATCAGGTTAAAAAAATTTTAAATTTAATAGCCTTAACCTCTTCTATTAGATCTAATTCGGGAAGGGGCTCTGCTTTAAATTTTATTGCATGAGTTATAGGTATTAAAAAATTAAATCATTTCTCAAATTTAACATTTAGTTTACCGTCACGCCCTTCTTGAAGAAGTTTTATTATGGGTACTCCAATCATTACATCAAAATCCCACACGTCAAAGATATAGAAATTTAGCAAAATGCGGAAATCATTAATAACAATAGGAAGTGCACTCAAAACTCCTAAACTAGGAATAAAATGTCCTGAACAATTTTTAAATAATTTATTTGTAGGGATTAATGGTATGTCTTTCAAGAACTCTCTAGCAAAGGTGTATGACATAATGTTGACTCCTACAACCGGGTTGTATAAACCTTCAAAAGGATACGAATCTACTTGCAACTTTATACTAACAGAGGGGTGAATTAAGGCGAATTACTTTAGGGGATTGCTCAGATTCTATCAACCAATCATCACCCAAAATAAAAATTAATTCTCTTGTTATTTCTCTAAGAAATTTTAAATCATCGAGGATGTGAAAGATTAGAATTGAAATCTCCAGATTATTGGGGTTGAATAATTTTACGATAAAATATAGTATTCCCATAATCATCAAAAAAATCATCCTCTATTTCAAACATCTACTCAGAATTTGAAATTATCTCATTGGCTAGCTTCGGGTTTTAATTCAACTATAGATTGAGATGAATCAAGTAAAAGTTTATTTTCAGCAAACTGAGAATTTTCTTCTAGTAACTCTTCTTTTTCTTTGGGAAGATTATTTAAAATATTAGTAAGAATAGTTTTAGCATGTTCAACAGTAATATGCATAAATGCTCCTTAGAGGCCAAATTAAGATATTCCTTATTTCTATCATCAAGGCCTAAAAAGAAATGTTGTAAAAGCATGGGTTCTAGTAAAGCAAGATTAGGTCCAGAATTTATAAAACCATCAAGCGATCCCAAGGCTTGCCTAGCGATTCGTTGTCTAATTGTTTGAATCCTATGATTTCAAAACGAAGTTTAGTGACTTTTTCCACTAGGAAGAATTTAAGGCAAAAGTATTTTCGTAATATTTCCCAATCTCCTTGACTACTCCCAACATGGCGATTATACCATTTCTTAGCTCTGCCCGTTAATGAAAATGGAAAGAGATTCCATCTTAAAGTTTCATTAGCCATGCCTTTAATACTCAAACATGAACATGTTTACTCAAAATCGATTAAATGGGAATAGGGGTTTTCGCTAGAAGTACCGAGAAAAGATATGTTCTGAACTAATTTAATTAATCCCGGGTGTAGCTCATAGCCGATGATGTGATAGGTTTAGAAGATTCCTTTGGCTGGAGGTACGATCCCGATGGTGCTCTATATTGATATAAAAGTTGAGATTCGTTTTTCATTCTATTTTATTTTTGTTTTTACGATAAAAAGATAACTATAGACTAAGATAGGCTAAAGTCAAAATTAGCAAACCGTTCCCTGGCAACGGCGCCAGAAATGCTTGTTGGTATAAATTAATTGCACCCTAAATAATAACTATAATCAGATTATCCGTAAGCGCACAGATATATACTGATCAGCACTTCACCAAGATCAACCCGGTTTTAATATCGAACCCAAAGGCACAGTAGGTGATTTATTGACCTAGCCTAATACTCTTAATTTAAGGGGGTACAAATAGTCTAGAAAACTATTTAGAATGAGGAAATAGCTAATGTACTCTAGTTCTAACTACCGGTAAACTTTGTATAATATCGTCTTATCGGACAAGTAACCCAAATACGAGAAGAAACAGAGTAATCTCCTATCGAGCATCTATAAGCCTATCAGTCCTATCAACGGGAAGTGGACTACAGAGGATTCAACGTAGCTATAAAGTCACCTACGCGAGCTACCACTATCCGACTGATCAGGGGACATTCACAAGTAATCATAACCTAGACACCACGTCTACGCTACGAATCACTACTTCGACCTAGGAGCTACACAAATCAAAGTACTCAATATAATATGAGTTGCAAACCAAAGAACGAATATAAACAAATTGCTTACTTGAATCAGAATGGTAAATACAAAAGTACCTCGGAACGCAGCTCCGGCGGGGAGCCGAATCCGGGCGAATACAGCTCCCGAGGATGCTCCGACGGTAGGGGCTCCTCCAAATCTCTACTCTTCTACTCTATCTCTCTAATCTCTATCTTGATTGCTAGCCTAGATCTAGTGGATCTCTATCTAAAGCTCTGACTCTTCATCTCTTGATCTGGCCTCCTCCAGAGGGGGTGTGACCCTCTATTTATAGCCCGGTGGGATTGATACGCGCCGTTGGATCAAACCGACGTAGCAAGCGGCTAGGATGGCTCCTCGGATGCGGTGGAGGAAGGTTCCAGAAGGGGAGGCCGAACCCTAACCCTAGGGGGGGCGGGCGGCGCCATGGTGGGGCCGGCCGGCCCCACCTGTGGCGGCTGCGGCCCCCGCCGCTTGGTGTCTTCTCGGGTATTCTCGAACCTTCTGGTGTCGTGCTTGCGTCGCGGTTAAGTTTTGTGGTAAATTAGCACTTAAATCCCTCTTTTAGGCTTTTCTGGAAAATTCCCTGAAAAATGCACAAATCTCCAAAACTCGTGGAAATTATCAGTGATAATCCTATTCTAGTAGATATTCATGTCCGGGGAAGTGGTAATTGCTAATAAATTTTGGGAGTTAACAGGTGTCAACAGCTGGTCTTTGAGTCCAAGTTCGATGCCCCGATGTAGGAGAACATCGAGTACGGCATGAAGTACCTGTGAGAGCATGTACAAGTATGCAGATGTTCTTAATAGCCCTGTGTAAGGGTAAGCTGTTAGCCCGAACTAAGAGCCATGCTTGTGCAGGGGTTGCAAAATCTTGCTGACCAGCGAGGCGCAATGATCGATCAGTTTTGGCCTATTATGGTCGAGAACCAGCGTCTGCAGGAAGACAATGCAGCCCTGATTTATAAAGTCAACGTGCTGGAGGGCCAGAAAAAAGGTAAAAAATCACTCATGGTGTTATTTTTGTCACGCCCAGACTGTATGTTGTGCTTATATATGGATTGTATCATTGTAGAGCTTGAAGGCGAGAAGGTAAAGGTGGAGCAGCAGGTCGAGGACCTAAAGGCCGAGATAGCAGGTATGTAAAACTGCCTTTGCTAGCCCTTGCTTGTCATGATATGCTGCTGATGTATGCTAAATGGATCAACCAGAACTCCAGAGCAAACACATGGCTCAGTTCCAGGTGCTAGCCGAGGAGAACACGCGTATCAAGGAGCGCTGGCAGGTGGTCGAGACGGGATTAAGGCCTCTGATGAAGGCCTTGTCACCGGGAGAGGCAGCCGTGCTTGATCCGACACACCGCCCTGAAGCGGTTATAGGTGTGTGTCAGAGAGCATGGAGCTGTTTAAAGACTACACCCAAGATGCTGGCCGGTTCGTTGTTGCCTCAGTGCTGTCCCTGGTACGGACGCACTATCCCAAGATCGACCTCAAGAGGATCGAGGAAGGAGCGGCGGCGACCTACACACCAGATCAAGTCAAGGCAATCCAAGCCGGCTTCTCAGACACTGCCACTATTGTAATGCAGAATATCTCGCTGCTCGACGAAGGCTCTGCCAGCCTGTCTCAGTAGTAAGCTTAGGACTGAAGTAGCATCGTTGTATGTAAACACTTTTATGTGCCCCGCCTATACCGGGTAAAAATGTGCTTTACTTATTTATACCCGTGGCATGATGAATCTGGAGAGAAAATAGCATATGGTGGTTATAAAAAACTCGTAATAGAGTCTAGAAAAAACTGTAATTCTAACATCACATTTTTTCGTAAAAGATAAGTGAACCTAGAACCCATAACTTCTCTTGAACGTATCAGCCCTTACGGTACTTAGGTGACCCCTGAGGAACGGCACTGATGCGGAACGCTTAGGACCCTAGTACCCATAGGGAGGCAGTCAAGTAACCCTCCAGTGCTCTGTGGCTCGGAGCCGTAACACGTAACGGATGAGTTAGAGACGTTGCCGTTTCTGACAGTCCTTGTTGAGGGATTATGGACTGGTCGGTGCACATAAAATATCAAATCAAGAGAGAAAACATTTTGAAGGAAGCCAAATCTTTTTATTTATCATGAAAAGGTACATAAGAGGGGGAAAGGTACATATCTTTATTCTATTCCTGCTATCAAGGGTAGAATCTTATAAGCTGTTCTATGTGACACGAGTTGGGCTCGTCGATACCATCTAAAGTGCAGAGCCTATAAGAGGTAGGCCTGGTGACTGCCTTTATCATGAATGGCCCCTCCCAGTGTGAGGACAGCTTGTGTAATCCCTACGTGTACGCTTTTTGGAGGAGAACCGGATCGCCGACCACCTAAAAAACGACTTCGGCGTTACGGTTGTAATAGCGACGCAAAGTGGCCAGGTACCGAGCGTTCTGAACGCATGTGTCAAGGCATCACTCTTCCAGGGCATTGATATCGAGCTCTCGTGCTTCGTTTGAGGTGTTGTCATTGTAATGTTCGATCCTAGGGGAACGGTGTGCTACCTCTGCGGGTAGGACAGAACCGAATATCATAAAATATGGAGAAACACCAGTGCTATGGCACGGTTGTGTGCGGAGTCCCTAGACTACTGCCGGGTGCTCTTTCATCCAGTGCCCTGGGTAGAGACCGTCTTCACGGAATAGTCATTTCCGTAAGGCGTCGATGATCATTCCGTTGGCGCGCTCGACCTATCCATTAGCTCTTGGATGAGCGATGGACACATACTTCACTTGTATGGATAATTCGTTACAGAAGTCCCAGAAATGACTTTCTGTGAAAGTACTGCCGAGATCGGTGATGATGCTATTAGGTATGCCAAACCGGTGAATGACTTCATTAAGCATCTCAGAGGCTTTCTTGGCCATTGCCTGTACCAACGGTTGGTACTCAATCCATTTGGAGAACTTGTCTATAAGGACATAGACATAGTTAAAACCGCCTGGTGCTGTTTTAAATGGTCCGATCATGTTGAGTCCCCAGCATGAAAAAGGCCAGGAGACTGGTATCGTCTGGAGTTCACGTGCAGCGACGTGTATTTGTTTTGCAAAGAATTGGCAATTCTTGCAGTGTCGGACTAGGTGCTCTGTGTCGGCCACACCGCTAGGCCAGTAGAAACCAGCTCGGAAGGCTTTGCCGGCCAATGTTCGGAAAGCTGCGTGGTTTCCACAAAAGCCAGAGTGAATTTCTCTGAGGAGGTCGACGCCATCCTCTGGTATGACACACTTCTGAAGTACCTCAGACCTGGTGTTTTTGCGCATGAGCTGGCCGTCGACCAGTACATATTGACGACTTCTCTGCACTAGCCGATCAGCTTCGTCCTTGTCGCTTGGTAACACCTCGCTTGTAAGATATTGGATGAAGGGTGTTCGCCAATCCGTCGGGGACGTCGTTGGCTCCTCATGCGACTGGTCTGTCGACTCGGTGACTGAGGATACCGTCAACTCTGATGCCTATTGTTTATTGGGAGCCGACTGTGTCGGTGGTTCAGGTGCCGCGGGCTGTGCCGACTGTTTTTCTTCTTGAATGGAGGGTGTAACCAAATCTTGAACAAAGACTCCATGTGGGACTTCTGCCCGGGATGACCCGTATTTGGAGAGCTCGTCTGCTGCTTGGTTTTTGCTTCTTGGGACATGAATGAATTCAAGGCCGTAGAATTTATCCTCAAGTTTGTGGATTGCCACGACGTAGGCGTCCATTTTCTCATTGGCGCAGTCCCAGTCTTTATTTACTTGGTTGATGACCAATGCTGAGTCACCGTATACTAGCAGCCTGTTGACTCCTAACTCAACTGCGATGTGAAGTCCATGCAGTGCAGCTTCGTACTCGGCTGCGTTGTTGGAGGCTTTGAAGTGGATACGAAGGCCATATCTCAACTGTCCTCCGGAGGGAGCGATGAAGAAAACTCCTGCACCGGCGCCTCCTATGTTTAAGGAGCCGTCAAAGTACATCTTCCATTGCTCCTGCGCCGTACCTGATACGGGCAGTGTCATATCCGTCTACTTGACCAGGAAGTCAGCCAGTGCCTGAGACTTGATGGTGGTTCTACTGCGGAAGCGTAGCTCAAAGGGGCTAAGCTCTATTGCCCACTTGACAATCCGACCAGTAGCATCTTTGTTGCGTAGGATATCTCCCAGCGCATATTCGGTAACCACAGTGATGCTATACGGTTGAAAGTAATAAGAGACCTTCCTCTTTGTGACTAGAATCGCATAGAGGAGTTTCTAGATGTGTGGGTATCTTTGCTTAGTTTCATTAAGCACTTCACTGATGTAGTAAATTGGTCATTGGACAGGATAGACGGATTGTTGCTCGTTACGCTCGACCACCAAGACAGTGCTGATCACTCGGTCGGTTGCGGCGATATAGAGTAGTAGGCGCTCGTCTACGACGGGAGCTGTGAGCACCGGTGGTGAAGATAGGTACATCTTCAGTTCGTTGAAAGCAGCGTCGGCTTCTTCAGACCATACGAACTTTTCCTTGGCCCTGAGTAGCCGAAAGAAAGGAAGGCCCTTGTCGCCAAGCCGGGATATATACCTGCTCAAGGCTGCCATGCACCCTGTCAACTTTTGGATATCTTTAACGCATTTAGGAGGCTTCATATCTAGGATGATTTTTACTTTTTTAGGGTTAGGGTGTATACCATCCTGGCTGACGACGCTGCCGAGCAGTACCCCAGAAGGTACACCGAACACACATTTGTTCAGATTTAGCTTCCACTGAAAAACGTTTAGGGCTTCAAAAGTCCTGTCTAGGTCCTCAATCAGCGTTGAGGCCTCCCTGGTTTTCACTACTACGTCATCAACGTAAGCCTCGCATAGTCCATCGTGGATTTCTGCTTCAAGGCATTGCTGTATGGCGCGCTGGTATGTTGCACCAGCGTTTTTTAAGCCGAACAACATGGTCGTGTAGCAATAGGCCCTGAAAGGAGTAATAAATGATGTTTTCTCCGGGTCGTCTAACGCCAGGGCTATCTGGTGATAGCCTGAATAGCAATCTAAGAAAGAAAGCAATTGGCAACCCACAGTTGAGTCGACCACCTCGTCGATGCGAGGGAGCAAGAAGGGGTCTTTGTGGCAGTGTTTGTTGAGATCGGTATAATCAACGCACATTCTCTATTCATTATTCTTTTTGCGTACAAGGACCGGGTTGGCTAACCAGTCTGAATGAAATAACTCTCTAATAAAATTGGCATCTAAAAGCCTGGTAATTTCTGCCCTAATCACCTCCTTCCGGTCCCGAGCAAATCGTCGCAGCTTCAGCTTGACTAGTTTGGCTGTCTCGGAGACATTAAGGAAGTGCTCGATCCATTCCCTAGGGACACCGGGCATGTCCACAGGTTTCCAAGCGAAGACATTTATGTTCTCCTACAGGAAACGGACGAGCGCGTTTTCCTATTTGGGGTCGAGGTTGGCCCCGATCATAGCGGTCTTGTTTGGCTCTCCGGGGACCAAAGGGACCTTCTTGTGCGCCTTGTTGACCTCTTTGGAGCGGTTGTGTTGCTTCACTGGAGCCTCAAGTTCAGCGGGTTTGGACACTCGAGCTGGTAGGTGACTTCTTCCAAGCGTCCCTTGGCTTCTTCGGCTTCAGCGGCGGCGAAGGCACTTGTCTCGCAGGCATGAGCCATGAGGACGTTACCGCGCAGGGATAGGATCCCCTGCTCGGTTGGCATCTTGAGGACAAGGTAGCCATAGTGCGGAATAGCCATGAACTTGGAGAGGGCTGGTCTTCCGAGAATGGCGTGATAGACGCCGTTGAAGTTGGCCACGATGAAGTTGACGTAGTCGATGCGGAAGTGTTACGGTGTGCCGAACTGAATGGGCAGTGAAATCTTCCCAAGGGGCATGGAGGGCTTGTCCGGCATGATGCCCCAGAAAGGCGAATCACAGGGCTCGAGCTGGTCTTCTGGTAAGCCGAGCTCTAGGAAAGCACTGTGGAACAAAATATTGAGGGCGTTGCCCCCGTCGATCAACACCTTTTCGAAGCGGACGCTTCCAATGAACGGGTCGAGGATCAAGGGGAACTGCCCAACTTCAGGAAGCTTGGCCCACATATCCGATCGGCTGAATGATATGGCCTGCTCTTACCAGGCTGGAGCTCGAACGTCGGCGACAAGCTGATTTGACTCAGTGAGGGCAACGATGCGATGCCTAAGGAGCTTCTTCTCCCTTGTGTTTTCGGTTGCACCTTTGCCCCCAATGATGTAAGCAGTTACGTGCTTCTTCGGATCCTTGTAGGCGTGGCGAGGGTTCTTGCTATCTTCTTCTTCGTCGTCGGACTTGGGGCGTGCGCTAGGTTTCCTTGGATAGCCTTTCTTGTTGGTGCGCTGTCTCATGCGAGCGAAGATGCTGGCGAAGCCATGGCATTCGCCGAAGGTGTGCCCTCTGTTTGGATGGCGGGGGCAGTCCCCAATATCTTGTCGTATTCGCCGTTGTCGCCATTGACATCGCGTTTCTACCCCTTGTCGGCGTTGTAGATGGAGTCACGTTGCCGACCACCCCGGTAACGACAATGGTCATTGTCGTCGTTCCGCCGCTGCTGTGGTCGATCACCACCGCGATGGTTGCGGTCATCGCGACGTTCGCTGCCCCGGTCGTCGCGGCGTTGATTGGCGCGATCGTCTCTCCTGAAGTTACGGCAATCGAGACGGGGGCCTTGACCATGGCCTGGATCCCTGTCGTCATCCTCGTGGGGCCTGATGCGCTTGTAGATGTCGGTGCAGCCATCCTCATAGAGAGCCTCATAAACCCGCGCCCACTTCTGAGCGATGCTGAACATGTCCTCCATGGTCACGGGGTTCTTTCGGAGGAGTTCCTTTCAGAGGTCGAGGTTGCGTGGTTGTCGGAGCCCGGAGATGAATATGCCGATTGCTTTTGGAATTGTGAGGTCGGGGACTATCACCCAGACCTCGAAGAAACGGCGAATGTAATGTCGGAGTGACTGATGAGCTGAGTCATGTACCTGGGCCAGCTCGTACTTCATGCCCGGTTGCTCACAAGTTGGTCGGTAGTTGTCCACAAACATCTCTCGCAGCTGAGGCCAGTTGTGGATTGAGCCGTCTCTCTGGCGTAGCAGCCACCGGTTTACGGACTCGCCAAGTACCACCGGGAGGTAGTTAGCCATGGCACGCCAAGTCGCCGCCCTTTGCCCGACGACAAGTTTCGTAGATAACCATCCATTGCTCGGGATCGGCCTTGCCGTCGCAGTGCCTGAGATCCCCGATCTTGAAGTTTCTAGGCCAATTGACTTGGCACAGTCGCTCGGAGAAGCACCTAGGACCCGGGGCCTCGTATCGAGCTCGATACCTGTCATTGATGACAACGCGGAGGTCAGACAGATGCGGCTGGTTGACTTCTTGAGGCACGGTGGGTGGTCTGTTGCCACGGCTTTCGGGTTGGTTGGCACGTCCTTGGTCCTATCCCACACGATGACTCTCCCTGTCCCGATCATTGGCGCCGCCACCTTCGGCCCGATCGCGTCGGGAACTGCGAGAGCGACGGCTCTGGGAGGGTCCGGCAGACGGCTCACGCATGATGTTCACCTGGGCCTCCGCGGCGTTGAGGTGATCTAGGAGGGCCTCGATCTCTGGCGTGGCCTGCATGTTGCGGAGTCTCTCGACTGCTACAGCGATGTTGGCACTATATGTCTTGTGGACTCGTCGTTCACCGACCAGATCAAACTCGTTGGTGAGGTTTCTGGGCGGCATCCTCCCTCTTTGTTGGTTTGCATGCGGGGCGGGTGGTGGATCGGCATTGGCATCTTGCGCCCCATCCACGGCTCCTACGTCGGCGGGGGCTTCTGGCGGTGCCTGAACCTCCAGCCGGCGTCACGCCCGATCTGCATTGCGGGCCAACCTTGCCTCTCGTTCATTGGGAGTTTTGCCGGCGGATTCTCCTTCGTCGAGGCTGATGTTGAAGACGATCCTTCCAAAACCCAGTGGGTAGTCCGAGAAATCGGTAACGTCTATGAGCTGTGCCATCTTCTTGGTGAAGTCTTCGCCCTCGGACTCGGTGGTGGACGAGGAGCTCGGTGAAGCGGTTGCACCGTCCAAACCCGAGATAGAGCGTGAGCCAGCCTCCTCCTCGATGGTGGGAAGGGAGTGACTGGAGGCTTCCTCGCTGTGAACACAGTTGACGATGCGCCTAGCCGTCCCATCAAGGTGAAACTCGACCAGCTGGGTTGGCGGCTGCTGCTGGGCGTGGAGTTGCCTCTCCACCTGTTGCTGATACGCAGCTGATGCGTTTGGCATACCGAACGAGTAGGGTTCCCGTCCTGGCACGTCCCGTAGACTGATCCACGGGCTCGATCGACCAGTTGCCGGCTGCCGATGCTGACGCCCCTGTTGGGCTCCCCGTAGTCCCGTAGGAGGAACGCGGCCCTAGAGACCATGCTGGGGCTGGACCATGGTCGGTCCCTGGACCTGATGTCCCTGTTTGTTTCCGCGGGCCTGAACACCACGTCGAGGGTGAGGCCCGATCAAATCGGATCCTGACCCTCGAGCTTGCCTGACACGGACTGCGCAATCGCGGCAGCGGTTGAATCGTGACCAGATTGGAATCTGGGCGACGGAGCTGATTGGCGTGAACCTAGGAGTTGCGCCTGGCCGCGGCCAGGTCGGAGCCTGGTCGTCGGAAGGGATTAGCATGGATCTGAGTGCCACGCCTAGCCGCTGCCAGATTAGAACCTGGGCGGCGTGGAGGACCGGCGTGGTCGGCCCGACGCCGGGCGTCGTTGGACCATGGTGAAGCCGCCGTCATCATCGGCCTGGGTTATGGACCGACTCAATCGGTCGATAATCTCCTCCGCACCCCTTCCAAGGTGCTCAATGGACTCGAGGAGGTCGGAGTTATCGATCTGCCTCCTCTGGTAGCGAGGCAGCGGTGGACGAGTTGCCGGTCGTGGTCCTCTAGGGCCTAGACCCAGAGGAGGAGGCGGCGGCGCTTCAGGCGCCGGCGCCTGGTTCGCCGGGATCTCCATGGTGCTTCCCGTTGCAGTGACGGTCCAGGTGACCGAGCCGACGGTGAAGGTAGATCCAGCTTCGAACTCCATGGTTGTTGAGAAGGACACCATCTTGCTTGCCCTAAAATCCGTCGCAAGACCCCCCTACCGGGCGCCGCCAAACCGTCAACGAGATATCGGCGATAGTTCTACCACGGGTATACCAATGCCAGTGATTTATGTGGAGGCATGCGATGGAACACAAGCGAGATGGAACAGGAAGAATAGCACACACGGTTTACCCAGGTTCGGGCCGCCTGATGCGTAATACCCTACGTCCTGCTCTTCTGTTATTGCAAAAAGTTTAGATGAGATGTCTAGGAGGGGGTCCCTGCCCACCTTATATAGTCCGGGGGGCAGGGTTACAGATGAGATGTCTAGGAGGGGGTCCCTGCCCGCCTTATATAGTCCAGGGGGCAGGGTTACAGATCCTAAGATCCCGAGGTGGTCGGTTACAAAACAATCATATCCAAGTCGAAGTACAATTGGTTTCCTAACCGACTAGTTCCTTGCATGGCAAGCAACTCTGATTATCCACATGAAATTCCGACTAGACCAGAAAGGCCGATCGGGCTTGGTCCTGTGGGCTGGGCCGCCCTATGTGACGAGGCTAAGGACCAGCCGTGAGGGTATAGGGGGCTAAATCCCCACAATCAGGCACTTTACGATCATATAACAATAATCATCATAAATCACATCTATATCGAATATGCAACTAGAATAAACTAAGAACTGAATAAATAGCAATATATTAAAGTAGAGCAAAGTCATAATGAAATACAAGATAGTATTACCAATTTCTAGAAGAACAGATCTAGAATCCCGAGCGAAGCGCCCGATCTCTACTTGAACCTTGCTAGACGCCTATACTAAGAACTTGAAGAACTAGAGCTGTACTTCTAATCTCTGGAAACCCTAACTTCTGACTACTCTTGACAAATGAAGTAGGAGGAATAAATTGGTGCCCTTCTGGAGGGGGTCTACCCCTTTATTTATAGTCCGATGGAGTGCACGTGCGCCGCAGATCAAACCGACGTAACCAAGGGCCGGGATGCATCATGGGAGGCGGTGGAGGAAGCTTCTAGAAGGGGGGCAGCCAAACCCTAACCCTAGGGCGGGCGGGCGCCATGGTGGGGCCTGGCCGGGCGCCATGGTGGGGCCGGGCGGCCCCACTGGTGGTAGCCGCGGGGCCGGCCGCTTCGGGTGTCTTCTGAACCTTCTTGACACCTATTAACCTACAATATTTGTTAGCAATTATCTCTCCTCTAAATATGAATATCTACTAGAATAGGGTTATCACTGACAATTTCCATGGGTTTTGGGGATTTCTATATTTTTCAGGGAATTATCCAGAAAATCCTAAAAGAGGGATTTAAGTGCTAATCTGACGAAAGGATATCACCAGAGGGATCAAGAATACTCTAGAAGACACCCCAAGCAACAGGGGGCCAGCAGTCGCCAAGTGGGGCCGGGTGGCCCCACCCCTGCGCCGAGCGGCCCCTAGGGTTAGGGTTGGCCACCCCCTTCTAGAGTCTTCCTCCACCGCCTCCGAGGAGCCATCTTGGCCGCTTGTTACGTCGGTTTGATCCAACGGCGCGTATCCATCCCACCAGGCTATAAATAAAGGGCCAGACCCCCCTGGAGGAGGCCAGATCAAGAGATGAAGAGTCAGAGCATTAGAGAGAGATCCACTAGATCTAGGCTAGCAATCAAGATAGTGATTAGAGAGATAGAGTAGAAGAGTAGAGATTCAGAGGAGTCCCGGCCTATCGGACCTTCCTCAGGAGCTGTATTCGTCTGGATTCGACTCCCTCGCCCGGAGCTGCGTTCTGAGGTACTTTTGTATTTACCATTCTGATATAAGTAAGCAACTTATTTTTATTCGTTCTTTGGTTTGCAACTCATATTATATTGAGTACTTTGATTTGGGTAGCTCCTAGGTCAGAGTAGTGATTCGTAGCATAGACGTGGTGTTTGGGCAATGGTTGCTTGTAGATGTGACTTTATAGCTACGTTGAATCCTCTGTAGTCTACTTCCTGTTGATAGGGCTGATAGGCTTATGGGTGCCTAGTAGGAGATTACTCTGTTTCTTCTCCTATTCGGGTTACTTGTCCGATAAGACGATATTATACAAAGTTTACCGGTTATTGGAACCAGAGTACATTAGCTATTTCCTCATTCTCAATAGTTTTCTAGATTGTTTGTACCCCCCTTAGATTAAGAGTTATAGACTTAGTCATAAATCACCTACTGTTCCTTTGGGTTCGATATTAAAACCGGGTCGATCTTGGTGAAGTGCTGATCAAGATATATCTATGCGCTACGGATAATCTGATTATAATTATTATTTAGTTGCGCTTAATTTATACCAACAAGCATTTCTAGCGCCGTTCTTGGGAACGGTTTATCGATTTTGACTTTAGTCTATCTTAGTCTATAGTTATCCTTTTATTTTAAAAATAAAAAAAATATATATTATGGAAAACGAATCTCAACTTTTATATCAATATGGAGCACCATCGGGGATCGTACCTCCACCCAAAGGAATCTTCTTAATCTATCACATCATCTGGCTGTGAGCTACGCCCGGGATTAATTAAATTAGTTTAAGAACATATTTTTTCTGGTAATTCTAGCGAAAACCCCTATTCCCACTTAACCGATTTTGAGCATGCATGTTCATGTCCGAGTATTAAAGGCATGACTGATGAGACTTCAAGATGGAAACTCTTTCCGTTTTCATTTATTGTAGAGCCAAGAAATGGTATAATCGCCATGTTGGGAATAGTCAAGGAGATTGGAAAATATTACGAAAAGACTTTTGCCTTAAATTCTTCCCAGTAGAAAATGTCGCTAAACTTCAATTTGAAATTATAGGATTCAAACAATTAGACAATGAATCACTAGGCAAGGCTTGGGATCGCTTTTGACGGCTTTGTAAATTCTGGACCTAATCTTGCTTTACCAGAACCCATGCTTTTACCACATTTCTTTTTAGGCCTTAATGACAGAAATAAGGAATATCTTAATTTGACCTCGGGTGGAGCATTTATGTATATTACTTGTTGAGCATGCTAAAACTATTCTTACTAATATTTTAAATGATCTCCCGAAGAAAAAGAAGAGTTGTTAGAAGAAAATTCTCTGTTAGCTGAAAATAAACTTTTACCTGATTCATCTTAATCTATAGTTGAATTAAAACCTAAACTAGCTAATGAGAAGGAGATAACTCCAAATTCTGAATGGATATTTGAAACCGAGGATGATTTCTTTGATGATAATGGGAATACTACATGTTATCGTGAGATTATTCAACCCCAACAGTTTAGGGATTTTAATTCTGATTTTTTATATCCTAATGATTTAAAATTTCTTAGAGAAATTACAAGAAAATTAGTTTTTATTTTAGGTGAGGATTGGTTAATAGAATCTGAGCAATCCCCTAAAGTAATTGCCTCAATTCACCCTCGGTTGCTACAAAGTTGCAAGTAGATTCATATCCTTTTGAAGCTTTATACAACCCAGTTGTAGGAGTCAACATTATGTCATATACTTTTGCTAAAGAATTCTTGAGAGACATACCATTAATTCCTATAAATAAATTATTAAAGAATTGTTCTAGACACATTATTCCTAGCTTAGGAGTTTTGAGTGCACTTCCTATTGTTATTAATGATTTCCACATTTTGCTAAACTTCTATATATTTGATGTGTGGGATTTTGATGTAATGATTAGAGTACCCATAATAAAACTTCTTTAAGAAGGTCGTGATGGTAAATTAAATGTTAAATTTAGGAAAGGATTTAGTTTTTCAATACCCATAACACATGTAGGAAAAGTTAAAGCGGAACCCCTTCCTGAATTAGATCCAATAGAAGAGGTTAAGGCTATTGAATTCAATAATTTTATTTAACCTGAGTTAGAAGATGATACCCAGTTCTTCATCAATGAAGAGAAGGAGGACCCTATTGATCCCGAACCTCTTGATAAATTACTAGAGCCACTTGAACCTCCTATTGAGCTAAAACCACTACCTTCTGGACTTAAATATGTTTTTCTAAATAATGATCAAGAATATCCTATGATTATAAGCGATAAGCTTTCTGATGAAGAGTCTTATAAACTGATAACTGTTTTAGAAAAACATAGAGCTATTTTTAGTTATTCACTCCAAGACCTAAAAGGGATTAGCCCTGTCCTTTGCACTCATCATATACCAACCAATCCAGAAATTACACCTTCAAGAGAGCCTCAACGTAAACTCCAAAACGTGATGCAAGAGGTAGTAAAGAAAGAGGTCTTAAAGCTTTTGCATACAGGGATTATATATCATGTACCGCATAGTGAGTGGGTAAGTCCTGTGCAAGTTATACCTAAAAAGGGAGGAATAACAGTTGTCCAAAATGATAAAAATGAATTAATACCCTAGAGAACTGTCACGGGATGGTGAATGTGTATAGATTATAGAAAACTGAATAAGGCAACGAAGAAAGACCATTTTCCTCTACCTTTCATTGATGAGATGTTAGAGCGCTTAGCAAATCATTCTTTCTTTTGTTTTCTTGATGATTATTCAGGATATCACCAAATTCCTATCCACCCTGATGATCAAAGCAAAACCACATTTACATGTCCGTATGAAACTTATGCTTATCATAGGATGTCTTTTGATTGTGTAATGCATCCGCTTCTTTTTAAAGATGCATGATGTCTATATTTTCTGATATGATATGATAGAAGAAATCATAGAAGTTTTTATGGATAATTTTTTAGTTTATAGGAAAACTTTTGATGATTGCTTAGAAAATTTAGATAAGGTTTTGCAAAGATGTGAAGAAAAACACTTAGTCCTCAATTGGGAAAAATGTTATTTTATGGTTAGAGAAGGAATAGTGTTAGGACACTTAGTGTCGAAAAGAGGTATAGAGGTAGATAAAGCTAAAATTGAAGTAATCGAACAACTACCTCCACCTGTCAACATAAAAGGAATCCGAAGCTTTCTTGGTCATTGTGGTTTTTATCGTAGATTTATAAGAAATTTCTCACAAATTGCTAGGCCAATGACCAGATTATTAGCTAAGAATGCACCTTTTGAATTTGATGATGAATGCTTAGAATCATTTAATATTCTAAAGCAAGCACTTACATCAGCACCAATCATTCAACCCCCGATTGGTCTTTGCCTTTTGAAATTATGTGTGATGCTAGTGATTATGCTGTAGGAGCAGTCTTAGGCCAAACAAAAGATAAGAAGCATCATGCAATTGCTTATGCTAGCAAAACAATGACAGAAGCACAATTAAATTATACAACCACTAAAAAAGAACTCTTAGCCGTTGTTTTTGCTATTGATAAATTTAGGTCTTACTTACTTGGAGCTAAAATAATTGTTTATTCTGATCATGCTGCTCTTAAATATTTGCTCACTAAGAAAGACGCTAAACCACGCTTAATAAGATGGATTTTATTGCTTCAAGAATTTGATTTGGAAATTAAAGATAGGAAAGGAATAGAAAACCCTGTTGCTGATCATTTGTCTAGGATGTATTTTAAAAAATCTTAGGAACTACCTATTAATGACTCATTGAGAGATGACATGCTGTTTAAAGTGACCAAGACAGATCCTTGGTACGTGAATATTGTCAACTTTATGGTTGCAGGTTACGTACCACCAGGAGAAAATAAGAAGAGGCTCATTTATGAAAGTCGTCTCCACATATGGGATCCACCCTACCTCTTTCGGATATGCTCAGATGGGTTGCTTAGAAGATGTGTACCAGTAGAGGAAGGCATGCAGATCATTCAGAAATGTCATTCATCACCATATGGAGGTCATTATGGGGTATTCCGCACTCATGCAAAAATCTGGCAGAGTGGTTTCTTTTGGCCAACCATGTATGAAGACACCAAGGTTTCATCCGAAGATGTGGGTCGTGTCAGAGGTATGGAAATATCAATGCTAGAGATGCCATGCCACTCACTAACAATCTTCAGATAGAGCTCTTTGATGTCTGGAAAATTGATTACATGGGGCCATTTGTGAAGTCAAGGAATTATGAGTACATTTTGGTGGCAGTTGACTATGTATCTAAGTGGGTAGAAGCCATGCCATGCAAGAATGCTGATTCAAGAGACTCAAAGAAGAAGTTTGAAGTGGTTATATTTCTGAGGTTTGGAACCCCCAGAATGGTTATAAGTGATTGAGGAACATATTTCACTGATAAGAAGTTTTACTTATACCTACAAGCACATGGAATACAACATAATGTCGCTACTCCATATCATCCTCCGACAAGTGGCCAGGCAGAAACATCAAATAAACAAATCAAAAACATTCTCCAGAAAACAGTAAATGAGATGGGAACTTTATGGAAGGATCGATTACCCGATGCACTATGGGCATACCGGACAGCTTATAAAACACCTTTGGGTATGTCACCATATCAACTGGTATATGATAAGACCTGCCACTTACCAGTTGAATTAGAACATAAAGCTCACTGGGCTATCAAGAGATGGAACATGGATTTAGAAGCCGCTGGAGAGAAAAGAAAGATGCAATTATCAGAATTAGAAGAATGGAGAGAAAAAGCTTATCACAATTCAAAGATCTATAAAGAGCGAACAAAGAGATGGAATAATAAGAGAATCAAGAAGAAGGAATTTGCACCAGGAGATGAGGTATTACTTTTAATTCCAGGTACAAATTGTTCAGACTTGGAAAATTACGGGGCAAATGGGAAGGACCATCCACCGTCGTGAATTCATCACCACACGTAACGGTAACTCTATAATCAAGCGAAGGTACGTAATTCAAGGTAAATGGACACCGACTTAAACTTTTTCTAGAACCATTTGATTCGGGAGTAGTTGATGAAATAGAATTTATCCAATTACCAATCTATTAAGCTCTATTTTATTCCGGTATAAAATTTTATCCGAAAACACATTTAACAAGAAATAGAAGGAGTCTAAAGGCGCCACGCAGAAGGGCACCCGAGGTGGGCCCCTCGTGGGCCGGCCGCCCATGTGGGCCGGCGGCCCATTTGGGGCCGGTCAGCCCCCCTGCCGCCTCCCGTCCCCGACTTTCGTTCCCCTATCTTTCTACACCCTTTCTACGTATATTCGCGTATTATCCAACCGCGATCGGATTTTCTTTCGTACAGATCCCGTAGAGCCTAGGTTTTGTCCTCATCCTGTCTCCTGAAAACCCATATAAATATGTACCCAGACCATCCTCAATTGTATTCTATAACCAGCCACCTCTCTCCTTTAGAGGAGCTCTCCAATCTAGATCTATTAGCAATGGCAGACAAGGTGATCGTCTCCTACGGCGCAGACTTCAACAGCATCCCCAACGATGATTCGAAGACCCTCGTCCTCGCGCAGCTGAAGCCTCTCGCCGTCGTGCCGCCGAAGCAAGTTGCCACGATCCCCCAGCGCCATGAGCAAGTCTACTACATGCAAGATCCATCTGCTCTTCCTCCACCACCTGCTAGACTGCTGCTTGAAGGAGGTGCTAAGGGGAAGCAGATTGCTATCCCCAAGGGTACTCCGCTTCTTTCACCTAGAGACAATGAGCGACTCTTGTCGGTCCAAACCGACAAGAAGGGAAAGCTGGTATGTGCCAAGTACACCAATGCTTGCCCTACAGTCCAAGGAGTCTGTGTAAACCCTAATCAGGTCTGCTACACTGAGCACACCGCACCTAAGCCCAAACCCAAGACGAAGAGAGCAACACCACCATTAGCACTGGAGAAAGTTCCCAAGTAGCCAGCACCTACTCTACGCATTCTCAACGAGAAGCTTGAAAGCCTCTCCGATATTGTCAAGGGTATGGAAACATCTAACAAGCTGAGGGACAAGCTCATAGAAGGAATGGATAATCAGCTAGGGATTAGTCTCAAGTTAATCCGCAGCCTCAAGCGTGACAAAGACAAGCTTGAAGCAGAGGTTACGACCCTTCAAGAAGTAATTCAGGGCCTCAACAATGAAGGGCAGCATTAGTTGCCTAGTTATCTAATAAGACACACTTCCGCTAGGTTTGGTTAGTTAAAGGAGTCAGTCGAGTCATAAATTTTTCTTAGGACAAAGCCTAATGAGCTAGGGTAGTTGTTAGCTCAGTCGTCAAAGCGTCTATTGAGTTATATTATACCACCGCCATAAATGAATAAAGTGCCTTATCTTTTATATTAATGTTTGTTATCTACTTTACTCTCTATTTTTGGTATGTGTTTGTCTCCACATATTGCGCAGAACAGTATACAGGAAAACAAGTGTGGGGGAGGCACAATTAATCACGAAGCAAAAATACGATCGGAAAAATAGCGTAATTGGAGCGACATCGAACCAACACCGCAAGACAAAGCGAAGCGGGCCCCATAGGACCCCCTGGTGGGGCCGGGCGGCGCCTCTGCCTCGCCTCTTGCCTCTTCGTTTCTGGTCACGCATGTGTTTGAGTTAATTGCAATGTAATCGCATATATTATACTCTGAATTTTTATCTGAATTATAATTCTTCATATTAAATGCTTTTAAGAAATAATAAACCCATTTAATCTATGACTTGTGAAAATAAATTATATAACACTCTTCTAGAGTCATGATTATTGTGAAATTTATAGTACTTCATGATTGCCTAAGTTATTGTGGGAAGTGAGATAGCAAAATGATGATTACTCAATTTTTGACAATTTGTCTTTGGAGATTTTATTTTGAAAATTTGAAAACAATTAGCTTCACTTCTCTTTGTAATGGAACCCAATAATAATCATATCAACCTACTTAAATTATTATGTCTTTAGTTGAGAGGTTTATCATATTTCCAGTATCATAAAATAAAAAGTAAAAATATAATTGCACTGTCTTGAGCAGTATTATGAAGGAGGCATGAGCGATGCATAAAGATTCTAAGGAAATAAAAAGGGACAAGTGTCCGAAACCTCAAAAAGATAGATCACGAGGAAATAAAAAGGGACAAGTGTCCGGAACCTCAATTCAAGAAGAAAAGAAAGATGAGCATGTGCTCAATAAGTAGAATTAGTTTAAAAAAAGGGCTCATGGTTCCTCCAACATAATATGCCAAGAAGTGAGAGATTTTCCTGATCTAGGGATATGATATTTCTCTCCCTTGCTATAAAATATCAAATTTATATCTTTACCACTGGTGCCACTACAAATAGAAGAAGATCGAAGCTATGTTTTATTTTGCAAAAATCCGTTTACTCTTCAATAGACATAATCCAAGGGAAAGAGTAACCAGTTTTAAGCTATCCTACTCCGCAATCACTACAGGATTCATGATAGACACTTTAAAATTCCACAAGACATGGTAGCTAGAGTAGTTTTATATAATTAAATTTCTAAGTTATGCATTAAATGTTTATTCCTTATGCTAGAATCAACCTTTTTCTCGGGACGAGTAAAAGCCTAAGTGTGGGGGTAATTGTTGACACCTATTAATCTACAATATTTGTTAGCAATTATCTCTTCACTAAATATGAATATCTACTAGAATAGGGTTATCACTGACAATTTTCACGAGTTTTGATGATTTGTGTATTTTTCAGGGAATTATCCAGAAAAGCCTAAAAGAGGGATTTAAGTGTTAATCTGCCACGAAACTTATCCGCGACGAAAGGATATCACCAGAGGGATCAAGAATACTCCAGAAGACACCCGAAGCAACAGGTGGGCCAGCCGCCGCCAAGTGGGGCCGGCCAGCCCCACCCCTGCGCTGGGAGGACCCTAGGGTTAGGGTTGGCCACCCCCCTTCTAGAGTCTTCCTCCACCGCCTCCGAGGAGCCATCTTGGCCGCTTGTTACGTCGGTTTGATCCTGTAACAGAACCGACCAATTTATAAAAACATAAGTGAAAAATCACTCGCTAAGCAAGCAATTGTCACACTTAAGCCGTTATAAACCCGGTAGTCCAGAAAAATCTCGAAGGATTTCAAACCAAACATCGTCAACTAAGATCGTACAAGTTTAGCGTCACCATTCGCACGTTACAACATTTCACAAATAGTTCGATAACATCAGAGTGCGGAAATAAAGTTATTACAAACCAAGTTCTTCAATACGAGTAGCGAAAGCAAGGTAGTTTTAAAAGCTCAACCCACACACACAAACTTAAGTTTAATACAGTGCCAGCTCGATAGTCAATCCACAGAAGCAAGTGGGGAGAATATTAAGAACGACCATGCCCTTGGTACTTTAATCCACTAGATATAAGCAGGTTTCACAATACCCGTGGTAGGTATGGCCATCTGCACAAACAACAAGCAGAAAAAACCCTGAGTACGAGAAGGTACTCAGCTAGACTTACCCGACTGACTCAAATAAAAGACCCCAAGGAGTATGGCAGGCTTTATCAGGGGATAGCTTGACTCTTTTGCATAAAAGCAGTAGTATCGTTTAAAGTGATAGCTCAGCTTAACCATTCCTATTTATGCTAGGTGAGCACCTGTACTATGCATCATTGTAGTATATTAGTCATGATTAAGCAAGCAAGTAGTAACCATGAGCATAATCATTAGCTTAACTCATCATCATCATTAATCACATTCCATAGTCATTACTATGATAGTGCAACTCAAGTCAAGTGTTCACTGTCCAGGAACGATGGCAATTCGAATCGATTACAACTGAGCTCAGGGGGTATTCCTCACACAAATCACACTCACCCGTCGGTGAGCTACAGATCACCGTGGCACATATCCGGGAAAACAACGCGGACTCGAGTGGAACCACCGTACCCAGGGACTGCCCGACTGCCTTAGCCAGCCATGCTGGCCTCGGTCTTACTCTTCGCGCCCCTGTGATCCCCCATCCATCTCCAGTACGGTGTGAACGGGTCGAGAACCAGCCTGGATAGTGTTAGGCTTCGCGGTCGGAAGTGCTTATCCGGCCAGCTAAGTATGAGGCATGCGTTCAAAATGACTTGCGGTACATCAACGGTACGGTCCTTAATCGACACAGACGGAATCACTATGGTCCAACAACCCCACAAGACTCCGTTCAGTCTCCATTTATCACAAACTTAACCATCAACCAGATGATATCAACATAAGCCTTTCCATCAATCATAAGTAACCACCTATACTCGCGGATGACAGGAAATCACCCGACTTCTACCGTCTAAGCAAGCTAAGCATATTACTCGCCCTAGGCTAGCAGGGTAATCAAGGTGGGACAATTCAATGGTAAAGCAAGGATATAATGCATCAACAGTTGCACACAACTCCTATACTTAATGCAACAATCATAAAGCATAATTAGACTGTTAGAAAGCATAGGTAAGTAGATGCTCCGGTGCTTGCCTTGCTCGAAGTCAGCTGCGCGGTGATTCAGACACTCGGGCAGATCTTCCTCGTCTCCTTCTAGTGGAACCTCCTATTGGGGCTCCTCCTGATGACTCTCCTCGATCTCCGAAAGTTGGGGGTCCTCCTGCGAACCTGTAGGATGCGATGCACATGCATAAGTATAAGGAATACATAACGTATGATGCTCATGGATGAAGATGATTAACATTTCATTTTACTGAGTAAGTGCATATCTCTTCTCTATAAACAACTTAACTTATTTACTGAGTACGTGCAAATCTCTTCTCTAAACACTTAGAGAAGTGTATAAAGAAGACTGGTGTGTCTAGGCACACACACACCAACACACATCACATGAATAAAGAGGAGTAGCACTATGCAAAGCTAAACATTATACTGCAGGTATGGTACTGCACTAAATGACCAGCAAGCATAACATACTCAAAAGTGCACAAGAAGTAATATAGAACCTATTAAAAACAATTAATTCAAAGCCTCATCATTTCATGTGAAATAATAGGCTTGAACTGTGACCTCTGTCTAAACAGTCCAGAAAAATCTACAAAAATTACATGAGCTACATTATGCTATAACAAGGCCTTGATAAAAATTTCATCACATTTCATCAAGTACAACAGGCTACACAAAAAGATAAAGCAGCAGGACAGAAATACACATTTAACAACTTTGTACTGTGAAAAGTGTCAAACAACAGATTTCATATTTTTAGTTAGAAATTCTTAGCACAACAGCAGTCACCAAAAATTACCAAGGCATAATTCCTCATAATTTATTTACTAAAAATCATTTAAAAACAGCCCTAAAACACAATTAAATCACATCTCAATATTTTTACATAGAAACTGCATGATATTCATTTTTCCCAGAAATTACATCACACACAGAGTCTAAAAAAGCAAGAACCATATTTTTCTGAGCTATATACTATTTATTATGCATTTACACATATTTCAGCCTTTTAAGCAATTAAATAAAACTGCACAGAAAAGTATCACAAAAATTGCATCTCATATTTTTCACAGGTAGATCTAATCATAAGAAACCTAACAAAACAAGAATCACTCAATTTGGATCACATTTGCACCAGTTATGATTTTTCAAGCATTAAATCAATTTTCTAGAAAACAATAAAAGAAAAAGGGCGAGCCCCGGCCTGCGTGGACCTGGTCCAGTGGACCGTGAGCCACTGCCACGCGGGACCCCGTGGTCCACGGCCCCACCGGCCGGGCCGACCGAAAGGGGGGTGCACCGACGGCGAGAGCTCCCGGCAGTGAGCTCCCCGGGCCAACCGAGGGCACCGTCGTGCTTTCGCGACGAGGCGCACTCGGTGACGGGTCGACGCGGGCTGCGAGGCACCCTAGCAATGGCGGCGAGGGCGGCGGCGGTACGGCGGCTCGGCAAGGCTGCACGGCGGCCGCCTCCGGCGCCGGGGTGGGCTCCGGTGAGGAGCGCACCACGCCGCAAGTTACGGGCGGAGCTAACCCAAGGGTTGGGGTGGCGGATTAGGCGGTGAAGCGGCTCGGCTAGCGTGCATGGCGGCACGGGGGGAGCATGGAGCTCCCGGCGAGCTCCGGCGTGCGTGCGGCGCTTGGCTCGATTTGGCTCGATTGAGCTTGCGGGCAGCCGGTGCAGGGTCTAGGGTTTCCTATGCGCGCGGTGGCGAGCATGACGGCAAAGGAGGATGGCCGGCCGCGCGAGCGCAGTTCCGGTGAGCTCGGCTCCCGCCGACCGCGAGGAAGATGGCCGGCATTGGTCCTTACCAAAGGCAATGTGGCGACGGTTGGTGGTGCTAAAGGGTGGAGCAAGGCGAGGCGGGCGGTTTACGGCTTCGGGCGCGGGCGGAGATGGCTCGGCCGGCCAGGAACACGCCGGGCGATGGCGAAGGCGGCCGCGGCGGCTGATGGCGGCGGGCGTGGCGTGCGAGGCAGAGAGCGAGAGCGAGAAGAGAGAGAGGAGAGTGAGCGAAGCGAAAAGGATGGGGCGCGGGTGCGGCGGGGTGATGGCCGACGGGTGGGGGCCCGCTCGCCGCGCGCGGCCGCCGCAGCGGCGACGCAGGGCACGGCGAGCGCCGTGGCCGCCATGCTGACAAGGGCGCTGGGCGCCCGAGGCTGCGCGAGCCGGCCGAGCCGGTGGGCGAAATGGGCCTGCCGGTTTGCGCTGGCATTTTCTTTCTTTTTTTTGAATTTAAATCCTGAACAAAAAGCATCTTTTTGACAAATTTAAATGCACTTTCAAGAGTTGGTTGAAAAATAAAAGTCGTAGAGAATTTAAAACTGAACAACTTTCATTTTGGGGTCAACTCAAAATTCTCAATAAATTTTGAATTGTAAATTCATTTTGAATTTAAGGCATAAAAGGAATTTTCCAATTTATTTTTCTTTTGCTCCACATTCCACCAAAACTTTTTGCAATAAATTTGTTAAATCATTTCAAAATGCTGGGCAAGTGGATCCAAACTTGATCAAGTGGTTTGCAAGGTAATTAATTAACTAAATTAAACAACTAGCAATCAAGCATAAATTTAAATGCAAAACACATGCAATGATGATGCATTTAGGGTTTGATGCTTGATGATGCTTATGCCATGCTTAATGATGATCAAGTTAATTAATTATTAGCCTAATGCAAGCTTAACACTTGAGGTGTTACAGATCCAACGGCGCGTATCCATCCCACCGGGCTATAAATGAAGGGCTAGACCCCTCTGGAGGAGGCCAGATCAAGAGATGAAGAGTCAGAGCATTAGATAGAGATCCACTAGATCTAGGCTAGCAATAGATAGAGATTAGAGAGATAGAGTAGAAGAGTAGAGATTCGGAGGAGTCCCTACCCTGTCGGAGCTTCCTCGGGAGTCAGATTGCCTCTAGATTCGCTCCCTCGCCCTGAGCTGCATTCTGAGGTACTTTTGTATTTACCATTCCAGTTCAAGTAAGCAACTTGTTTTTATTCATTCTTTGGTTTGCAACTCATATTATATTGAGTACTTCGATTTGGGTAGCTCCTAGGTCATTCGTAGCATAGACGTGGTGTCCGGGCTATGGTTGCTTGTAGATGTCCCCCCGATCGGAGGACGGTGGTAGCTCGCGTAGGTGACTTTATAGCTATGTTGAATCCTCCGTAGTCCACTTCCCGTTGATAGGACTGATAGGCTTATAGGTGCCTGGTAGGAGATTAGTCTGTTTCTTCTCCTATTCGGGTTACTTGTCCGATAAGACGATATTATACAAAGTTTACCGGTTATTGGAACTAGAGTACATTAGCTATTTCCTCATTCTCAATAGTTTTCTAGATTGTTTGTACCCCTTTAGATTAAGAGTTATAGACTTAGTCATAAATCACCTACTGTTCCTTTAGGTTCGATATTAAAACCGGGTTGATCTTGGTGAAGTGCTGATCAGTATATATCTGTGCGCTTGCGGATAATCTGATTATAATTATTACTTAGGGTGCAGTTAATTTATACCAACATCCTTTCGTCGTGGATAAGTTTTGTGGCAGATTTGCACTCTAATCCTTCTTTTTGGTCTTTTCTGGATAATTCCCTAAAAAATCAAACAATTCACCAAAACTCATGGAATTTATCGAAATAACCCCTATGTTTCTATTGTTGCTTCTTTTAAGTGATAGTTGACGGTATATAGTTTGCACTTAGTGACCGTCAACAATATTCCCAATGTAGGAGCAGCACATATATTTGGTGTATGTGTGTGATCTTGATCTTGGGAGCATGATAAATCTCTCTAAAAATTTTACAGGATGCATGTCATATCTGGCCTTCGTAGGAATTTCTTTACTAAGTGAGGAGTATGTGATACTATTTTTATGGTATTTCTATCAATACAAATTCTCTAAGTACTTTGAGTAGAAATGGTAGGATTTCTATGTCAGAACCATATCACACCCCTCAACAACTTAGTTAACATAATTGTCCTATTAAAATATTTTCCCATGAGCATAAGTGCATGTATATGAAACAAACTTCATGCAAGCTTCTATCTCAGAAATATTATGATCATGTTTCTTTCTTTTTGTTTTGAAATTTTAACAAAGTGTGGTTAGCAAGATTGCATATGGAGGCATTTGGTTCATTGAGTTTAATTTTAGTAATTAGGATTTTAGATTTATTTAAACTCAAGATTGTAGGGAGACGAGGGAGATGTTGCACAAACCATCATTTGTAGAGGAGAACTGAAGTAGAGATGGCTTGGTATAAACCAGAAGTTCAACCAGCCTTCTCTTTGAGCTATCTACCTTGTCCTCCTTCATGTCGGGTCGTACGATGTTGTACAACATGTTGAGGGATCTCGAATGTGTGTTAAGCTTGAGAGATCTCCCCCACACTTATTCTTGTACCTATTTTATTAAAAAACAAAAAATAGAAACAAGAAAGGGCTCTACCAAACTCAAACGCTGGGGACCCTAAGTTTTATTATCATAATTATTGTTATTATTATTATTGTTATTTTTTATTATTATTATAATCATATTCATTTTATTAATTTATTTTATCATGGCAAAAGAATGTATGCTATAAAAAAAGAATTTAGATGCAAAACTCAAGTGGCATGGATCCAAACAAGATTGTCATACTAAATTTATTTTTATTATTTATAAGAGCTTTTTTTTAGCATGAATTTTTTTTTTTTGAAACTTTGTTGTTTACCAACATATCAAAATTATTCAAAGCAAGACAAGATCATGGATGGTGAACTAGGAGAAGAGGAAACTTTTATTTTTTTTTGTACACCTAACTTTTTACTCAAACAAGGCTAAGTTGAAATTTGTAAAGTATTTATAGCCTTAGTTTATCTCCATAAAAGATTACTTCAATTATTTATGAAAATAGCTCTAAGTTCATTAATCAAAATTAAACACCATGTCTAAATTTGATCAAAGAAGGCAATTTTAACCTAAGCATCATGCTTAATTTAAAATGCCTATGGATGTATCTCAAGAGAACACATCCAAACCAGAGCATGCATCATTAATAAAGGAAGCATGAACTTTGAATGATTAAACCATATTCACATGGAGACAAATATGAGTAAAAGTGTTGGTGATTATTACCTTTGTTTACCTGAGTATACTTACCGGCAGTATACGTTGATGAAGCTTCTGAATCTGCTGCATCGATGGCTTAGTAGTGCATGGTCCAACTCAGGTGATCAACAAGGCTTAGGCTACACACATAAATCATGTGTATAGGCCATGGGCCATGGTGACAAGTAGCAAAGGGGAGTATCCGTTTCTCTTTTTTTTCCTTTTTAAGATACTCTTTTTTATCTTTCTTTTTTTCAATTTTCAAATTTTTCCTTTTTTTAGTTTTTTCTCAATTCTCTTTTTTTGGATACTTTTTTTCTCTTTTGTTTCAATTTTCAAACTTCCTTCTCTTTTTTTAATTTTTTAGCAAGATAGAGCTAGCACTTCTTGATCGAGACGGTATTCGATGTGTATGGAGCTTGTGATGAGACTCTCATCATCCTCCCCACACTTGAACTTTTGTGAAAAAGCCAAGTGTGTTATCTGTTCCACTACCCAAGACCGGCAAAATGTGAAGTTGCTGTAGCTCCAAATTTTTTTCATCTTTGCATGTACCGTTCTTCTCAATCTCAACCTATAATGGTTACCCCGAAGGTGCATACAACTTGGCATCATGTTCTTGCTTTTATTGAAAAAAGTCTTTTTTATGATGTATGTTATTAACTTTTTAAGATAATCCGGTATCTCCTAGTAGTGCTTTGTTTATGGTCATTAGCTTGACCATGGGAACTTCATCCTGCAGTTCTTAGTGGTGGTAAAGTTCCCAGTTTGAGCACTAAGATTTTTAGCATAATCATTCCTGCTACAAGGTTAGTGCCACAGTGCATATATGATATTTGCAATGCTTATGAAGGCATCCATAACCCTTCTCTTAGAAAGTTTGAAAACAAGGATCAAGAGGTGGTTGGGATCCTCGTAAGACCATGTGGCACTAAGATTGATGTTCATGGCATGGAAGTTTGTTTCTTAAAGGATAAATCATGACTATCAAGAACAATGCTAGGATGGCTAGTGGGACATGGCTTGGGTTCGAGTGAGGGTGACGGTAGACGTTTGGTTTTATAAGGATGAAAGAAAAGTTTGGGTGAAACGAACGGAGATATGAACTTCACCTCCTCAAATGGCTCATGGTTGGAATCTTGCTTTGCTATTGGGTTTTCCAAATGGGACATAGGAGTAGCGGAAGCATTTTGTCCTGACATTTCACTAAGGCTTCCCTGGGATGGTTTTTCTTGAAAAAGTGTTTTCAAAGGGCAGCCTATGAGCAGTGCAAAATCAAGGATTGTATAGATGTAGAAGTCTAAGTGAACCTTGGTTTTATCTATCATGATGGGCACAACCTTAGCAAACCCACAACACACAAAAATGAGCCTGGACGGACTTTTATAGAGTTTGTCAGTCGGGACTACCAGTGTTTTGCCTACAAGGGTTTTCACAAGGAATTGTGACCTGACATTAACCCCGACCGTGGAATTGTGCATGGCTTCTATGATAGTTCCCCTTAATGAGCAAGACATGGTTGTAGAAGGTGTAAGAATCCGAATTACTTCGAAAGAACAATTCACTTCCTTTAACCATTCCTTTGAAGGTGATGTTTTGGGGGAAATTTTGTAGAAGGAGACATAAGGTTTTCGTGCCCTGAAAGCATCGAGGTATTGCCATAATCCTTGAATTGGATGGAGAACTCCAAAGGATGTATTACTCTTTCCTTCAGTGCACCCAGATCGGGTGAGGGCCCTAGGGATGTAAAGGGTTTGGCTGACAAGGGCTCCTCAAAGCTTGACAAGCCCGTATCTTGGAGGGATCTTGTGCTTATGACAGAAGAAGCATGTGTGTCTAGGAAGTTTTCACGGAACTTTACTTGTTCCATCAGTCTTATGTGTAAAATGACCTCCAGTGGTTGTGCCAAGGAATAGGTCAGCATCCATGTCAAGACCCAAACAATAGAGGTGTAGCAAAATGTCATCAGGTAAAGACAAGTCTGGTACAGCATGAATTAGCAATAAAAACCTAGCCTAGGCTGCACCTATGGATTCCTTCTTAGTTTGCTCAAAATTGAGGACTGTCCTTGGTAGAGAGACAAAATGAGACATAGGGAAGAATGCAAGACAAAAATTGTCTTTTAAGTCCTTCCCACTCCCCATTCGTACATCCTACGATAAGAGTGTACCATTGCTCCACCTCCCCATGAGAGAAAATGAAAACAATTTCCACTTTAGAATTTTCCTCAAAATCTCACAAGTAACTACTCGGGTTTTCATTTTCATGCCCCGAGAAGGGTCGTGCCCGAACCATGGCTACCAAGCCAGGGTGGAGTTCATAACTAGATGAGAGCTTTGGTTTTGGAGAAAATGATGGCCTAGAGAACTCCCCTTAGAAGAAGAAAGGTTTTGAATAGGAGTGGATTCATGGTAAATGGGATAAGGGTGGTAAAGTTTTTTTGGATATATAAAAGGAAAAATCTAAAAGATACAGATACGAGGACGAACTAGGTTCGAAGGAAATACAGCAACCGTTCCCCAGCAATGGCGCTAGAAATGCTTGTTGGTATTTCTTAATGCAATACGAAAGAATCCGCAAGCGCACGGAATTACCGTCATAGCACTTCACCCGGAAGTATTCAAGGTATCGTATTTCCACAAGGAACAGAGGTATTTCTTCTAACTAGCTCATCCAAGACCACACAAGGGTAGAGTTGGAAAGGGGTAGCGAGGTTTTTCTACAATTTAGATTCTCTACACGAAGATAATCTTGCTTACTACACTCTTGCTTCAGGCACCGGATCACACCTAGTCTGCTAGGTGATGTCGGCCTATAACTCTACGCCACACCCAAACATGGGGGAATACAAAGAATGCTAGGACTGTCTCCTCCTAGCATGTACCCCTCACCCGTGGAGTGTGAGGCAACAAGGGTAGCCTCTAGCCTAGACACCACGTCTACGCTATCGACTACTACTCTAGCGTTAGCTAGGGCTATTCGTCTTTATCTGGGACCCTCTACTAGAGCATCCGCTACTAAGTCAAGTAATAGACAATGAACCCGCAAGAATGTAATGCATAAGATAACATGAATAGAGTCACCACTGTAGTTAAACACGGACCTTATACTCCAAGTAGTACATGGCCATAGAGGTACACGTTAAGAGGGAGCCGACATGTCCGGCACTCTGCCTCCTCAACCCGGAGACACCGAATCCAAGACGAGAGATGGCAGACACGCCCGAACCTCCTCTCTACTTTCCCTCACTCACTCCCTATACTACAACTAGCTAGGCTACCTAGGGCCTAGGCCCCTATGAAGTGGAGCTCTTGTGTGTGCTCTTGCCCTCATGGTGGTTGGATGATTGGTTGATGAAATGAGGAGAGGGGGAGGCCTCTTTTTATAAGTGAGGTGGAGGGGGCTCCTTACAAGATTCCACCAAACTGACCTCCATAGATACATTGAACCTGGATGTCCTTGCAAACCGATGATGAAAAGGCGGTGGGAAACAACTGACCAAAGCTCGGGCCGAGCTGGGCTGCTGGGGGTGCGCCCACACTAGGGTGTGGCCACACCCTAGTGGGCTCCAATCAAGCCCATCTTTCGTGAGCACGTCGGCCTCGTCGTTAGCCTTCTGAAAAATCCTGGATCACTGAAAACGGAGTCTGGATGCATCTTGTGCGTCCAATTTACCGAGGACTGCTCCTGCAGCCCAGACTAGATTCGAGACTTGATCAAGCTTTTACTTCTTGGGCTCATAGTTGGTGTTTGTATCTATGGTTGGGGCCAAGGAATTCTGGTGACTGGGCCATTCATTTTTTGAGCCTTTTTATATATATTTTATAGCTCTTTATGTGTATATTTTCATGTATTCCAGCATGTCCTCCTGCAAGTGGTAAATCACCAAAACTTATGAAATTGATTAGTTATAAGCCTAACTCCAAGTTTGGTGTTCACATGATCTTTATTTTATGTGAGTGTTGGCAGTTGTGTTTATGAGTTAAAGACTGCCAACAGAAGGCATAGCAACTGGTCTCACATCAAATTCCTTTGAAATCAACGGGAATTGTCGAAACAAGTCAGCGTCCAGAATCTATCCATGTGCTGCGTCACCTTATTTAGTCCGTTGGGCTATGTATCGTCTTGAGCCCATGTCATCGTTAGGGTTTGAGTTTTGCTTAAAATTATTCTGTCCATTGAAAGTCGCTGTTCATCAGCTTATGGAGCCCCAACTTTTGAATTTAATCATTCATCCGTAGTTTGTCCCAACTTTTTGAGCTACGTTCTTTCGAGTTCTTGCTTGTGTTCTTTGGTTTGTAGGCATGGATTAATCTTTTAGTGAGGTTTACTGGTTGGTGTCAAGGTTGATATCCTAAGGATTCATGGTGCTAAGGTTGCAGGGTTCATGTCTTTTGATCTAAAGCTGGATCGGTGTGTTGCATTCCACTCAAAGCGAGAATTATCTAGAACCTAATGGGAGATCAGGAATCACATCCCCATCAAGTGGTATTTAGATATTAAGGTATACCATTAGGTTCAAATTTATTCCTTAGCTCGAGTTTCGTCTTCATCCCATAGTCCACTTTGCCACAATTGTTTCTTGTCCTATAAACTCTCTGCACCATAGCCTTTGCATATTTTGGTTTCAAAGTTCGTCGTGTTGACTTTATGTTCAGGTCGAGGTCTTATTGCTAGTTAGGTCATGTTAAAGTCCAGTCTATGCATTTAGCCCTATCGCTTTCATCCAACCCTAGCCATCGTCAACCTCATCACGCGCATTGTTCCCGTTTTACCCTCTTTTTTGGAATTCGAATTAAACTAGTCATAACTTTTTGCACCCGAACTCGGATCGAAAAAAGTTATATATCAAAATTGTTTAGAAAAAATTTTGGATTCGTTTGTCCCTGCATTGCCGAGCACCGAAAATTTTATTTTGCCCAAAAAATGGTCACAAGGTCCTCATTTTGTGATCATAAGATTGGCATCTAGTTTATGCACATCTTCCGAAAATTCCATAAGCCACAAATTTCACTTGTTTAAGCTCAAATTTTCTATGTTAACTTCTCATGTGCTCCTAAGTAAAGGAAAAATATCAAAAAAATTAAAGAAAAAGTTGAAGTTTCCAAAAAAAACAACGACGCCAAAAAATAGAAAAAATTGAAAGGGCAAAAGACGAACAATATTTACCGGACCACATAGAGAAGGGCAAAGTGAGCTGTAATAGCGTGTGCTGCCTTATGTCTTTTTTCGGTTGCTCTTGCCATCTATCATATTTGTTTCTCCACCTTGTTTCACACACAATTAGAACTTGCAGCACTTCAAGCCAGCAATGAGGAGTACTTAGGACTATAATTCAGCATGGCATGCGTCCGATAGCTAACCGGTGAACGCGTCTGATGTGAATTCAAGCTTTCTGGACTCGCATCGGACGCTGAGTCCGAGAGTCCGATGGAAGCGTCCGTAGCACGGCAGGTTACCGTCGGAATCACAGCGGACGCGTCCGATGCGTGGCATCGATGCGTCCGATGCGAACTAACTGCGCGCGAGTGGCTGATTCGACTGTTAGAGATTGACGGATGATGTTTGAAGCAATGACACGTGGCAGTCATCGGAGCATCGAACGCTAGGCGTCGGTGCGTCCGATGCAGTTTTGGGCACAACGACTAGTGGAGCCTTGGGCTCCCTATTTAAGGGTGTTGGCCGGCTCCATGAGAGGTCTTTTGGCACTTTGATTCATTTGACATCCTCTTGAGCTAAGCCAAACCACTCCCACTCACTTGCTTGCTTGATTGCACATTCTTGGTGAGATTTGGGAGAGATCTTAGTGCATTTGCTTAGTGATTGCATCTAGAGGCACTTGAAGATCATTGTGGCCATAGGAGTTCTTGTTACTCTTGGAGAGTACCGACTCCTATTCGGTTTGGAGATTGTGGAGGGGTTGGGAAGAGAAGGAGATTGTTCTTGCCCACCTCCGGTGATTTGTGAGAGGTTCTTGTGCTTTCCTCGGTGGAGCACCAAAAGCAACTCTAGTGGATTGCTCATGTCATTGAGCTACCGCTCTTGTGAGTGGTTCTAGTGGCCTTAGTGAAGGCACGGCAGGGGATCACCACCTAGAGCCACCGAGGAGTTGGTCGACACAACGGGGACTAGCTTGATGGTGCTCAAGTGAACCTCGGGAGAAAAATCATTGTGTCGTCTTGTCTCCCGGTGATTGGCTCATCACCAAGCGATTGATTAGTTCATCCTCTACATCGGTGATTGGATCATTACCTCTACACGTCGGTATAACAAGCTTACACTCTTTGCCATTACTTTCATAGCTTATCTTGTATAGCTTGTTAGTTGCTAGCTTTGCTTGTGTAGGATCCTTGCTAGCTTAAGGTTGATTTTAGGACTATTCATTACATAGAGTAGCAACATAGCCTTTGATTGACTTAGTGATCATAGTTGCTACTAGAATTGTCAATAGGGGGCTTGCATAACCTTAGAGCTAATCAAACCGCGCTTTACGCCTTTTGTTATTATAACCGGTTTGCTAAGTGTGGTTTGTAGATTTTTTAATAGGCTATTCATCCCCCACTAGCCATCTAGGACCTTTCAAGTGGTATCGGAGCCATGGTCACCGTTTTGTGCAAGGCTTAACATCTTTCGGTGCAAGAAATGGCTCATGTAGTATTCAACCATATTGGGGGCAAGCCACCTTTCTTTGATGGAGTTACTTCTTTTGATTATTGGAAGAGAAAGATGAGAATATATCTAGGCTCAATTCATGAGTAAGTATGGGAAGTGACCGCAAAGGATTATGCCATACTTGATCCCGCCAACCTCACTCCCAATGACAAGGACAACAACCAATGCAACACAATGGCATTGAACACATTGTACAATGGCATGGATCCCAAGGTGTTTGAGGGCATCAAGGACTTGGAGAGAGCAAGTGAAGTGTGGGAGAAGTTGAGTGAGACATATGAGGGCACTAAGGTGGTGAAGAGTGCCAAAATGTATATGCTCAAGAGTGAATTTGAGAACTTCAAGAGAAATGATGATGAGAGCATATCGGAGACATTTCACCGATTGCAAGTCATTGTCAATGATCCCAAGGCTCTTAGAGTAAAGACCTTGGATAGAGACTTTGGGCACAAATTCTTGATGTGTTTGTCCAAGAGATTTGGTGTGTTGAGGAAGATACTCTTTAGAGGAGCACTTGACACTATGACACCTAGTGAAGTGCTTGGAGAAGTCCTCACTGATGAGCAATGTGAGGCAAGTGATGATGAGGAGAAGTTGAAGAAGGAAGATAAGAAGAAGGTTGTGGCATTCAAAGCCACCACCTCATCCAAGTGCAAGGACAAGGCCAAGATGCAAGAAGAAGAAGAAGATGATGATGAGGATGTTGACTTGGATGAAATTGATCAAGAATCTGCTATGTTTGTGAGAAAGTTTAGCAAGGCCATAAGAAGCAAGAGAGGAGGCTATGGCATGAGAGGCAAGAAGGACACACAGAAGAGCAAGTGAATCGGGCCCTATGCCATTTCAAGCGTAAGTGAGCGACTTTACTGTTTGCTACCACCCTTTTTTGGCAACAAACAATGAACTTCTGCAATAAATAATGTGCACACTGCACAGGGAGTGGGCAAAGGTCGAAGAGGACAGCAGGAAGGCTCTTGCGCTTGATCACACTTTGGTCAAGGTCACAGTTTTTTTATTTGTTCTTTTCCTCTCAAAACTAATATGCCAGGTTCAACTGCCTCTATACTATTATGTACTCACCAACTAACCGTTTGACAATAATAAATACACAGAAGTAGCCAGTGATGCCATGTGATTGCTCTGTTCCTTGTGTGATGTAGGGGCACTATCTGCTGGGGTGTGCGCTGCTCGAGAAGGAAGAATCTGCTCTTGCTGTCAAGGAATTCGAAAAGGTAGGTTCATCATTTGTTTATCCCTTGCACGCTTGATGTGAATTCTTGAGGAGTTTCCTTGTGTAGGAGTAGTTCGATTCACCTGAGTTGTGGTCAAATTGTGTGTGCCCCAAGTTTATTAAATTGCCAGGCTGAATTTTCTTCTGGACACATCATCCAATCCGCACCAGACATATGGGGCCATTTTTGCTTGTGTTGCCATGATTACATCTTGCTCCTGACTTGCATATTCAAGATGCACTAACTTCCATTTATGATGAATAAAACATCAAATTACTAATACCATAACAGATGTGAGATGGCGCTGACCTCTGAGCAATAATAACTGTCGTAAGAGTTAACTTAGACCTGTGCAAACATGTGGTTGTTTCATGCATCTAAGTTGTAAGTACTTAGCTTATTAATCTTAAGTTGTTTTCTTGACCTTATAATGCAATTCCGGCATAGCTATACCTATTTCCATTTACTCAAACTTTCAGTACCAAATAGCAATGGTCAACAGTACGCACTTATTAATTATATATCACATACCATTGTCTTCATATTCTGTTTCCTCGGTTATGGTGGCTACATTATGCCTTGTTGGTACTTTACTTTTGAGAAGTAGGAGCACTGTGATGTAATAAATGTGTAAAAATTAGTATAGTCCTGATCGCCTCTCTCCCTGCAAACTGTGATTTGCCACTAAGTCAGGAACTGTAAGCCTGTAAATACCTATATACTACTAACTGGTGACATGCATGCTAAGGCTATGAGAATACCTGGTTCCTTTGCTAAAGGTGGCTAGGTGGGTCACGGCACACTACAGCTATGTATTGATGCCCTTGTTTAGTAGCTTGTTTAACTCTGGTACTGATGTCCTGTCTTGTCACATTATTTCTAAGCTCTTGCCTTTCTAACCATGGGAAACAGGCTCTAATTCTCTTGAAGTCCGTGAATTCAACGCATGAAATGGTCGAGGACATTTGGCAGGTCCTTGCAAAGGAAAAATACTTAGATTGGGAGAAGCATTCCAGCGAACGACTTTGGAGGATGCAAAGTTTGAAGTATGTTAGATAATTAACCTAAATAGCACTATCATTTTGCTTTAGATCAAGCTATGCTTAACTTGGTATGGCTGATCAGTTGAAGTTTCTAGCTATGAAAGTCTCTTAACAGAAGCGTATCCTCATAGATGCACTTTCTTACTGGTACACTTGAGGAAGACGCCAGCAGGTCACACAATGAGTATTCGGAGCAAATCAAACTGCTATCGGAGGTCTTTAGCCAAGCGACAATTGCTGATACACCAATAGATGTATGAGCAGTGCTCAGAATAAACTTTTGTTTCGTTAACCCTTTGGTTTTGTATAACTGTGATCTGAAACTGTTGCTGCCATGTTGAATCCCTAGGTGCCTGATTACCTTTGCTGTCAGATAACTTTCGAGATTTTTCAAGATCCAGTGATCACACCCAGTGGTGTAACATATGAGAGGGCTACACTTGTTGAGCATCTCCACAAGGTGTGCTCTTTTGCTATCACAGATGGGTTACCATTAGCCTAACCTAACCATTGCCTTGTTGTTTCAGGTTGGCAATTTCGACCCAGTAACGCGAGAAGCTCTGAAGGAGCATCAGCTGGTTCCGAATCTGACCATCAAGGAAGCAGTGCAGGCGTACCTGAAGGAGCACAGCTGGGCTTACAAGCTGAACTGATGGGTGTCGGGTGCTTTGCTGACTGCAGATGCTTCTTTCTCCATTTGCTTCCCACACAGGGTCATGCGTCATGGCGGCGCGCGAGATTCCGGATGTGGCAGATCCAGCAGCCATGAGCCGGCGAGGTTCCAACGAAGGGTAGCCCAGCATTAGCAAGGTCCACAGCGGCTTCGGTTCCCCTGGATCCAGCGAGGTGAGCCCCTGCTTCTCCGGTCCTCACGCACCTCCCTGTCGGAATCCAGCAAGGTGACTCCTCCCCACGCAGCCACACACAAGGTACTTGCCCATGGAGGAAGAAGCCAGGTTCCGGCAGATCTATGGCATTGAGGCATCGGACACGACCCCCCGCGAGATCTGTCTCCAATGTTCCTTATTCAACAGTTAAGTATATGAAGTTTACTAATGTACCACCTAAAAGCTTGCTTATTGTCTCAATATACCTTGTTTGAAAAGGCCAGATCTGCAAAGACTTGTGGTGATAGTTACGAATATTCTTATTATTTGAATAGATGAGGCCTTTCTCAACTGATTTTCTTATCTAATTTGTTATACAATATATCCATCTCTCATGTAGACAAATCTATTATCTAATTACTCACAAGCTGACACGCTGAAGATCTGACACCATCTGACATGCCTCAGGAAAAGAAAATGACATGGTAAGATTACCGTCTTAATTTTGTTTTCTAGTTCTGCTTAATATTGTCGTAAATTTCGAACTGATTTAGGTAATTTCACTGAATTTTATTTGAATAATCTTCCCTGCAACTACAAGTGTAAATTGATGATAATGCAAGCAAACACACTGGTATCCTCTTGTGTTGCGCAGCTGCATTTTGCATTCAGCAAGTATTCTATAATGGTAATTTTTAGTATGTGATTTCTATACAATGTTGTTTGTTTTGGAAGGAGAAAATAACATGGTAAGATCAGACTACCATGGTACAAGACTGAATATTCTTAACAAGACTGAATATTCTTAATTCTTTTTGTGGTCCAAACAATAATTTTGGTTCTAAAGATAGGTTCTAGTACACTATCTTGTTAAAGTTTTCTGAACTACAGTTAGAATAGTATAAGGAACTCACTATTATGCATACAGGAAACAATGTCAATCATCTTGAACCAGTGGGTTCATTCTTTACTTTTGGTGTTCTATTTTCTTCCTGAACTGTTATTCATAGCAATTAGCTCAGATGCTTCTTTAATATTTTCTTTCGCCATCCACAAACCTATGACACAAACTTTATGTCATTTCTATATATTTTTTAGTCGAAGTCCTGAGTTGATTGCTTCCACCAACACCTTACCTCCCAAGCTAGTTCTTTCCCTGCAACAAAGAGCTGTCTAGATTGGTACAAGTAGAAAATGCTTTTAGATGTTGTTTTAGGCCATTTATTTGGCAATCTATGGAGTTGCTAGAACACTGTATACTGTATTTGAACAACAGACACTGAAATTTTATTGGGCAGCTGCATTTTTCACTGATTTGCAGAACAAATATGCACTCTATTTGTCCTATAGGTTAATAAACTGTGTTGACATTTGCATGCACTTTTGTGAATTTACATTTGGCAAGTACTCCTGCTGTCCTGCATAGAGTGATTTTGGTTAAAAATAAAAATTAACAGCTGTCATCTTTCAGCAGTAGTAAGTGTTCAATTGTTAGGATAAATTTGATCATTGCTTGGGATTAATAAATGGTCGATACATTGTAGCCAATCAATCTTTTGTCCTATAAGAACATTTAACAAGCTGCCTTACGTATGCACCTCATGTGGGATTGGATTGTGATTAGCATGTAGCAACTAATATATTTGGGATCTGAGCTTTTTGCCTTAACTGTGTTTTAGTGCTGTGGAAAAGTAGACAGAGCCTTCAATTGTGGAGACAAATTGGCTCTGATTGAAGAAGATATACCCACCTAATTCAAGAGAAGGGTACTTGAGCGAGCAGTTGCAGAATGTGAGTCCTAATTTTTCTTGATGCCGAATCTGTACTTTTTCTTTGAAATTCTGCTAGTAAAGAATTGATGTGTTCCTTCCAGTAAAGATGCTTTCCAAGCAACAGTAACAAACTGAAATGTTCACTTAGACTTGTCTAGTTAATACTGTTATTATGTAGGCCAATGTGCTTCATAGAAACAAGGTCTGGTGCAGATTTATATATGAAGTCCAGTTAGCTGCTGAGATAATTCCATGTTTTCTGATTTGCTGAGCTCTGTTATTTCTAATTGGGGGGTGCTTTTATTAGACAACACATTTTTCATGAATTCCTAGTCACGTGTCTCTACTTTGATGAAATCATGCTATTATCACTTCTTAGTGTACCTACGATTAAGATGTTTTTTTGCTTGTAAAGAGAACTTTACTAACATTACTTGCTCATGAGGAACAAAGAACAAGTTATGCCTGTAAACACAGATTTCTCATGGAATATCAATGAGCTAGTTCATCTGTAAATATTGATCAGTTTTCCACAAGCATTGTGACATGCTCTCGTGAATATTTTTAACATCTGCAAATATTGATCAGTTTTCCACAAGCATTGTGACATGCTCTCATGAATATTGTTAACTCGGATATAGGATATGGAGATGAACAGATGTGTAGCAGATACTAAGGGCTTGTAGGAAGTAGGAATTACTAAACTTCTATTCCTGTATGTTAGCTGCATGAACAGCATTACAACTTGGGTCTGCTTTATTTTGCAAGGCCTTCAAAATGTATGTAGCTTGCTGACATTGTGTAAATGACTTGAGTGATGATTATATGTAGCAAACAGTTGAGTGTAACATTTATTGTTGGCTGGTTTGTGGATGCATAGTTAAATTAAAAGGATCAACTAATCAATGATATGAATCCTCCAATCAGTTTTTATCGTTAATGAAACTGTGGTTTCCCTGATTGTGATGTTTGATCTTTCCCCGACGGGAGATGGCCGACAGGGTAAGTTCGAACCTTCCCCGACGGTATTCTTCCCCGACAGGATAAGTTTGAACCTTCCCCGCGATTGCTCAACCGACAGAAACTGTTTCTTGACGGAAACTAGAAAACCGACAGGAAAAACTCTTCCGTGACGGTTGTCCGTCAGAGAAGGTGCACTTCCCCTGTCAGTTTTCTCCTAACGGGTCATCCCTAACGGTTACCGGCACGGAAAAACTTGGCTGGGGTAGTGGCGGTAGTAGTTAAAAAATATAACTATAACTAACTATACGGTTTTAGTTGTAAATGACGAGACAAATCTTTTGAGCCTAGTTACTCTGATTGGACACTAGTTGTCACATAAAGCGAAACATGCTATAGTAACTTTTCGTAAAAGTTTTTTGCGAACTAAACCGACCCTAAAGTTTGTTTTAGGTGACTGAAGTTTTCTAATAAGCTATAGATCAAAATTTGTTCCACAAGTTGGACCTAATACTTGTGAGTATAATAACAACTTTTAAAAAATAAAAGCTTACAAGTAAAAAAAATATAAATATAATATAATCTATATCTATATACCTTATAATAAAGAGGCAAAATTTAGCCTTCTCTTCTTGGGCCTGATGTGCCCTTCGTATTTAGTTACCCTCGAGAGAACCTCTAATGGTTTGGCAAATGCACTTGACATTCTTTTTTTTTTTTTTTTTTTGCCAAAATCTCTAAAATCTCCTCTTCAACCGTTTTGCATTTGACTTGGCAAATTGGCTCCGCTTGGCAAATTCCTGACCCCCCCTCCTATCTCATCTGCCCGCAGCCATGGATGGATGGATACATGATGTAGTCAACACAGTACTCAATTCTTGTCATACAGTGGTCCACTGTCCGCCCCTCAGACTATTCGTACTCATTATCCTTTATTTCCATACTCTATACATCCTAGCCATCAAGATTCTCTACTCTATATTATTTTCTCCCGCACTCATCCATCCTCTATATCATCCTCTATCCACTATAGGGCTCACTTGTCACTTTATCTAAATATATTCATGTGACATCTTGTTTTGAAGGATTTATTAAAACAAATTTAATGATGTAAACGGAATTTAATTTGGATTTTTTGTTTGTGAGTTATAACAATGTTTTAGTTAGTAATAGCAGTAGGACCCACACATGCACTATCTCATCTCTCCCACTTGCGCCAGCCAGCAGCAGGGAGGGGGCCGCGCATGCATGTAGCGCATGAATGGCAAATCGCTAGATATAACGCATGGACGGAGGTACAGGGAGAGTTGGCGGACTCTGGGGCGGGTGTTTTTTTACGGCAAATATTGACGTGGAGTAGTAGCGGATGCTTTACAGTTCTCCACTGCAGATAGCCTCATGGCCGTATGATCTTTGTGCTTGTGTTGTGTGAACACCCTCATGGTCTAGACTCTAGAGACAGAGGTCAATTGCGGCTAAGGATCTTGATGGATGATGGTCACAGTATAGCTACCTGATGCTGCTGCTGAGTATTTTTCCTTTTTTCCGTAAACATTCAGAAAACTTCTATTTGAATGAATTTTAAGTCTTAGCCCTGTTTGGAAGACAGGTTTTACACTAAATACCATTGTAAAATACAGATCTGGATAATTATACAGTTTGGATTGAAAATTGCTGTTTGGATGGCTGGTTAACCTACTAAAATTACAGGTGTAATAGACAATTACAACCGGAAAAAAATGAAGACCTCACGAGGCGATGATTTTAATCCGACAAATGTCGGGCTCAACTCCGACTCCGCAGTCACCGCTCCTCCGCCACCGGATGCCTTCCGCACTCCGTCTTGCCGGAAATCTCCCACCCCAGCCGAGCCGCCCCCTCAGTTCGTATACGCCATGAGGAGCAAGGAGTCCTGGCTGTCCCTGTCTATCGCGTCAAGAGTGCTCGCGGCTCGAGCTCCGAGCGGCGAAGTCCAGGAGCTCGTCGTCCGCCTCGCGTCCGGCCAAAGTGGCCACCCATCTGCTGATGGGAAGCACACCGCCGTCATCTCCTTCGCCCAGCTGTCACAAGCCCGAGGACCCCTCTGCGCAAGCCGCATGCCTCATCCGCGGCCTCCGCTAGATCCGCCTCGAGGCTCTGTACTAGAAAATAAAGTTAGATGCAGATGACAAGCGAGCTGTGCAGGCATTTATCCAAACAGACATTTTACCCGTGAAAGAAAACACAGTTGTATCTAGTGCACAAGATATTACACTCGGAAACTAATTACGGGTGAATAAAATTACAAAGCTACCAAACAGGACCTTATATGTGCATGGTCCTGTTCACCAGATGCTACATGCGTGCAGTTCTGTTGTTTTTATTTGGTCATGGACTGCTGCCTCCTACTGTCGTACGTATCCAGGCTCTGAATGACAGAGTAGTTCTTCCTTCTGCCATAGATCATCTCCATAGATCATCTCCGTATATATGCATTTGTTTACTGGCTGCCGCAGTTTGATGCATGGATGGATGAATGATATATGCAGCTGCCTTGTACACGGTGATAGTAAGTAAATAAACCCGTCGTTTTATAGGAAATCCTAGATCCAAATTTTGTAGCCAAACACCTCGGCAATATAGAGGAAAATCATATCAGAGAAGAGGGGGAAAACCAAGTCCTAGGAATCGCAGTCCCACCGACCATGGCCGCCACCGCCGCCACGCTGCTCCTCTCCACCGCGCACCAGACCTGCTTCGCGCTCTGCCTCGCCGCTGCGTTTTCCGCCCCCTCCTCTGCCCCCGCCAGCAACGCCGTCTTCTCCCCGCTGTCTCTCCACGTCGCGCTCAGCCTCCTCGCCGCCGGCTCGGGCGGCGCCACGCGCGACCAGCTGCTGGCCGCACTCGGCGGAGGCGGTGGGCCAGGCGCAGCCAATAGCCTGCACGCGCTCGCCAAGCACGTGGCGCGGGTCATCATGGCCGACGGCTCCGATGCGGGCGGCCCACGGATCGCCTTCGCGGACGCCGTCTTCGCGGACGCGTCGTTGAAGCTCAAGCCGGCCTTCCAAGATCTCGCCCTGGCAAAGTACAAGGCACACACCCACTCCGTCGACTTCCAGAACAAGGTCTGCGAGGAGTCTCATCCCTTGCTTGCGCAATCTTATCCTTTCACTGCTCCAATCGATTTGGAAAACCATGCCCATAGCTTTTCTATTGTTATGAATTATTTCCGTGGAGGTGGATGACCCATATATGTTTGTCTTTTGTCAGGCTGCAGAAGTTGCTGCTCAAGTGAACACATGGGCAGAGGAAGTCACCTCAGGTACAATCAAAGAGCTTCTGCCACCGGGCTCTGTCGACGAATCCACTTTGCTGGTTCTTGGCAATGCTCTCTATTTCAAAGCAGCTTGGACTAACAAGTTCGATGCATCTGAAACAAGAGGTGGTGACTTCCACCTTCTTGACGGGAGTTCAGTTCAAGCACCTTTCATGTCCAGCAGAGACCACCAGTATATGGCATCTTATGGCGACTTGAAGGTGCTCAGGCTTCCGTACGAGCAAGGTGGTAACGACAAGAGGCAGTTCTCCATGTACATACTTCTTCCAGAAGCAAGAGATGGCCTCTGGAGCCTGGCTGACAAGCTGAGCTCTGAACCTGAGTTCCTGGACAGGCATGTCCCAACGAGGAAGGTTCCAGTTGGGCAGATCAAAGTCCCCAAGTTCAACATATCCTTTGGATTCGATGCATCCGAGCTGCTCAAAGGTTTGGGGCTCCAGCTGCCGTTTAGCCCAGAAGCAGATCTGTCAGAGTTTGTTGATTCACCCGAGCCACTGGGATTATATGTTTCGGCCGTTCTTCACAAGTCATTTGTGGAATTTAACGAGGAAGGAACCGAGGCTGCTGCAGCATCTGCTATATTGTTGAGGGGTGCTGCGCCTTGGAGCACAAAGGATTATTTCATCGCGGATCACCCTTTCCTCTTCTTGATCCGAGAAGACACCACTGGTGTGGTGCTGTTCGTCGGCCATGTGGTCAATCCCCTACTCGCTTGATGTGTAGGCCTGGTCTAAATCATATTGCTTTCTTGTATTGTATGTTGCAGAAACCTGTAAATCTGCTACTAGAAGAGACCGACTGAGTGCAACCTACATGAATAATTAATTGCTGCTATATCTATATGCAATTATATATAGATATATAAGGCCCTAAGGAGTGCTATATCTATATGCTAAGTGCTATATCTATATGCTATATCTGTAAGGAGTCTGTAATCTAAGATATATTGCCCTAAGGGCCTTATTACAGATATAGCGCGTCACTAAGGAGTCTCTAATAAGGGCCTTATCACTAAGATAGTGCAACCTACTAGAAAGAGGTTATTTAAAAAAAAAAGAAATTATTCCCTAAGGCGTGATATGCCGATATCATTAGCCATTTACTGGCACAGTTCATAGGCATGGCATGTACCCTGTCCTAACATCTATGCTGAGTGTACTGTAACAATTATGCTTATGTTGTTTTGCTTGTGGGGATCTTACTCTTGATGTTTCTTTTGCAATTGTATACCGTTGCTTTCTCTTTTTTCACTGGATCTTTTTCGGTACCCTTCTATGCATTTTTAATAAAAAAATCAATATCTATTAGTCTGCCTTGTGTAATATTTCAATACTGTTCTACAATTATCATGTTGTCCTGTCATGTCTATAAAAAGGGCGGCCTGGTGCAAGCGGTAGTGCTTGTCGAATGTGAACCGAAAGGTCACAGGTTCAAGTGGTGGCCTGTGCACATTGCACATTGTGTGGGAAAGACCTCCCGCTAATATATTTCTCCAGACCCAGCAGAGTGCCAAATCACATATGAGCTATAAAGTCCTTTTCTTTTTGAGGGAACAGGAGGAGCCAGGGCTCCTACTGAAAATAAATTAAGCATAAAACAAGAGTATTACAGAGAAGAGGAGGGGGCCAGATCAGGGTACAAAAAAGGAGAGGAAGAATAACCAGCAAATTATAAATGCAAGTTTATCCATGATTCTAGCTGTGAAGAGATTCTAGAGCTTATATGTGTAACAAGACAAGTGCTTCTGCTGTCACGTAGCGCTTGCAGTCAGCCAATGAAGGAGCTTTGTTTCTGAAAATAACATCATTCCTCATCAACCAAATTGACAAACAGATCAAGATGAAGAGTTCTAGAGAAAATTCTGTCTGGATGAGGAGCTTCCATTCTTGAAATAAGTGAGGGACGCTGAGGTCTTCTGTAAATAAGCTCCCAACAGGCAGAGGAAAAAGGGCAGTAGAAAAGGAGATGCGTAGTTGTTTCCTCTACCCCTTCTTGACAGTGCACAGAGTGATGGTCACCAAGGTGCATTCCTCTTCTCCTAATCAGGTTCCTTGAGCTTAACCTGTCAACGGAGTGACAATCCTGACCGACAATTGACAAAGTTGGGCAACTAAAAGGTTTTGGTGTTGTGGAGTTTGTCGAAGTTGAAACTGTTGAGGATGCAGCTGTTAAGTTGAAGGAGCCAGTTGCAAGGTCGCCAACTGAAGGTGTGAACTTGCTTTCAGTAAAAACTGCAGGCAAACGCTTGGTCCCCACATAATCTTTTTTTTTTACAGAGGTAAAACCCGGCTTTTAAATAAAGCAATGTTCAGATACAAACTCGCGCACACCACCAGTTGGGAACACCAGCTAACTAGAGAAACACTAAAGATTCTAAAACAAGACCACCACGACCGAAAACTCAACCAAAACCAAACGGGCTGCACGCAGGACCCGAAAGCAAAACAACCAAACAGCAACCTCAAGCCCACCAAAGCTCAGAGACTACGTCACATGAAGCTCTCATCTTCCAGCTTGGCAGTTCGCTCCCAGAAGTTTGTCAACCAAACCTTCATCTTCGTGACCACGTCTTGTAAAAAATCTTTGCATCTTGTCCCTTCACCGGTGTGCTCCACTTCTTGACAGGGCGCGTGGCCCCGCGGGCGTAAATTTGCAGCCACTATTTGAAGTGCATAAGAAAACAACATAGCAATAAGCTGAATCTTAACTGTGCATATCTCATACATATAAGTATTTTTATAACTCCGTGTTCAAATCTGTGTGCCCGTGCAGGCACGAAATCTGGTGAAATGGAGATTAACACAACATATGTACTCCCTCCATTCCAAATTGTAAATCATTCCAAGAATTTTGGAGAGTCAAAGCATTTTCAAGTTTGACCAAAATTATAGAAAAAAAATATAAATATTTGTGACATCAAGTAGATATATTATGAAAATATAATTAATAAAGAATTTAATAATGCTTAGTTAGAATTATGAATGTTGTTATCTTATTAAATAAATTTGGTCAAACTTAAGAAACTTTGACTCTCCAAGATTCTTGGAATGACTTACAATTTGGGATGGAGGGAGTAGGTCCTAGGCATAGGCATGATAGACCATGGATACAACAAGGTTATCGGCGTACGGAATACATGGTTAATAGCATAGGTTCTTGTGATAGCTGTCTTCAGTACATGAATGGGTAATACATGTTGTAGTGCTGAAGTGCATATGAACATGGTTATTACACACGGCTGGTTTGAAGGCATGGAAAGCGGTGGCTCTGTTGTCCATCAACTTGTTCATATAGTTTGGTTAATGAGCTATATCTTGCATATGACCATGATTATTATCTCTTGACAAACGTTTGAGTAATAGATTGAAACAACCAAGAAGACAAAAATATGCCTCATGCCTTTTAACTACAGGAAGAACTTAGCAATTCCAGTACCATGTTTATGTTACCCACCCGTGATCAGTTCAGAAAGAGGAAAACAGTTTGCTGGCAAGCCAACTTTAAGTGGGTAAACATCCATTGCCCACTTCTGATCAGTTTAGAAATAGAAAACAAACATCGTTCAGCTTAGAACCAAAGTCACCCATATCTTGCAAGTTATTTTTTTGTAAAATATTTTGCGAAGAAACAGCTGTGTACCAAGTGTATCATTGTCAGACTACGAAGAAAGAAAATAAAGCAGATGTACACCATAGAGATTTGCCTGTACCATGCTATTGTAGTGCCGTTGGCATGATTAAAAATTGTGGACTAAGGAATGATGCTGCTAACCTGAAGTTTTAAATCCTTGACTTTAAATAATGATAGGAGGCCCTACATGCTTCAGAGGTTGGAGCTGGAATTTAGGACTCACCAAATTAAGTTTCTACGACTAATCAAATGAAGTTTTTATAGTAAACAAATCAAGATATGTGTACGAAGTGTACTACACATTCCTAAAACTGGCACACCAAATCAAGTTCGTGCAGTAAATAAATAAATAAACCAGAGGAGGGACAGAGAGGAGACGACAATCGGACCAACAGAGCAGGGAAGGAGGGCCTTACTTCACCTAGGAGACGCCATGAAGTGAATGGAGCGGAGGGGGCTTAGTACAATCAAATAATAACCAAAAAATGATCAGGGTCATTAGCAATAAAGGCAACGGCAGAGGAAAAAAGCAAGAGACATAGTTCTTTTCGCTATACAGGTGCATTGTAGATATGTCAAGTATCATCACAGGGTACAGGCACTAAAGGCTGCTAGTTAAGCTGCAAAAAAAAAAAAGCTGCAAGGCGAAGGCCCCAGATGATAGACAAATAGTATGAGGAAACCTTTACAAATTTTAGAGGCCTCAGAAATATGTCGATGAAAATTGCCAAGTGTCTCACAAGATCTTGATCATCAGCTGATATTGTAGATCATAAGAGTGTGAACAATTTTTATCATAGGCATAAGAATAGCTGGATGAGTAGGAAGAAACGATAAGAGACGGGGCATGAATTTTTCCATTGTAATTTTTTATCATACAATGACCATACAAAGTGTTGCTTGTTAAATATCTTTATACATAGTATGCTCTTTTCCTTTCTGACTTTCAGCCAGATACCATCCTCACATTAGTTCTTGCAATTTGATGAGGCCCAGTTAATAGTATGAATGTTCGACATCTTTGGCCCTACCAAAATTGATCCGTCGATATTAAGATATATTACGAAACATTAACATTTGTACACAGCTCCATGTAGATTCATATAAATTAGTTTAATTTTCAATAACAACGAGCAGAGTGCTACTAAAACTCCACTTTGAGCATGTGTATCCAGGACTTGTGAAATGCTTATCACTCAAGAAGAGTTGAGTTCTGAACTCCTCACTATGTGGCCTATTATTGTCTTAATTCTCGAGCACACATTTTTAGCTGCCTTTGTGACTATGGTGAATCCATTAATGGAGACCGGTTTGCATAACGTTGACAGTGTATCTGCTCTTCGCTAGTAAGGAAAATGAAGAAGTATTTCATAGCTAATCTCCTTACCTGTGTACTCATACCTGTTTACCGTTTTATTTGCATCTTTGTCTGTACCTGATTCAAGGTAACTGCATACAAGAGGTGGCTATCGGTAAGGTTTAGGGTGTATGGAAGAAACAATAATAAGATAGGAGAATGGAAAATCACAAATGGTGAACACAAGGAAAATTTCCCATTTGTGCTAGTAAGTATACACAACAGTTTGCCTTAATACAGGCAAGCAAATAATAGATATGACATCTAGCAGATTTAACCCAACATGATTAGGTACCCTTTTTTTTTGCTCGGTAGCCTATACATAATTTAACATTTGTGTAAGCAATCTTTTGAAACTATAGTGCTAAAATTAGAGGCAATGAAGCATTAACACAGGCAGCGGTTCGGAGGCAAAAAAGCGAGTACAGAAAAGAATAGAATGCCCTTAACTAAACAGCGCGACACGGCGACAGCAGACTTTGGTGGCATAGGGGCGGACAGTGGCTGTTTTATGTGTGCCAAATATATATATGGTGAGGTTAGATACAAATCCAAATTACTGTGATTTTGTCGAATACCTTGGAGACATGGCGATGAAAATACAGTGCTGATGATAGTGTACGTAGCAGCTGATGCGATTCCATTGGGATTCATCAACTCCATTGCTGGAAAGAAAGGGAAGAGAGTAGAACGTGGACATTAAAGAAGATGATTATGGACGAGGAAGCAATGGTCGGTTGACACAGACCACGCACGATTGCACGAACCATTTAGGGGAGGCATATGTGTATTTCTAATGTATTGGTGGATTTATTTTGTTAAAGGGAAATGGTTGCCGGTGCTTGCTCTGCGCCGTGCTTGTGCGGGCGTGGAGCCTCCGCAGTGTCCGGGGTAGGCTGTCGCCGGAGCTGCGGTAGTGGCTCAAATTAAAGTGGCTGCGCCATGCAGGGCCAGGATTTGGGAGAGCTCGATTTCGAACAAGAGCAAGCACCGGATGCGTACGCGCAACTATGCGAATGAGCGGGCGTGGGCGCAGCCGTGCGGTCTGGTGTGCGCGCGCAGCGGCCCCGGCCGGCCCTTATTTTTTACTATTTAGCCCTTTTTTAGAAAAAAATTCACATTTAGACCTCTGACGGACTTAAAACCGTTTTTGGACCCTGAGCTCGACGCCCTGACAAATGACGCCGAGGTAACACGTCTCGACGCCATAGGTCATGGCGCCGAGCTTTGAGACCGGATGATGATATAACGATGATATGGCACTGATGTGGCACATCTCGGCGCCACGAAACATGGCGCCAACCTCGGCGCCGCGAGTTCTGGTGCCGACCTTCGTGTAGAAAAAGGCCTGCCCCTGGTCACGCGTGCGGGCACAGTGTTCTGCAGTATACGTACTGTAGCATGGAAAGGAGCGTTTGGGGACGCACTCTGTCGCCCGTCAGCCCACGCGTCCCGTACACAGCTCGCTGCTCCAAGCTACAGTACATGCTGCTAGTGCATGCCATCCGTGCCCTGCCCCTGCAGCATCACCGCATTGGAAGTGGGGGCCGGCTGTACAGACCCACTACAGTACTCCAAAATAAAGGCATGGCAGACCATGGTGGTTGTCTCTGCGGTCATTTGTTTTGACAGCTGCATACTGCCACTAGTACTATGAAATAGGAGTACTACTAGTTATTATGGCTGGTACAAGTTTTCTACTATGGTCTACTATGGTGAATAAACTGCTAGTACTTCCTCTTCCTAAAATCGTTTTCGCTTTCTAAAAAATAATTTTAACTAAATATATTTTAAAAAAATATTAATATTCATAGTATGTTGTATGATAACTATTGAAAAGCTATATTATATCATATTTTCATATTAATTAATAAATCAAAGAACGCAGACTAATATTTTGACCTTGGCCGAGTGTAATGTTTCGGGAAAACAAGTGCTCCTTTTTTCTCCAAGAGTGCAACTCTAAATAAATTTGTTAAAAAACAAGATTTAAAAATCTTTCCGATGATACTAATTACATATTATAAATATTAATATTTTTTAAAATATATTTAGTCAAATTTATTTTTTTTTAGAAGCGAAAACAATAATTATTTTGAGATATAGGGAGTAGCAGTTTATTTACCACATAAAACTTGTGCCAGCCATAACAACTACTATTTCATAGTACTAGTGGCAGCATGTAGCAGCTGTCAAAATAAATGACCGAGACACCACCATGGTCTGTGACATGCCTTTTGGATACTCCGTACTGCAGTGAGTCTGTACAGGCGGCCACCACTTCCAATACGGTGATGCTGCAGGGGGGCAGCGCGCGGCCTGTCTGACGCACGGCATGCACGTAGCTTGGAGCGGCGAACTGATGGCACGGGACGGGGCTGCCTGGCGGCAGAGCGCGTCCTCAAACGCTCCTTTCCATGCTGCATGCACGTACTACGGAGTACTACGTATAGTGTAGAACGCCTGTGCCGCGGCATACGGAGTACTCTCCCTGGTCAGCAGCATGTGACGTGGGACAAGCTTTTTTCTGCAGGGAGATAGGCGCCAGACCTCGCGGCGCCAAGGTCGGCGCCATGTTTCGTGACGCCGAGATGTGCCACATCAGTGTCATATCATCGCCATGTCACCATCTGGTCTCGAAGCTCGACGCCATGACCTATGGCGCCGAGACGTGTTACGTCGGCGCCATTTGTTAGGGCGCCGATTTCAGGGTCCAAAAACGGTTTTAAGTCCGTCAGGGGTCTAAATGTGAACTTTTTTCTAAAAAAAGGCTAAATAGTAAAAAATGAGGCCGGCCGGCCGTCCTATACTCCTCTATGTTTCTCCTTTAAAAAGAAATATTCCATCCCCGTCAGTAGATTCTCTCCACTATATACTATTTTTTCCCGCAGCCATATATCCTTTATACCATCCTTTATCAGACATGAGACCCACAAGTCATAATATTTATTTTTCTCTCTCCTCTTTTTCCTCTCCCCCTCCATCCGCCCCTCGGTTCCTGCACACCTTCCTCCCATTCTCTCTCTTCCCCTGCGACTGGAGGAGCACCGGCGCCGGTGACCTCCTCGCTCCCTCCCGACGGGCGTATCCCTCGATGGCGGCCTCCCTCGGCGGCGTGCGGGAGCGAGATGGCGGGCGCTTGGGCGCGGGCGGCTGTGGCCGCAGCATGGCGGGCAAGGTCATGGCGGGCGAGGCCGACACGCGGGCGCCGGCGAGCCGAGGCGGCCGCCTTCTCACGGCTCACAGCGAGCCGCCTGCCCCGACTCTCTCTCCCCCCTTCTCCTCCCTGCTCGCGGGCGCGGGCAGCCGGCCCCAGCCGGAGCAGCGGGCGCGGAGCAGCGGGCTCGTAGCAGCCGCCCTCCCTCTCCCGCGGCGTGCGGCGGGCCCGCCACGGTCTCCCGCCCGCGCCATGGACGGAGGCGGAAGCGCGCGCGGGCCTCCTCACAGGCGCGCGGCGGCCGGCCGCTTCTTGGAGCACGGCACGCCGACATGACCTCGACGCGGCGGCGTGGCCTCCCTCCCCGCGGCCATGGACGGGCCAGGCTCATGCGGAGGAGCGTCTGCTTGCCGCCATGTCCAAAACTCCGCTCCTCCTCTGCTCTCTCTTTCCACCATGTCCAGGAACTCCGCTCTCTCTCCGGTACCACAAGAACGAGGCCGCGTGGGTCCGCCTGGTGCTTACCGGACGCCGCCGTACGTCTAAAAGGTCCAAATAGGCTAAAGGGGGGTGAATAGCCTATAAAAATTCCTACAAGTTTTACTAACACAATCAGTTAGTAAAATAAATGGCGTAGCAATTCTAGCACTAGCAAGACTAAGCTAAGCAAGCCACCTACACAATTCTACTGAGGCTATTCACTACTTCACACAACAACAAGAATGTGATCGGTAAAGTAAAGGGGAGAGAGCACGAAGATTTATACCGACGTTGATGAGATGAGATATATCCAATCAATACACAATCAACGAGCACAATAAAGAAACCTCGGCAAGAGATGACACAATATTTTTTACTGAGGTTCACTTGCTTCCCGGCAAGCTAGTCATTGTTGTGGCGATGCACCCACTTGATGGACCGAGAGCTAATCGACTATCAAGAGTCGAACCCTCAGCGGGTGCTGCACGTCCACTCACAAGATGGGGATCCTCCAAGCCACGAGCTCCACTAGAGTAGCCAATTCGCGAACTCCCGTGGGGAAGGCTCAAGCACCCCTCACAACCTTGGGTGTGGCTCACACAATCTCCGATCGTGAGCTCAACACACCACCGCTGCTCCACGCCGTCTAGGGTGACGGGAATCACCCAAGAGTAACAAGCGATAGTAGCCAACACGATGAACAAGTGCCACTAGTATGCAACTCTCAAGCAATGCACTTGAATCTCACTCAAACTCCCAAGAATGTGAATTCTATGCACTAGGAGTGGAGGGTTTGTCTCTAGCTCAATGTATGCCTCAAGTGTGTAGAAGTGTGAGAGAAAGCCCCCAAGGTCTGGCCACCTTCTATTTATAACCCACCAAAAAGAACTAGTCGTTGCCCTCGTTAAAACAGCTGCTGTGGGGGCGTCGGAAGCTCTGACGAGAGAGCACTGGACGCTGCACCCAGCGTCCGATACTCCAATGTGCGCCACGTGTCCCCGCTTTAAACGGTCGCCTTATGATTCCAACGGTCGATTGCACAGTACTCCACGCGACAGCAGCACCGGACGGTCCGACGGTGGTCACCGGACGCGCCACCGGCGTCCGATACATGTACCCAGACAGGTTGTTTCTTCGCGAAACCACCGAACGTGCCAGGTGCGTCACCACCGGACGCTGCCAGCGTCCGACACCTGTGAAACGCGCGCGCTCGTGCGTGCAGAGAGGGTCACTAAACGCGCCGACGATCAGCACCGGACACGCTAGGTGCACCGCTTCCCACGCCGCGCACTGATCCTAGCCACCGGACGCAGCCCCAGCATCCGGTGCTCTGCATGTCAGCGTCGGGTGCTATGAAATAGCACCAAACGACTCCGTTTGTCCGTCGTTTGTTCGCAACACTTTCTCCACAAGTTATACCCTTGCTCAAATGTGCTCAACACCCAGTGTATCACCTTGTGCACGTGTGTTAGCATATTTTCACAAACATTTTTCAAGGGTTTGTTAGCTCTCTACTAGACTCTTATGCATATGCTTAATTGATGCACCTAGTAGCACTTGTTTTCTCGAGCTAACCGTGATTGCCCCTCTTGATAGTCGGCATTTATCCTAAACCCGGCCAAACACTTCTCTAATTCTCCTTAGGCCGGCAAAAGCAAAACCTATGTTTATACCTTTGCCTTCATGCTTTGGTCCTCTCCATCTTGCACCATCTCTTTGCATGTGCTCATGATCTCTATTAACTCATACTCCATCTTTGTGATCTTGTGGTCATCACCATGCCACCATCACCTTCATCACATGTGTTGCTTTGCCTATCTTACATCACTTAGCAAATAGCATTAGCAACACGGTGTCATTAATTACCAAAACCAAACTTGGGCTTTCAACGTCCCCACAGAGCCAGGATCCGGGGCCGTCCGGTGCATTACCAGACACGTCCCAGGACCCCACTGCGGGGCATTTTCCGGTATCGCTCTCCTGCAGGAGGCGGTACCAGAGGCCGCTGCAGATAGTCTGACCACTATCCCCAGCTCGAGGTTCTGCTTCTGATTAGGTCCTCCAGCTCAACAAGAAGACGCGTGGAGTCATCGTTGTGCTCCCGGCCGACCGTGCTTCTGATTAGGTACTTCTGCTTCTATAGGCAGCTAGCTAGCTAGGATGGACTCCGGCTGGCCGTGCGCCAAACCACACGGCCAGTCGGCTCATGGTGGATACGGCCACAGCAGCCTGTGGAACCATATATATCTTGCGGCCCCCCGTCAAGTACGTCCACAAAAGAAGTACGTACGTGTCACATACACCAAGCCAAGGCCAACTCTCGGTGCGCGTGTATGTTCATGCTCATGCGACGTATTCCATTTGCGTGTGGACACTACAAGAAATAGTGCTTTACATGACGTTTTTTAGTTGAGTTGGATTTCTCCACATAGAATGAAAAATAGAAAAAAAAAATGAAGCAAGAGAGTTAGGTTTCTTTCTCTAAATAGAACCGTAGCCCAGCCCAAAAAGAACCGACGGGAATACCTGCTCAAACCCTACCCTCAGCTCCTCGCAACACACAGCCGCATCGCACCACTCGAAGCCGCCGCCGCCCTCCATATCGACCTCGTCCTTCGTCGCGGCCGACTTCCACTGCATCGGGACCCCCCCCCGCCGTCCTCCGCCCTCCGCCGCGACTGCCGATGCCCTCCACACGGAGACCCCCCGCCCCTTCTCGGGAGATCTTGGGCCGTGGAGCCTGCATCAGCCCCCGACGCTCCTCCCGTGTCGGCCACAAGGCAGGAGCAGCGCCGCCATCGGCACCCCTCCCGCGTCGGCCGGGATGGTCCTTTCGGACCTAGTGCTAGCTGGTGATTGGGAGCAGAGCAGGTTGGATTTTTCAGAAGTAGATCTAGTGCTAGCTTTTGACTGGGACGGTAGACCAGAGTGGAGCAGCATGGATTTTCAGATCCTATTGCCTGTATTATCTCCACAAGGTAATAATTATCTGAAGAGGCTGAGATTATTTCTGCCTGTTTTTAGTTCTGATAATCATGATTCTGTGACTCGTTATTTGTGTACAATGTATTTTAGGTTCAGAACTATGAATTAGTGTAGAGGCTAGCTACCACTACATTACATTCTAAAATTATTCAGCTTGCAACTTTTAGATTAAGCATGATTTGTTCAGATTGAGATATAGAGGATAGACTGGTTGATCACAAAAAAATCATGATTTATGTTCAGAGTACAATGTGAATGCACAATGTTTAGAGAAAAAACAGTGCTGCCACTTTTTTTTTACAATTTATTAATATCAAATGCAAATTTTCTGATAGCTGTCATGTCTTTTTTCTACTATTAAGTATTGCATCAGTTTTGCAACAATCAGTCACTGTTATCTGGTACTTTGTAGATTATGAGATAGGTGGCTGCACACACTTGTGATTTATTAGTACTAAAGCACAATGCAGATTTATTATCAGATTTTCTGTGAAAAAAGCAAAGCATATTAATACTAACATTTGAGAAGTCTGTGTTGGTAGTCTATTTCTTCACATCGAGAGTTTCTAGTGTTCATGGGATCTGTTTCTCACATTTGCAGGCATGTATGGCCAATGTGAACTTGTCAGCACAGGCCTAGTGGACTCGTGATGCAACTTTCAGTAGCTATATATATTTTAACTTACGGAGCTGCCATCAATGAGGTACCCCTTTTCTAACTTACTATACTAGTTGCTTTGAAAACAATTATTATACTAGCAGTTGCAATTACTATACTAGCAGTTGCCAAGCTATTTTAACTTACGGGGCTGCCATTGATCTCTTGACCCAGAGTTCTCAATCTTCTAAAAAATTGGTTTTAGCCATTACCTGATGGAAGCATGCCAAACAGTTGTGCATATTATTAATTTGGCAGCATATCATTTTTACATTTTGCCTGTTACTCTTCTGTATAGTTATCATATCTTTTCTACAATTACATTTTTACGGGGCTGCCATTACCTGATGATAGCTATCATATCTTTTCTACAATTATATTTATTTTGATTTTGATTTTCAGGTAGCACATGTTATGGACATCAAGCCAATTGAAGTGCTCGTGGATACAAGTGTAGTTGTTGTAGACTTTCTAGAGATGAAATCTTTAAGTTCATACGTAGTTGCTGTATAGTTAAACTAAATGGATATGAGCCAAGCCAGTTTGTAATTTGATAAAACATGACACCATTGGGTTTGTTAATATATGAATGATCAATGTTTGTTTAATACTCGAATGTCAATGTTTCTACAATTATATTCATTGTTTGGATTTGAGCTTGGATAATATGGGTTGGTACAGGGCAAACAGCTAATTCGTAATTGAAAAAAAGAGTCAATCTATGACGGTCTATTTCATCACTATAGCCTTTTGCTATGGTTGCTGGCCATGTAATCCATGACGAAAACAAATAGCAATCGGTGACGGCTGCAGTCAGTCCACCAAATGTATGACGTGAGATACATGATGGATTTCTTGATCGTCATGGTAAGTTAACCGTGATGTATTTTTGAGTGTCTGTGACCAAAGCATCCGTCATGTAAAACACCAATCCTTGTACGCACGCACATACGTACGCACGCCGCATCCCGCATGCATGGCACTGTAGCATGCTAGCTTCTAGATCTGAACATAGGCGCGTAGGGAGCACTGCACAGTACTGTAGGTTAATGCATGCCTCCACTTTTGTTGCTTTCAGTTTCAACAACCATATGACTTGAAGACCATTCTATTTGGTATACACATGCATGCATGCTATTTTTCAGCTCACGCCCACGCATTGCAGGGGGACTGCCTAGTTATTTCTATAAGCCAGCGAAAGGTGTTGGTCTATGGATAACTCTTGGAAATCAATCACATCAATGTGTTCTCTATCACAGTCAGAAGACATGTTGCTTTTGCGTATTATATTAGTTTACATGCAATGCACAGAATGTGTGTATATATCGTCGATGCATGTGATGCTGCTGTGGTGCCGGTGCGGCAACCAACCATGTTGGGACTTGTGACATTTTTACCCACTGTGCCGTTTTAGAGGGTCTTGTTTTAGAGGGTCTTTCATGTGGAGATGGAATTTGCTACTCGCTCATTAACAGAGATATCTCACAGTTCTGATCCTGAATTTCTGATCTTGTTCACTTAGGTGTGCTAGTGCTACAGGCTACGTACAGCCAGCAGCAGCACACAAATCACTGCTCCCTCCCTCCCTCCGTCCGTCCGTCCGGTGTAAGTAGAGAGGACTCCGAGCGAGTGAGTCCCTTGAGGCTATCTGCAGCCGGTGCTGTAAACTAACACGGTAAACGCTTTAACAGAGAAAAAGTGCTGCAGCGGTCTACACCATGCGGTCCGGAAGAAGCAGGCATTCGGGATTCCCAGTGTTATACCGGCGGTCTGGTACCTGCATGCATGCATGGCAGACAAGACACACCACATGCGCCGGCAGCATGGGACAGGGCAAAAGTGGTGGGTCCCATCTTTTTAACTAACTAAAAACACCTTATAACTCACAAACCAAAAATTCAAATTAAATTCCAATTGCACTATTAAATTTGTTTCAATAAATCCTTTAAAACAAGATCCCACATGGATATATTTGGATAAAATTTTATAAATGATGACAAGTGGGGCCATTGTTGGTAGTTGGTACAGAGTATGAGATATAGAGGATGATGGATGCGGAAGAAACGTGTATAAAGGAGAGAATCTTGATGACCAGGATGTATAGAGGATGAAAATAGAGGATTGTGAGTGCGGATAGCCTAAGAGAGCGAGCTGGTAGAGCACAGCGCACTATCCCAATATCGTCCACCACCTGCAGAGCAGCAGATCGTCAGTGGGAAGGAAGGAAGGAAGGAAGGAAGGAGATTGAGAGCAAGCAACGAGGTTGGTCTCGGTCATGAGGATGACGACGGCTCTTGTGCTGGCGGTGGAGGTGGTGGCGGCCGGGCGCCCACCGCCCCGCTGCCGGCGTGGAGATGTTCACGGCGTCCGACGTGGACTCGGACGAGTCCATATGGGCGCTCTATGAGCGCTGGCTCGTGCATTACCAGCACGAGTTGGCGCGCGATGAAGCCCTAAAGCAAAGACCGCCGGCATCTTCAAGGGGACGGTCCACCGCGTGTATGCGGTGCACCCTGGAGACCGTCACTCCGGCCTCGGGCTCAATGTGTTCGCCAACCACACCACGAAGGAGATTAGCGGCGAGTGCGCGTGCCAGATGCCCGCCGCCGCCGCTGATGTCCCCATCATCGCCACGCCGGGATACCAACGACGCTGCCGCTCAAGCTAGTTGAGCCGGTACCCGACTCCGTGGACTGGCGCGCCGTGAACTACAGCCGCCACCCTTGCTCGGCAAGGTCGCGCCACTGTACCGTGGCCGCCGGCCGGGCCGTGGGCCGCGGCCGGCCCTAGAGAGCCTCACAACCATCCGGCGAGGCAACGGCGTCGTGGAGCTGTCCGTGCAACAGCTGCTGGACTGCTCCGTGGCGAACCATGGCTGCCGCGGCGGCTTCACATACAAGGCCTACCAGTACATCGTCGCCAACAGTGGCCTCTCGTTCGAGGCAGACTACCCCTACGTTGGAGTCCATGGCACGTGCCATCATTACCCATCCGCCGTCAGCATCTCCGGGTTTAGCAGGGTGTCGTCCTTCCATCCCTTTGAGCTCATGGTCACAGTGCGTCTATAGCCCGTCATCGTCACCATCGACGCCTCCGGCAAGGCCTTCCGCGACTACCCTGGCGGCGTCTACCAGGGCCCCTGCGGGCACGACCTCAACCACGAGATGGTTCTCGTTGGCTACAGCAACACTGGCACGACCACGGATGACTTGGACTACTGGATCATGCAGAACAGTGGGGCCAAGGGTGGGGCGAAGGCGGCTTCATGAGGATCTTGCGGAACAGTGACCGCGATACGGAGGACACCCTAGGTGTCTGCGGCATCCAGATGGACAGCATTTTCCCAAACATGAACTGATTGTCCATCCTTACTATCTCGCAACTACTACTGTCAGTTACACAACCTCTTCCACAATATCATTCCCTTCCAATAATTCATCCAAATTGTTAAAGAGCCCCAAAGGTGGAGCCGGGTTAAAGATGACCTCTTGGGGGTTATCCCCATCATCCAAAACAGGACCATTTAGATCAATCTCCATTTGCTGGTTAGGCTACAGATTAAGGGCCTGACCAAGGTGTTGTAGGTGTTGTTGCTAAGGCTGCTGCTGATCTGGGCAAGGATCCCATGCCCCCGTCCCAGGCAGCATTTTGAACTGAACCTGAACCATCTCCTGCTGAACCTACTGCTGCTCAACTATGTTCTGCTCAGAGTTTTGCTCAATGTCCTGATTCTGTTCATGTTCCTAATCATCCTCTTTCTGCTGATCATCCAAAGCAGGCCCAGCTCCAGGCTGTCCCAGACCAAAGAAATCAAAAGAAGCTCCATTCCCAATTAGGTGAATGGGAACTAGTTCCTCAATAGGGGGCCACCACCCAACATGTTGTGTTGCAGCACCTCACAATGAATGGTCCAAGAGTCAATTTCAAAGCCCCCAGAATCAAAAAAGACAATAAAGTGAGGAACGGAATGAAGGTCAATCACACGTGCCTTGATGATGACTCTAGTCAGCATCCTTTCTTCCTGCTGCCAGTACAGAAATTTCCCAAAAGACCCAATCACATCCTGATAGTAATCCTCCTCCTGGAAGTCAGGAGGGAATCCCAGCAACATCAACCAGCATTTAGTGTTAAAGTGCACCCTTGAAAGCTCTAGTTTGGTTTTGGTAATTGATGAAACCTATATGTACTAATCTTTATCATGAGTGATTTGTAAGATAGATTGGTACACACCAAGTGATGAAGCTAGATGATAGATGGTGATGATCAAGTGCTCCACATTTGGAAAAAGAAGAGAAAACAAAATATGCTCAAGGCAAAGGTATATTTAATAGGAGCTATTTTGTTTTACCTGGTCAAGACGCAATAGAGTGCGTGATCGGATTTAGGATAGATAACCGTACTATAAAGAGGGGAAATCTTTAATTACAATGGTTATCTAGTGCCACTAAGTGTGAATCTCTTTTGCATATGCATTGCGCTTAGTGACGTGGTGAGTTCATTGGCCTCAAAAATGTCCTTTCGGTAAAAGGTCTCAAAAGATAGAATGGACTTCACCATTGCGTTCCTCTCGTCAAGATGGTCAAAAATCATATATGGAGCGCCTTGTTTGGACACCGGATGAAGGAGTTATGGCCTCGGGAAGATGCCCCGGTTCTGTCGAGAAGTTCCGGTCCGGGGACCGGAAGTTCCGGTAGGGCTGTTTTTCAAAGTGCGCCCGTGGCTCCATTTGGTTCCGTTGTTGACCGGAAGTTCCGATATGACCGGAAGTTCCGGCCTATCGACCGGAAGTTTCGTAGGACCGTTTTTCAAAGTGCGCCCGTGGCTCCGTTTGTTCGGTTTGACCGGAAGTTCCGCCTGGCCGACCGGAAGTTCCGGTCAACCCAAACGGCTAGTTTCCCAAACAGAACGGCTAGATTCGAGTGGTCCTGAACTTCCGGGTGGTGACCACCGAAACTTCCGGTGAGCGCCCGAACCTGAGTATTTCATCCCTCCCCTCTCCCAACAGTGGGGAAATACCACTCAAAATCAAAAAGGAGAACGAACAAGAAGAAGAACAAGCTCTCTCCTCTCTCCCAACTCTCTCACTCCCTAGCATTGGTGCTTCATTCTAAGTGAGAGATCGAGCTCTAGTGTGAGATTTGAGAGCTTCAAGAGCATCCTCTCCCTCTCCTCTCCTTCTCCTAGCTCGTGGCTACTTTGAGAGAGGATTGAGGGAAACCCTAGTGCGTGCTTTTGAGCTTGCATTCTTGGTGGCACTAGGTGATTGTTGTGATTGTGGATTTCTTATTACTCTTGGTGATTGCCGTCACCTAGACGGTTGGTGCTTGGTTGATTGGTGAGGGATTTGGTGATTGTGTCCGCCCCAATCAAGGATTTGTAAGGGGTTCTTGTGCCTTCCCCGTGGAGATTACAAAAGGCAACTTTAGTGGATTGCGCGTGTCATTGAGCTACCTCACTTGTGGGTAGGTTCTTGCGGTGCCCGTGGTGGGCGAGGTTTGTGCAACACCTCTTAGCCGCCGAACCACCAAGTGTTGGTCGACACAAACGGGAGTAGCTTGCCTAAGCAAGCAAGTGAACCTCGGGAGAAAAATTATTGTGTCATCTTGTCTCCCGGTGATTGATTGGATTTCATTGATATATATATTGTGATTTCTCTTTTGGTGATTGGCTTATCATCTCTACAACCGGCGGTATAAAAATCATCTTTCTACCTTGTATTTATTCATTCTTACTTGTGTAGTAGTAGTTATAGCTAATTGAGTAGAAGTAGCCTTTGTAGTTAATATTTAGCTAAGCTTCTTGCTATCTAGTGGTAAAGTAGTGACATAGCCATTGTGTGACATAGAGATCATAATTTACTAGTATTGGTATTAGGTGGCTTGCCTAACAATTAGAGCTAGAGCAAACCGCATTTCGCTATTTGTCTTACTAACAAATTTGCTCTAGTGCTTTTGTAGTTCCTAAATTAGGCTATTCACCCCCCCTCTAGCCATTTAGGACCTTTCAACCCTCCTCCAATTTCTAGTTTCATTATGCTTGACAAAAGTGATGTTGATGTTGTCAAAGGGAATAGGCTCCTAATTGGTCAGGGATTCTAATTCAAGAGCCCTACGAAAGCGAACGTAGGCCTGTCCCAAGCAACACGGCTGGATATCCGAAACTGCCATCCGTCTTTCCTCAAAGAACAACCTCAATACCTCATCAATGGCGCCGAAGTCCAGGGGATTCTCCGGAAGAGGGTCGATGGTGACAATGGTGAGGTCCCCTGCCTCACCAAGCCGCCGCTCTCCCGAAGCCACCGCCCCTTGCCGCCGCCGATGATTCTCCACCTCGTGCCAAAACAGCGACTGCGGCACGAAAGGCCAAGGATCAGCACGCTGGAATGCCATGATCGTGCCAGGATCACGCGTGGAGGAGCTAATCACAGCCTCGACTGGGTTGCACTGTAGCTTGGAGTTGGGGATTTCTGCTTGGGCGGAGTGAGACTTTGAACTAGAAGAAGCTGAGGGAAGACAAAGCGACCACTCAGTCAGTGCTAGATGAAGGGGAGCAGATGGGCTCAGCCCAAAAGAGCCATTCAGATGGGCCGTCGGTTGGAGCTCCCAAGGAACAATCAATTCTAGGGCGAGATTCAGGCGAGCCCAGGAAAGGGAAGAGGCCTTGATCAGTTCCCCAAAAGAATTAAAGCGCGGCGGCTGGGAGGGTCCCACTTTAGCGGGACACTTGAACCATCCCGGTTGAACGACCACCACCGACTTTCTCTTCCCCTTGTCATCAGGTTGTTGGTTACCAGCATGGCCAGAGTTTAAACGGAACGCGGGGCACGAGGCCGTCACATGACCCGAAGCATTGCATGCACGACACCTGATAGGCCAATGACAATCACGCCTGACATGGCTGGAAGAAAGGCATCTAGAACATGAAGTTCTGGCAACAATGGCAGCACCACCGCCCGGAGGACGCTGGGCAGGAGGACGAATAGAGGTCGGACCCTGGCCAAGCCTCTCAAAGACCAATTTCTTAGGAGGAGAGAGCCAACTGAAAAGTGAAGGACGATGAACACCAGTGACAGCGACTGGGACAGCATTGGCTCTAGTAAGAGGAACACCGGACGTAGACCCTCGTCTGATCGGAGCATGATACCAGGAGTTTTCTTCCTCCCTCTGGAAGGCAGCAAACTCACGCCTCCAATTTGGACCACCAGCACCCCAGAGAAAGAAGAATAGCTTAAAAAGATCACATTCAGAAGAAAGTAGCCTTCTGATTGCAAACCCAACTTCTTTGGCAGTGATAGAAAACTAAAAAACTCTATCACCGAGCTAGGAGACCTTGAAGAACAGAGGGTTGCCACCAATGGTGGCCTGAAGGATCAGACCCACCGAAGACGGAGACAAACGAAACTTCGAACGACCAAACGCAACCACTATGAGGAAAGAATCCGCCAGCGAAGCAGACACGGGAAGACCGAGAGTGGCCCTGATCTCATCCTGGAAGCGGCGGCCTAGGGCCAAAGAGAGACCAGGGAGTGCCATGGGAGGGTCACTTTGTCCTTCGCGTCAAAGAAGAGCACACACGGGAGGAGGACAAGAGGAGACGGTTCCTTCCCCCAAAGACTCGAGAGGGCTTCAAGCCGCAGGGAAGCACCAGCGGGGGCCACGACGGCGAGGGTCACCGGCGGGGAGCCACGAGGCCGGTCGCCTCAGTCGTCTCCACGGGCGGCCTCATTTTCTCCCTCCTCCCTACTAAGGCTGCCTAAGTTGCTCTTGCTCTCACGCTGAAGCTCTTCTTGTTTGATATGACAGTGTAGTAGGTTCAGCTTCTATAGGTGTGAGAATGACCACAGTCCCGCTCTTAGAATAACTAGAGCAAAATCTTTCTTGAAAACTAACTTGCAACCTTGCAGTGAACTAGTGAAGAAGACAGGATGTGTCTAAGAAAGGAACTAGCAGCTAGGTCCTGAAGCTATTGCCCAGATCACCCAACACATAGTAACGACTAAAGATCACCCAACACATAGAAACGACTAGCAGTTAGGTCCAAAGCTAGCCAGCAAGTGTTCTAGTTCAGGAGTGTTGGGCACTAACAAGTTCAGACTGTACCAGCAGGCCACAGCAAAAGGGCATGAAAGAAGGTGCATTGTTTTTCAGGGATTTTTCTCCGACGAGATAAAAAATTCCCACGCTAGACTCACGTTTCCCAAAGCACAAAGTTGCGGGAGTTGTCTGTCCACCGCAGACCAATTTTTTTTTTTAAAAAAGATCTTCTTCAATGCCCAAAGAGCAAAAAAAAAAAAAACACAATTGTAGTCCTCAAGATGCATGTTCTTGTGATTTAGAGGAGCCCTAGTGCATAACCTATCTTTTAGAAGGAGCCAAAAGAAAAACTTTCTTTTGTTTTGACAATGTGAATTCCATAACCAGTGATAACGACCCTGATGAACTTGCCGATGCCCCATGAGCTGCTTATAAGCTCAATTGGTGAAGTCATAAGATCCTCAGATATAAGTCCAGGTAAAAGTTGAAGTTGAAGATTTTTAAGGGTCACGGAGAAATCAAAAATGACAAAAGCTTCTGAAGACAGCAGAACATGGAGCGTTTACTAAAAAACTGTTTTGCACAAGGAAAAAAAGGCTCTAGATAGGTTTGGCTCCAAACATTTCCTTCCCAAAGATCATGCCAAAAGAAACAGGATGCACCATTCTGTATAGAGACTAAGGCTATACCTTTAAATTGTTGCTGTAGCTTCGAAACAACATGGCACCAAAACGAGCCTCTCTAGTGACCCTGTGGTATAGGCAGTCGATTATCTGAGTAATAATTACTCAAAACAAGCTTTACCCAGGGGATTTCCACATCATTATAAAATTTATGAAAAGATGTTTAGGCAACAAACTTTCATTGTGAACTCTGAGATTTATGACAGCTTAACTCTCTTCTTTCCTTGGTACACAAACGAAAGACCAAGCTGCCTTTCGTGGCTTCTTATTATTAGCATCTGAACCTCTCCTATAAGCAATTCTTGCGAAATTTACCAATCTTCTTAATGACTATTTTGGTCAAAAAAAGGTGCATATAGTGACAATAGGAAGAGCTGATAGCATAGCATTAGTGATCTCTAATCTGCCAGCATCTGAAAGAAAAGTGGAGATGGATCGATGCAAGTCTCCTTTCACACTTGGACACTAAAGGCCAGAAATGTACCACTAAAGACTTAGACTCAAAGGCAAGCCTAAATAAGTGAAGGGTAGAGTTCCTTCTGAGCAGCCAAAAACATTAGCCAAAACTTCTAGTCTGGAATCTGATACATTGAGTGGAAGCATCAAAGATTTGTCAAAGTTGACTTTCAAGCTAGAGAATTCAGCAAAACAAATGAGGTCCATAGGCTGTTCAGTTGTGATATGTGTGGTTCTACATTATGATCAGACGGTTCTGCAGTTGGCATGAGTGCAGAAACCCATGACTTCGCTACTCACCAACCTTTTCCGACAGAGATATCCACAGTATAGTACCAAATCCTTTTCAGCTCTTATCACTATGCAGTAAAATAAATAAGTCAATCTTTGCTTATTTTGTTGATAGTATCTGTTCTCAGATGTCGAGGTTTCTGAGTATTTCAATTCAGCTAGGCATCATATTTTTATTGCAGTCTGAACGTCCAGTGTTGATTTGTAGTTTTGTATAAGTAATAGCACTTTTTAAGTTTACATTATATGCGGATATACAGGACTGGCTGTTGGTTGGATTCATTAAGTGATTTTCAGGCCCATATGCTACTTTACTAAATTCTGAACGTCATTAATTCCTTGTTAATTCCAATAAAAAATTGGAAAACATTCAAACAAGCATACACAAGTTTTTCAATTACTTTCAACATTTTTCAGTTCAATACAGTTCTCGAATTTACTGTTATGATGTACCGACGCTATAAAACAGTACTGACCTGTTAATTATGTGTGGAATTTATCAGTCATTTAACCATTCTAATTTGCCATATAAAATGATGAAAAATCCAAAGGCCCAGCTGTCCACGTACTGTTGTCATGGTTCCGTTTCGGCGATAAAATGCAGCAGCGCTCCTATTGAAGCTATGAACAAGGTAGTCTGAACATTGTATTATTGACAAAAGATTATATGTGCCCACGTTAATTGACATTGTATAGTTCTGCAAAACAAGCTGCTCCACCTTCTCTCCCATCCGTAACTGCTGAAAAGAATAACGTAGGCATACCAATTATTATACGAATTGTAAAATCTAAGGGGGTGTTTGGAATGCCCCAGAGCCCAGCTCTAGGCTAGAGCTACCTGGAGATAAAAAAATTAGAGCAGCCGAATTCCATCAAGTTTTTGGAGCTCTAGTTCATTCTCTTGGAGCACCTCTTCCACAGCTCCAAAATCCTCATAAATGAACCTAGACATGCAGTTCTAGAGAAATTACCCACGTTTTCATTGATTACATACTCCAACCCATCAAACCGTTATTTTCTCTTGTTGCCATCCACCTACACCCCACCCTTATCCTTCCCCTTTTGCTTCTGCTCGTGCTCTGATGCCGCTCCCTTGCTTGATCCGATGCGCCCACCATGCAGGTCGCTGCTGCCCACCGGTCGCCGCCACCCCTGTGCCCCTATTCCCCTGCTTGCAGAAGCTTTCCACGACCCCTTTCCCTGGTGCCTCAGTCCCCTACGCCTCCTTTCCCCGAACCTTGACCCTCAAGGAGCGGTAACCTCCGCATTGGCGTGAGCACCACCGACAGGCAACCAGGCTGAAGTCGGTCACGCTGAAGTGTAACACCCCACATCCAAAACTGCTTATATCGTCAGCTCTGTACGTGAAACCACCTGCATACATGTAGCACCTCGGTCGGGGGCGGATCCAGGGAAAAATCCGAGGGGCTGCCGCCGCCCACGCCGGGCCGACGCCCGCCGCTTTCTTCTTGTCCGGGGCTGCCGCCGCCGCCCCCGCCGCTGCCGCTCCATCGCTCCGGCGGGCGTAGGGGGCTCGAGCCCCGAGCCCCCCCCCCACCCACGCATCCGTCGCCGACCTCGATTACACTTTCGTTCTTGCTTCGTGTAAAAGAGCTAACCCAAAGGTGCTACGTTTGGAACGAGAAGACTTATAAGCTGACCCTCATCCTCCTAAACTTCTAAAAAGGTACTAAACCCACCAACAACAGCCATACATGCGCAATTTGAACCACATGGGTCAACATCACAGCCACTATAGGTTTCTAATGGGCTAGAGTGTTATATGAAGTTTAGACGAAGGAAGAGGAAGGTGCTGACAAGAGTGAGAGAGGTTGACCACAGGCAAAGTGGGCAATCCATGCTGACAAACCACAGTTCCAAACACCCCGACGAAAAGCTCCAACTCTACTCAGAGCCAACTCCACCCAAAGTTCTAGAGTTGGAGTCATACCAAACAGAGCCTAAATAACCTGATCACTATAATGGGAGCGCGGCAAACATGTGCCTTATTTTAGTACACATCTATTTTGGCTCCAAAATAATTTCATACTATATATCATCGTTGCTATATCATGTTTTATAAGAATATTTGTATGCTTTTTTTGTTAATAAGTTTTTGATGCTTTGGAGATAGTGACGACACTAGCACCCGCAAATATGAAAGAAGTATTTACAGTTCATACAAAAGCAAAACAGAGAGATGCAGGTCATCATAGAAAACCACCTTTATTCGCTTTACATACAGCAGTAAACAAAGATACTGACACAAAACACAAACACAAGATAAACCAATAAACGTAACTTCCACCATGAACACAGGATGGTGATCCTATGTAACATCACCGGCTACTGTTGTGTGGCGCCGGTGCTGCTGTCCTGCCACAGGGGCACACCCTCCCGCTTGCCCATGAGCCACTGCCACCGACACCACTGGTCTTGTTGTCTTCAACCTTGTTAGGACTCCTGTTATCATCCTCCTCTCTCTTGTCCATGTCCTCCTTGGACTTCTCTTTCTCTTGATCCTTTAGGTTCCTCATCCTAGATCTCTCCTGTTGCACGTGGATCTGCGCATAGCTGAAACCCATGGAAGCCATCTTAGATCTAAAACCGTGGAGATAGAGCAGACTTGTGTTTTCAACTTGTTGGTAGATGTCAACTTGTTGGTAGATGTTGTTGTGGTGATATACATGTGTATTTATAGGTGGGGGTTGGGATTATTGGGGGGTGAGCAGTGGGCACTATGCCATGGATTTGTGCTCTTGTTGGTATGTGTGGGCCTATCTCAGCCGTTAGGTGTTAGTTTGTTATAGATGGGACACGTTGGAGGCTGCAATAAACATCTAAAAAGCATGCTCAGTTGTGGGGGGCGTGGCTGGATGATGCATACCTATGGACAAAGCTTGTGGTTTTTTGGTCAAGGACTACATGAATGTCTACATCAGCCTAACTTGGTTCATAGAGATTGTGACTCATCACTTTTGTGGTGCAAGTTTGTCATCCATAATGAAATAATGGTGCCACTAATGCAAGATATAATTTTCTAAAATAAGCACCCAACTCACTAAAGCCAGATGTGTAATTTTTAATGCTGATGTGCATATGGTATTTTCAACCGTGATTCCAATCCACAAAGCAATGGGAATATGGGTGGACCGGTACACTAGTACAAAAAATCATTTTTGTTGGCACCTTATTTTTTTCACAAAGCGGTTCACAATTTCATGACGCCAAGAAAAAAAATACTGTGGCCCAACAAGAGAACCGTCGCCTGTGTAAACGGTGTATTTACACAAAGGGGGTTACAATAACAAAGCGCCTGTGTAAATACCATTTACACAGGCAGTTTGTATAAAGAACTGCCTGTGAAAATTGCACTATTTACACAGGAGGTTTGTATAGAGAACCGCTTGTGTTAATCAATTTACACAGGCGGTCCTCATTGTAAACCGCCTTGTGTAAATAGTTTGAAATTAATTTTTCTGAGTTTTTCAAACTTCCTCGAATGAAAAAACTCCCAAAATAAAAAAAGTTGTAGATCTCGAAATATTATGAAACTTTGTAGTTGACAACTTTTTCATTTGAAATTATCTCTTTATGGAAAACTACTTAATGAAAGTTTCAAATTTGAAATCCAAATTTTGCAAATGACCTCGGATGGAGAAACACTCTAAATGAAAGTTGTAGATCTCGAAAAGTTATGAAACTTTGTAATTCACCACTTTTTATTTGAATTCATTTTGACCCTCAAATATTCAATTTTTCGTCGGGTTTGTATAATATGTGGGGAACAAAAATGACAACTAGACACAAGTGATGTGTGGGTGGAGTGGTAGAGAGGGGTACGCGTGAACCCGAGGTCGCGGGTTCGAACCCCCACGGCCGCGTAGTGCGCGATTCTACGCGAAAAAATGGCACGACTTGCCTTTTCAAAAAAATAGCGCGAGTGCCTCTCCCGGTTTCAAAAATATTTTTTGCCTTTTTAAAAATATTTTTTTTGCTATTTTTTTCATGTTATCTGGACAATGATTTTCACAGACGGTTGACTTAGTCACCGCCTGTGTAAATGTATATTTACACAACCGCTTTGTGAAAATCGAATTTTCACAAAGCGGCTCACAATCCACCGCCCTGCATCGTTGTCGATTTGTACCGACCTGCAGTACAGGCGGTGGACTATGCCACCTGTGAAAATACTTCTAGCACCGTCTGTAAAAATATTTTTTGTACTAGTGGTATGTAGTTCAGTTTACCCTAGGCATCACGATACTAGTGCGTCGACCAATATCAACTCACTTATTTTTTTATTATATCATGCAAAATATTAACATCCAAAAGTATGTGATGCTCATCCTCCTTCCTAGGCCGGCACCCACATCTAGCCTCCTAGTCCATCCCACTGCTAGAATCATTCTCACTTCTCAAGAAATTAAATATTTTTAACTTTATAATGTATAATTAGAATCATTATATTAATTGCTGAAAATGTTTTTTATAATAAACTTATTTATGAAGCGAGAATGATACTAGAGATTAATCATTATAGTAATTGCTAAATTATTTTTATAATAAACTTTCTAGGAGTTGTTAATAGCATTGTCCTATATATATAATAGCGGCAACCTACAACTATAAAAGGTTATATGACTCTACGTAACAGCAACCATAACTACTCAATCGCACAACCGTAACATAAGATGTAAAATTGCATTGTCGTATACACACACCCCGTTAACATTAATGGTCTGGTTGTACATACTTCCAACCCCTTCTACAGTAGAAGGCAAGGCAAATGGTTTAGAGCCGATGAGCCATAAACAGTATTTTTGTGCATTTTTTATGCAGACATACAATATTCTCTTTCATCTCTCTCGGCTCCAAAAGCAAGAAGCAAAGGGATAATATTTTTGTTCTTTACTTCCTCCGTCCCAAAATAATCGTCGCTTTCGCTTCCCGAGACACAGTTGCCGGCAATTTTTTTTATAAATAGTAAGTATTATCAATTAGTATCATCGGAAAGATCTTTAGATCTAGTTTTTTAACAAATTTATTCGGAGATATAAATATTGCATATATTTTCTACAAATCAAGTCAAACATGTGGCACGAAAAATCGAAGACGACAGTTAATTTGGGACGGAGTAGTAAATGGTAAGGAAGTATCTGTGGATTTTATTGCGCCTTGCATGATACGACCTTGGAACAGTGTCAGCATATTGCAACGCATATGGTCGGTAGAGAACTGCCTCCATTAGGGCTTCTTCGGTTAGCCCCCTTCTTAAGGGGAATTGAGGGGAATAAAAAAGAATTTAACTTAAAATGGGATTAACATCACCGCGCCCCCCCCCCCCCAATCCTTTCAATTCCACTCAAAACGGACAAGGCCGGGGTTTGGGAGCCAAGATCAGAAAGGAAGATTGATTCTACAATTATTTGATGTAATGTGGTAAAAAAATAATGATCTCGCTAGAAAGATGAATTACACATTGAATTCAGATATTAGCCTTAGTCGTGTTTGGCTGCAGGTCAACATGAACATCTTCTGCTCGTGGCCCATAGATCCTCTATATAGTTGTACAAAGTACCAAGGTGAAAGGAGTGAGCGAGTCAGACTTGTTACACATCATCAAGTTCATATATATTTGTCAATATCAACTCAGCTTTATCTGAGGCTGTCGACTTTAAGTTTTATAATGCAACTGGATTTGTCCGCGAGCCTGTAAAGTGAGCTCACGGATAAGTTCGTCTGTGTCAATGCCAGGATGATACACAGGACACAACAAAGACAACAGAGTTGATGTTGATGTTTCTCTGATACAGTCACGAACTGAGAAACAAATAACTCCCTAAAGAAAATACAACGATGCCAGTCATGAGCCCAAAGATTACGTACGTACTCCCTCCGTCCCAAAAAGAATGTCGTTCTCGCTTCCCAAGAAACGACTGCCGACAATTTTTTTTAAATAGTAAATATTATTAATTAGTATCATAATTAGTATTATTAGAAAGATCTTTAGATCTAGTTTTTTAATAAAATTATTTAGAGATATAAATATTGCATGTATTTTCTACAAATCGAGTTAAACTTGTGGCGCGAACACCCAAAACGTCATTCTTTTTTTTGGACGGAGGGAGTATATCTGTGTGTAGTACTTCACCAACCAGTAGCTAGTTCTTTCTTCCTTGTCTGTGCAACAAGAGGAAAGGGAAGGAGCCAGTAGATCCCTGGGCAATCCACACCACGGTTGGTGATTGTGGCTAGCTGCTCACAAGTCACAAGTCACAACCAGGCCGGGAAGCTCCGTTGCAGGCGTGCTGCGTGCAGCAGCAGAACAAGGAACTAGCTAGGACTTGATCAGCTAGTGACTTGGTGAGCGAGCAGGGGAAAACACTGGAGAAAGTAACAATTCTGAAATTATGCTTTGCGGTAGGGAAATAGGCCGGACCAGCAATGCGGTTGTTGGGCAAAGGGCACAAGTACTGCCAAAGATTTGATTCATGACATAAATGATGATGATATTCCATATACAAAACTTGGGCGACCTCCCTTATGGCACGGTGCAATGCTACCGTAATAATTATTTAAACCGTTGATCAGAAGCTTGCGTCTGCCGCCTCCCTCTCCCGAGCGCAGGGGTGCACCCTCGTCAGGTCCGCCCAGGAGCCGCCGCCAGTGTCGCCCTCGCCCGTGGCCATGGGTGACCTCTGCTTGCTCCCCTTTTTCTCGGCGTTAGCGTTCTTCCCCTCTCCCTGTCCTGCTGATGCACCCATGGCCGCCTTGGCGTCTCTCTCTCCAGCCGCCAGCTTACACCGTTCTCGCTGCACGTGGATCTGCGCGTAGCTGAACCCCATGGACGCCATGTCGATGCAGTACTTGTGCAGCCGGACCAAGCGGCTCGATTGGAGTGTTGTGGTGGTTCTTGTGGGTGTAGTAAGTGCATCTGCTGCATGCTGCGGCTTCCAGTCGCCCATTTATAGGCAGAGAGTTGGGATGGTGATGTATCTCAAATCTCAACCTGTGCAGTGGCAGGAGTGGGTAGGGCAAGAAAAGAATATTCCCTTCCATCTCGATCTCTGAATACCGGTAATTCAGAAGCTCCTCAGGGCAAGGCAACCAATGATGCATTAAGATTTTGCTTCTTTAAATGGTAGTACATCAGTCTGTCTGCTCCAGTGGCACCCCAAGCAAACCCTTTTTTATCCAAGTGGAAGGTGAGGAGGGAGCACCTCCTGGAGCAGCACCGGTAGCGGTAGCAACGACCATAGCATATCACAGGGTGGGCAGGGAACGGCCTCCACTCGAGTTGGGTGGTGGATCAGGCCGGCAGGCAGAAGATGACTGATTCCACAATTATTTGAGGCACTGCGGGATACGATTATATTGTCTGACCTATCGCTACGAGCACTTACTGAGTGAGCAGTGATGTCAGGTCAACTGGAACAGCTCCTCAGTGCATTCCTCTTGCACAAAGCTGAATAACATAATAGTAGCGCGTTTTAGCATGGCACTTAGCTGGATCTGACTCGTTATGATGGATAGATTGACGAGGTTTTGCACTATCGGGCAAATTGCTACAGAGAGCCTAAGCACCTATTCAGATTTCCTGCTCACAATTTTTATTTTGTGAACAAACATCTGCCACTCAGCGAGTTCAACGCCATTGTTGTAATGAACTATCAAATCTTCACCAATAAACAACCTTGTGGTTATAATCTATTCAGTCAGCTTCATAAAAATTGTATCATCGATGCTAGATACAAAAATTGGGCAAGTTCGTCACTGAACAGGAACAACGTCACTGGACAGAAATTCAGAATGCTAAAGGAGCACACGGAGCACAACTATGGATCCAAACTACCTTTTTCGGGGATCAGGCCTTAGTGCACTCTAGTGCTTAGGCTTGATAAGGGTCTGGCAGAATGAACCTAAAGGATCCAAAGCATTCAGAAGCGGCGGAAGAGTGAATGGTGGGATGACACCGCCCTCCTGATAGACAGTTGGAGATTTTGCATCTAGTGTGAATGCCATTGCTGCCTGCTGCTTGCTAAGACCGTCCATTATGCATGAGAATGCTGCAAAGGTGACACAGCTGTGGAACATTGCTTGGGGCGCACCTGGTTTAAAAGAAAAATTGAAATGTATAAGTGGATGCATTACATACCATTAATACTTCCAAAAACATGTTTCCAAATTCATTTTCATGTGAGCAGAATGTAACATCATCGACATGTGAGAATAAGACAGAATACCGTTTTCATTACTTTTTATTTTGCAAGGATGGCTATGTTTGTCACAGCTATTATACAAGAGCAAAAGCAACTACAAAAACAATTAACTCAGTTGTATAATGCTACTATTCCAGTACCAATCCATTGTCTTTGGAACTAATCTGATAAAATATCTAAAAAAACTATCTTGGCTATGTTACAAAAATTAATTGCATTATGCTGATGAAACTGAAAAGTATAAGACACTAGCTAAGCTAATAATCCAATGCTCTTCTCTCCTGTGCGTTTTCCCCTCTGTCCATAGCTTGACTGTTCGGTCCAACACATACCATGTATCAGTTTTATCTTTCTATGTTCATGTTAGCATACTCAATATCAGGCTTTCCACCCCTATCTCAGTTTGTTTATTATAGTTGAAAATACAAAGCTTAAGTTGGAAGTCATGCAAATGGTACCACTTACTAGTTTGCCAAATCTTAATTGGACTGCCACTCACCGAACATTTGCAACTAAAAAATGAAATAATCATAAGAACTGAAGATGCAAATTCCAGATTAAGAAAAACGTTATATGGTATGCCTTTCTTTATATAACTGAAAGAGTGCTACACACAATTGCAAAGCTTAAATGTCTTTGTGTACTAAAAAAATTAACTCGGTGAAGTGGAGTGTGGAGCTCAAGCAATAGCTGGCGCAACCAGGTGGCCACAGCAACAGCATTAACCACGACGCGGTACTCTGCCTCGACACTAAAGCAGGACATAGTGGAGAGGACTAGGAGACAAGGTTATCGCCAAGAAAGATGGCATAGCCCGATGTCGACTTCCATGTGTCTGGACAACCGGCCCAATCAGCATCCAAATAGACCACCAATTCAGACCGGAGGAAGGACAAAAACCAATCCCATGTCGATAGTACCCCTGATGTTTTTCTCAAACATGCAGGAGAGTTGTGTATAACTATATTAAGAAGAAAAAAGGGGGGAAGAACCGTTACAACACACACCCGAGCACATTTGGTTTCTATGCGAATATGTGTGCCTTTAACAAAGCACAAACACGACCACAGCTAATGAAAACTAGACCACCTACTGGTTACCAGCCAGCTCTATGGCAAGGAGGGATGGTAAGCCCCGAGCTCCCGCCACCTAATGAGTAGCCTGGTGTACCAAAGTATTCACTTGAGAGCAGTAAGGTGGGGCGCCTGTGGATCATGTAGAGCCCAAGGTCCTTCATAGAGACCTTGAGCTGCAGTGCCTCAATCACACGCTGAAGGAGAGATGGCGAGGTTGCAATAAGTATTACGCTGTGGACATAGAGGAGCAGGTACACTGAATCAGCTCCACAATGGTAGACAAACAGTGATGGGCGACGAAGAGGCTACTCCAGGTCTGCGGTGCTTGTTTCAGACCATAGAGGGATCTGTTAAGGCGATACACAAAATCCGAGTGAGCCGGGTTGTAACAGTGGCAGGGAGGGTGGTTAGGCTGCAGTGGCGATGGCAGGGTGGAGGCGGCTAGGGGCGGCGGCGCCCTAGCTGCACAGAGAGAGAGAGAGAGAGAGAGAGAGAGAGAGAGAGAGAGAGAGAGAGAGACAGAGAGAGCTTTCGTCCAATACTTTCTTGACTGATTCGTTTACATGCTCCTAGTATTATAGTCTGGATCGGACTTATTCTACAAGCAAGGCAAAGGAATCCTATCGAACACGAATTCCTCCTTTCCGTAATCAATCTACTAACTTTCATCTAATAATTTGTTTATTTCTCAAACGATAAATACTAAAAAGGCAGTCAGAGGTCGTCCAATACTTTCTTGACTGATTCGGTTACATGCTCCTAGTATTTATAGTCCGGATCGGACTTATCCTACAAGCAAGGCAAAGGAATCCTATCAAACACGAATTCCTCCTTTCCCTAATCAATCTACTAACTTTCATCTAATAATTTTTTTTTTGACAAGAAAGCAAACTTTATTTATTGGCGACACAAGGCCGCAATAAGAGTGAAAGGTTCATCTAATAATTTGTTTATTTCTCAAACGATAAATACTAAAAAGGTAGTCAGAGGGGGCGTAAAAGGCAGGCGCGGTGGCGGCCACGGTGGTGACGGCAGCAGTAGGTGTGCCGCCACCCCTCCCTAGGGCGCGCAGCCCCTTGGTGGGCTGTGGGCCCCCCTGGGAGGCGGCGCCCCCCTCCCTTGGGCCCTCTCTGCCCTGTTCTCGCCGTTGTCGATCACCATCCGCGTTGGACGTGTGACACGGGTCCTCAAAACCTGAAGGCTGGGAGCAGTACACTGTCTTGGAGAGCAAATGGTCCTCAAAACCTGAAGGCTGGGAGCAGTACACTGTCTTGGGGAGCATCCCATGTAAGAATGGTCCTTAAAACCTGAAGGCTGGGAGCAGTAGACCATCTCGGAGATCATCCCACGTAGGAAGGCATTTTTGACATCAAGCTGATGGATCCACTGACAAGATTAAGGCCAGGGACAGAATAGTACCAACTGTCGCCAGCTTGTCTATGGGGCTGAACATCTCACCGAAATCAACTCTGGGCCACAGAGTACCCACAATGCCTTGCAGTGTTTCAAAGACCCGTCAACCAGCAGCTTGTACCAGGTGACAGCAGGGCCACGGGATTCCTGGAAACAACATTCGCACCGGCAAGGCGTGGCATCAAGTCCCAGGTGTGGTTCAACAGCAGGGCAGCATGCTCTTCTTCCATAGCAGCCCGCCCATGGGGTCGGCAGACGGCAAGGGCGCTGCAGAAGGTCATCGGAGTGGGAGAGAGGCGCAATGTGGTATATGGTGGGAACGCGGTACCCAGCCTTGCCACAGGTCATCATGGAGTGCTGACATACACCGGCAGGGGGGGGGGGGGCAGGGGTGCAGGTATGCTGTAGCTTGTGGGTGTATATGCACCCACAAAATTTGAAAAACAATACTAAAATTAAAATTTCACCATGGTTTTTTCACACCAACAAGACAAATGCACCACCCTCTAATTTGCTCTAGCTTCACCAGGGGGGGGGGGACGACTATAGGCCAAGAAGGTGCTGCAAGGGGCGCAGTCGGCGGCCCACATGGCGTGGGCATGCTGCAGCAGGCGCCAGGGCAGACAGTGGTGGCGGAGCGGTCCTTCAAGAGTACACGGACCTGAAATCCTGTAGAGCTGCACGTGGCTGTGCAGGAGCCAGCTGAGACTGCAGCAGTGTGATGGTGTCCAGGGCCACACATGGCTGCTGCATCCTTCTATCTAACACTCACGTCAAGTGTTTTCTCAAGAGAAGTCTGGTGTTCAGTTTTGTCCGTGGTCAGAATGCAGCAGCACACACCAGGGCCGGATTTTTTAAATTTCATTGAGTGATGGCGCTGTGCAATGCAAATCAAAAAGCATCACTGCAAGGAATTCAATTTAGGGCCCATTTGGCTCCCCGGAATTTCCGGAATTGAATTCATAGTATATACTATAGTTGTGAAAGAAGAAATTAAAATTCCAAAACTTTACAAAGTTCACATATAAGGCTATCTCAAATTCATAGGGTGAGAGGTGGGAAATGGATTCCATGGATTCTTCTTCCCTAACTTAATTAAAGTTGTAGATGATTCCATGGATTTTTCTTCCACAGCTATAGTTTATACAATGAATTCAATTCTAAAAATTCCGGGGAGCCAGGCATGGTGGATTTGGATTATAGGATTGCTTGTGTCTTTGAAGGGATCAAGGGACCTCACCTAATGTTAATGCTCTCATGCAAGAGATTAGGATGAGGCAAATTTGTGGTGTATCGCTGCGGCTGAAGGTCTTAGACGCATTTGGCCGGTTAGTCAACCATGTAAAATCATGCCCTAATTGGCATGTACGAATCTTCTTAGACTCCTATTTTCTTCTTAATGGTGTATCGATGCGGCTAAAGGTCTTAGACGCATTTGGCCTGTTAGTCACCCATGTAAAATCATGCCCTAATGGGCTTGTATGAATCTTCTTAGACTCCTATTTTCTTCTTAATGTAACGATGCGCAACTCGCCTACATGTTCGAGAAAAACAAAGGATAGTATCAACGAAAAATATAAAAGCAAGGGTCATTTTATCACAACATACTGCTGTTAAAATAAGACCATTTGTCATTTGTCAGAAAATTTGGGGGAGAGACAACATGTGGCTAGTGATCCGTGAAAGATGTTGGATGGTTGATCGATTGGAGTGAAGGGGGCATCCTCACGCTTCCTGTTGCCCCCTTTGTGACCAAGAGGAGGAAAGTATTAACCACTGCTGTTGAGATGGGTCTTTGCACGAAAATTTTGGTTTTTCTTTCTGCGCCAGTTGGTCTTCACCGTCTCACTCCCCTATCTGACGAGATCTCCTTTGATGATTGGTGGGATAAAAGCACAAGAAGAGTACCTGATCATTTAAGAAAGGGTTTCAATTCCATCATCTTAGGGGCTTGGACACTGGAATCTTCTTAATCGTTCTACATTTGATGGTGAATCTTCGTAACAGGCATAAATCATTTCCTTGCCCTGGGCTGTTCATGTATTGAGTATGGTAGTGGTCGTCTCCAACTCTTGTTAAAGGCAGTTGTTTAGGATCCTAGTGGTTTTGTTTTTTGTGTGTGTAAGGTTTCTTGTATAGGTTCTTGCCCCCCATTTTCTTCTTAATATAATGATCCATTTTTTTTTGTTAATACAATGATACGCAGCTCTCCTGCATGTTCGAGGGGAAAAAAAGATAAGGGTCATACAAACCCTGGTCAACCTTGATCCCACACACTATAGATGCTAAAATCAAGAAGGGCATATCCAAAAGTTAATGTCAAATAGCATACAAACAAGTTCCATGCCAAAGGTTAGCACCTACTCCATATTCTCAATTCTAAATTCAAAAAAAAATACTAAAGGTACACATGGTCCTGCAATTTTGAGCATAGTTTTGTATTGTATATGTGGTAGTGTAACTGATTTTAGAGTATGCTCAGGAAACAGCCACACCTTAGTGCTGTCCTAGAGACAATAATTTCACTTTTTCATCATGTTAACACTGACAGATTCAATAAACAAGTCAATCTCCAAAACTTGAGACAAATAGAACAGATCATCAACACCCTCTAACCAAGTCAAGGTGACCAACTGAAAGGTTAATGAACAAACTTCTATTATTTGGGTCTAGTATTTGTTTCGTATTTTCTCTTGCAATGCACTGAAAAAGTCCCAGTGAACAGCTCCTAACTGCTCTACTTACTACTCTTACTTATGAAACATTTTCTATTTACTGCCCCTGCTTTCCATAGCGAGCCACAATCCCTATTCTCATAAGAAAGGAATGTTTCCTTGGTTAGTGATAAGAGAACAGATAAGAGTGGAGAGTTACCGAAGTGACCTGCTACTCCATATCGGCATATAGGAAAGGTAAAGAAAGAAAGCTGAACGTAATGGAAGTGAAAAGAGAGACTTTACCTACCGCTTGCCTTCTACAGGACGTATGAGCATGACATTCATGCTCCCATGTTTCTATTCATTTATGGAAAAGTGGTTCAGAATGCACATCATAATAATTATAGACATCAATTGCTACAAACAGATTGCTAGCAAAGGCATGGTGACTTTGCAATCATCAACTTTAATTTTACTGCAGCAGCTACAGAAAACTCATAAAATATTACTTTAAATGATAAAGGTTTCTAACGACCCAAATAAATAACAAATAAACATCATCATAAATCCTATTAGTCCGAAATGAAATTCATCATTGTATAACTAAACATTTAAAGCTTTGTTAGAAATAAAAACATGGTCCTTTGCATATCTTTTGATTCAACATAGCATATGATGATTCAAATCTTGAAGAACAAGGCCATCCTGTTTGGCAATTTCATAACAGAGTTCCCAATGTTCAGAAGATTTCAATATAGAAGTTCCGCAATAATTATACTCAACTTGATAGGCTCAAAGCAGAATTGTAATCTTCTAGTTGATTCAAATTTTTTTGTAACAATTTGCATGTTTATCTGGTTACAATGCAAGCTTCAAAGTTCAAACCAAAAGAAAACAATTCCCAAAACAGTCCAAAGAATGTTCAGAGTAAAAAAATGAGAATACTGCAAGAACAGTCTTCAAAGCATGTTCATTTAACAAGGTCACTATCCTATAAACAATAATCTAGGGTCTAGACATTCATCTTTCATACCTATATGAACATTAGATGCAATCGACGAAAAGAATAAAGCAAGAATATTCTTTCTTTTAGACTATCTGTTCATCGATTGCACATAATGAATATTCCATATGGAACTAAAATGGAATTTTTAAAATGTCCAGAAAAAATATTACCAAACTATTACTCTTCTAGAAAGCAAAATGAGAAGAGAAGTGAATATAGCAATTATATCTCAAAAATTTACTCAAACACAACTCAAACAGTACACTACAATAAAGAGATTAAACAAATATCATGCGGCTCAGCTATATGCATATATCATCCAGTATTGATTGCACTGTATGTAGTTAAAGATGTAAGAACAACAACATAATTTTGTCGAAGATAAAATTCTAAACAATAGTGCTGATAGTCACACATAGTTGTACCTGGAAAGCTCAAAGCAAGGCCTGTGCAACAACCAGCCATACCCGCATTGATCACTGCAAAGGGCATTTCATTAATATTCATACTTGCACCATCCTGTGCTAACAAACTAATAGAACTAGAGCAAAGTGCTTACTGTCATCTTTCCCACGCAGTCTTCTTAGCAAGCACATGATGAAACTTTGGACACCAGCAAGAGCAGCAAAAGTCTAATAACAAATGCATATGTCATATGACCAATCTTTCATATGAAAAGATGCTTAAATTTTAATATCAAAAGTAAACATGTGATCCAACCTTGGCAGAAGATCCAGCAATGCTGAGAGAAGCCTTCGTACCTTGGTTTGTGATCAAACCTTTTCCTGTAACAGAAAACATAGGAAATAAGTGAAACTTTAGAGAATAAAAATCAAATGTTAGCGACGCGCCATGTCGGATCCCGGGCATGGTGTCAAATGAGCAAGGGCTGGGTCGTCACCCCCGTGACACGCCGTGTCGTGATCTGGGCATGGTGTCAAGTGAGCAAGGATCGGGTCGTCGCATCCTTAGTGGCGCGCCACATCGGCGCCCGGGTGTGGTGAAAATGAGCAAGGGTCTTCACACCAGCGACGGGTGCGAAGGGTAAGGAAGCTAGTCGAGCCCACTAGGATTCGTCTAGGTAGCTGGAACGTAGGGTCCCTAACGAGTAAGTTAAGAGAGCTAGTCGATGCAGCGATTAGGAGGCATGTAAATATTCTATGCGTTCAGGAGACTAAATGGAAGGGCTAGAAGGCGAAGGAAGTGGAGGATACTGGCTTCAAACTTTGGTACACGGGGTCAACATCGGGTAGGAATGGTGTAGGCATCTTGATCGATAGGAGCCTTAAGGATGGAGTAGTTGATGTTAGGAGGCAAGGCGATCGGATCATCCTTGTCCGGGCCGGTAGTTGGAGATTTGGTCCCGAATGTGATCGGTGCCTATGCCCTCAGGTAGGTCTTAGCGAGAACACCAAGAACCAGTTTTGGGAAGACCTAGATAGCATGGTTAATACCGTGCCTATCAACGAGAAACTCTTCATAGGAGGAGACTTCAACGGCCATGTGGGTGCGATTAATGTAGATTTCGAGCGGGTGCACGGGGGGTTCGGGTATGGTAGTAGGAATCTAGAGGGGGAGAATGTTTTGAACTTCGCGTCGGCCTACGACTTGTTGATAGCGAACACCTTCTTTAGGAAGAAGGAATCCCATCTAGTGACTTTTCGTAGTGGACAGCACTCGAGCCAGATTGACTTTATCCTCGCAAGGAGGGAGGATAGACGTGCTTGCTTTGATTGTAAGGTGCTACCCGGGGAGTGTGTTGTCCCTCGGCAGACAAGCTTGTGGTGGCGGACTTTCGCTTTTCGGGTATGTGTCCACCGACAACAAGCGGGCCAAGATTGCGAGAACGAAGTGGTGGAAGCTTAGAGGGGAAGCAAAAGCAAACATTTAAGGAGAGGATGATAAGCGAGGGGCCTTGGGAAGAAGGAGAAGATGCGTATAACATGTGGCTAAGGATGGCAACATGTGTTCGAAAGGTGGCCCGGAAGTGTTTGGCATGAGTAGGGGAGGCAAACGGGAAGCGAAAGACACCCGGTGGTGGAATGACGAGGTGCAAAGGGCCATTAAGGAGAAGAAGGAGTGTTTTAAGCGTCTCCATCATGACAAGAGTGCAGCCAACATCGAGAGCTCTAAAATAGCGAAGAGGGTTGCAAAGCGAAGCGTGAGTGTAGCAAAAGGTCGGGGCATATGATGACCTTTATCGGCGGCTAGGCACGAAGGGAAGGGGAGAAGGACATTTATAGGATGGCTCGGATCCGCGAGAGGGAAGACAAGGGACATCAACCAAATCAAATGCATCAAGGATGGGACGGATCGACTTCCGGTGAAGGACGAGGAGATCAAGGATAGATGGAGAGAGTACTTCGACAAGTTGTTTAATGGGGAGAATGAGGGTCCTACGTTTGAGTTGGACGACTCATTTGATGATACCAACAGACGCTTTGTGAGGAGAATCCAGGAGGCAGAGATCGGGGAGGCTTTGAAGAGGATGAAGGGAGGTAAAGCAATGAGCCCTGATGGTATCCCCATTGAGGTGTGGAGATGCTTGGGCACTAGAGCGATAGTGTGGTTAACTAAGCTTTTTAACCTGAACACCCCCCGGTGTTACTACAACTAAAACCCATGACATCATATGCACCGCAATGCATCTCATCGAAGAGAGAACTATGACATGCAATAACTTTAATAAGTTTATCTTCCTAGGCTTGTTTGGGTATAGCTAAGCATGTGATATCAATTATTCTTTCTAAAACCTAGATGCTAAAGTAGGGTATAAAAATTTCCAAGTAAAACTAATCTTGGTGTGATCAAGTGTTTGGCTAACTATAACCTCAAAAGGCTAATCTTGTTTTACTAATCTTTGGAGGTGAATCAAGAATCAAGATTGAATTTGGAGTCTTTGTCCTTCACATAACCCTAGTGGTTAAGTGTGGATTAAGAATATCATTTTCAATCTTGAGGAGCTAACTATAATTAATTTTTCAAGTAAATTCTGCCAAACAAGGGCACCATTTGAAAGTATAAGTTTCATACTTGTAATGTGTGCCTTTGGTTGGGTCTTAACCTCACAAGCTCAGCCCTAAATAGTTATACAAAGTTTGAATTAGCAATTCAAATCCAAACCCTAATTTCAAAGTCCTTTTCTACCCCTTTTTGTGTAGTTTAAAAATTATTCAAAATTTGGGGTTGGTCCAAAAAGCAAAGTTGTAGATCTTGATGAGAGGAACAACTTTGGTATTCAAAGTTTTTCAAGGTTCCATTCAAAATTTGAAGTAATTTCAAAATTCAGTTTGAAGGGTTTTTGTCCCCTTTTCAAAATTCCAATGCAATTCAAAATTTATTCATTTTCGGAGAAAACTTCCTAAATAGAAGTTGTAGAGCATGAAAAGTTGTGCGATTTCTATTTTGGGAGATTTTTATCTTCTATTCAAATTTCAAAAGTAATTTTAAAAAGTTTGCAAATCAGTTTAAAAGGAGAAGGGGGGAGCTACAGTGCAGCAGGCAAGCGGGCAGCTCGCCGGCGGCCGCCGCCCTCTGCCGTCATGAAGGCTCGCCCGTGCCACCTCTGCTTGGCGTGTCGAGTCGCCGCCTCGTCTTTGTCGCTCTAGGAGCAAATGCCATCGCCTATAAGAGCCGGAGCTCGTCGCGCCGCCGCCTTCTTTTCTTCTTTTTCGCCGTCGACCACCGTCCTTCCCACCCGAGCAATTAGCGCTCCACGCCTCACCGCCGTTTCAATAGCTTGCACACGCTCCACCACCTCCTTGCATCGCTGAGCACGCTAGCCATGATCGGGGCGACCAGCGCCTCCGGCGCCGCCCGTCTCCTTCCTCTCCGGCCGCCCGGCGCCGCCGTGAGCCTCTCCGCCTGGCGGCGCTCATCAAGCGTCTCTAGCTCAACCAACACCACCACCCGTTTCGCCTTAGCTCACTTGATCATCATCGGCCATCTGTTTTTCACAGGCCACCGCCGAAGTTCGCGGAACACCATCACGCCGCCATGTTCACGCCGCCGTGAGCCCATTGCCACCACGCCGACCCCTCCGACCACCGCCCAGGACCCACCGCAACCCTGTTTGAAGTCCCTGTGAGCTCCTGGGTGCTTATGGGGGTATCGTCGTCGGCGTCCTTAAATCGCCCGTTTGCCGAACGCGCCACGGGCCGTCGAGCTCCGCCCGTCTTGCCGCCATCGCGCCGCACGCGTTCTCTCCCGCTTCGCCCGCTTCAGCGTTGCGTCACGTTAAATTAAGCCGTGTTCACATCGAGTCACTAAGCGCGTAGCCGTGCTTGGTTTCACCGAGGAGCTCCGCCGAGCTCCACCGTGGTTCGCCGTCTTTGCCGCCCGCCATGGTCGCCGCAGCCGCCTTAGTGCATGCCTAGGGTCGAGTAATAATACATCGTTAGTCCGTAGTGAAGTGGGGAGTTCGTTGGTGTGGTCGTTGCCGCCGGGCCGGCTCGCCGGGACGGCGAGCATCGCCATCGTTTCGCCGCGCCGCTGCCCGGAGTGGGCCGAAGTTGGGCCGAAAGGCTGGCCTGGGCTGCACTGTGCTCTTAAATGAATTTGGTTTTTCCTTTTTTTTTTTAAATTCCTGAATGGCTGATTTCATATTTTTGTAAATAATTATTGAGGGCTGATAAAAATAAACCAAAAATTGCTCTATGCTCACAATAATATACTCTATTTAATAAAAATATTGAGTGTATATGTTTAGTATAGTTTCTGAAAACCAAAAATACAACTTTAATTGCTAATCTTAATCTTTCATGATTTTTGTAGTTTTCTGTGTGTTTCCAAAAATCATGAAAAATTAGGGTTAAGCTTAATTAGGTAAAACCTACTTACTTTAAAATTTGTAGCTCAATTGGATAAAGTTTCATTAAGGTTTAATTTCTAGCTTAATTAATAAAGACTTAATTAAGTTCTTTAAATAAGTCTTTATTAATTAAACTTGTTTAATAACCGTAAAAATGGTTAATAAAGTACTTAGTGGTGTTACTCACTTTAGAGATGTGTGACTTTGGGATTGAGTGATGACCCTTGGTCATTAACCCTAATGACCCTCGGCAAGACTGGGACCGCTTATGCTTTAGCGTTTTCGACATCGTTGCGGCTTGTCGGGAGAGCTATGGTAGCTCTCATCGGGCAAGACCATCACCCTTGCAAAGATGGCATGCGGATCTTACTAGAGGACTCCGTCCGTCGTTAGTTCGAGGGGTGGTATGCGGATCTTCGCCACTCTTCCGATAGCAAATCCATCGGGATGGCTTGATGCGCATCTTTTGTTAAGACCCTGTTACCACCACTTGAGAAGTGGAGTTGTTTAGTGTCATTTTAGTAGCCCGATGCATCTCTGTCGTATGATCATGTTACTTTAACGCACATCATGATCATATGTTATCTCCGTGTAGTTGAGGGGTCCGAGGAAGTTGCTTTTGATCCGACTCCGTTGTTCTGCCGGCTGAGTTGTTCGAAGGAGTGAGCACCGACCCTGTTGGTTCTTCGTCAGGGCCCGAGTTCTTTGTCAACCCAGGCAAGCCCCGGATGCATTTAACCCATCCTTGTGTTTTATAAAGCTTTAATAACTTCTATGCTTATGAAATGATGCATTAAGTGAATAGGAGTTGAGTGATATCCTATATTGATGCATTCACCTTCCTTGATGTTGGTATATTATCCTTGATACCTGTTTATTTACAAATGCTTAGCGATGCTTAGCCCTGCTTATTTTAAAGATAGGCTTTCAAAGTAAATGTTTTACTTATGCCGAGAACAATTGATGACTCTAATGAGCATGGCTCGTGAGAACGACTCCGAGGAGCATGTCTCCGATGAGTATGGGAAAGAAGAATGAAATTGAGACCGACGGGACACGGCTCTGCTTTGTGGTGGAAGCCGATTGGGGCGCCCAATCGTGCTTGTCCCGTTGAGTCGATTAAGGACCATCCGTTGTTGGCCCTTGGATCGGTTTGTTAGTACCGATCACATGCTCTTGAAGTAAGCTCCGCTGGCCGATCTATGCCGAGAACGGACAACCGCAGCATCGGGAGTGGAGAGATGGCGGGGAGTAGTGTGTACCCACCTCAAGGGTCAACCGTCACGACGGCGTAGGGCGGTGGTGTACTATGCTCTCGGGTGACGCGGACCCGGTCTCGACATAGAGACTCCGAGTGTTGGGTTGATATATGGGGGTTAGAGTCCCGCATATGTCGTGGTGGTTAGGAATCCCACTGGGTATAAAAGCGGTTCGAATCGTCGTTGCTTCGCGATAAAGGAAGCTTGATCCTCGCCCCTTCATCGTAGTAATAATAGTTGTGGAATGGAATGATGATTTATAAGTGATTAAATGTTTGAGAAGTGTTTGATCTAGACTAGGCTCATCTAGAAGGTAGGAATGATAATTAATGATGATTAAAAAGTTCAACTAATGCTTTTACGCAAAGAGTCCTTGTTCCCGATAAACTTTACCTTGATACCCATCGCCTAGCATTCCCGAGTCTTCACCTCACTTTTAGTCGGTTAAGTCTTGCGGCGTACTTTTGTACTCGGGGTTCGTTCTACCCCCTTGTTGCGGTGAACCGCATGAGCAAGTGTGCTATGGCCCTTTGCCGCATGACGGTTGTTGAAGTTTCCGATGAGGATTAGTTTGTTTGGCCATTTGGGCAAGGCACTTTTGTTGTTTGGTTTGTAATATGTTACTTAATGATACTCCACCGGTTTGTACTAACTTAAGCACTGGTTTGTATAAGTTTGAGAAACTAATGATGTAAATTATGGTTATGTAAATCTTCCGCTACTCTGTTGTATTTTTGTATAAAACTGTTGTAATACTGCAATGTATCTGCGAGAATGCGATCTTGGTTTGTTGTGGTTTCATCGGGGTTTCACCCGACGGAACGTTGTAAGTTATGTGGTACGCAAGCATAGCCGTCGGAGACCTTTGAGGCAATGACAGGTGCTTGTGAGCCATATAATTTAGAAGGTTCTGCCACATTAACCTTATTTTTCGATCTAACAAGATGCCTGAAGAATGAAGTATATTAGTACCTATCTTCAAGAACAAGGGTGATGTTCAAAGTTATACGAACTACCGTGGGATTAAGTTGATGAGTCATACAATGAAGCTCTGGGAGAGGGTCATCGAGCATCTCCTGAGAAAAGTGACAAGTGTGACCCAAAATCAGTTCGGGTTCATGCCTGGTAGGTCGACCATGGAGGCGATTTTTCTTTTACAACAGTTGATGGAAAGATATAGGGAACAGACGAAGGACTTGCACATGGTCTTCATTGACCTCGAGAAGACATATGACAAAGTACCGAGGAATGTCATGTGGTGGGTTTTGGAAAAGCACAAAGTACCAACTAAGTACATTTCCCTCATTAGGGATATGTACAGGGATGCGGTGACGTTTGTCCGAACTTGTGATGGCGACACCGGTGACTTTCCAGTTAAAATAGGACTACATCAGGGGTCAGCATTGAGCCCTTATTTATTTGCCTTGGTGTTGGATGGGGTCACAGGGGACATACAAGGTGATATCCCTTGGTGTATGCTCTTTGCTGACGATGTGGTACTAGTGGATGACAGTAGGGCAGGGGTTAATAGGAAGTTAGAACTATGGAGACACACATTAGAGTCGAAAGGGTTCAGACTTAGTAGGACCAAGACCGAGTATATGAGGTGTGATTTCAGCGCGACTAGGCACGAGGAGGGAGACGTTGGCCTAGATGGGCAAGTGGTGGCCAAGAAGGATACTTTTCGGTATTTAGGATCGATGATACAAAAGGATGGCGACATAGATGAAGACGTCAGACATAGAATTGCAGCGGGTTGGTTGAAATGACGCCAAGCTTCTGGCGTCCTTTGTGATAAAAGGGTGCCTCGAAGTCTGAAGGGTAAGTTCTATAGGACGGCGATTCGCCCGCGATGTTATACGGTCTTGAGTGTTGGCCCACACAAAGGCGACATGTCCAAAGAATTGAGTGTGGCGTAGATGCGTATGTTGCGTTGGTTTTATGGGCACACCGGGAGGGATAGAGTTCGAACGACGATATTCGGGATAGGGTTGAGGTGGCACCAATGGAGGAGAAATTGATTCAACACCGACCGAGGTGGTTTGGACATGTCCAACGGAGGCCCCCCGAGGCGCAAGTGCGTAGTGGGGTTCCAAGCGGGCCGATAACGTAAAGAGCGGTAGAGGTCGACCTAAACCGACTTGGGGACGAGTCGGTTAAGAGAGACCTTAAGGAGTGGAATATCTCCAAGAATTTAGTTTTTGGACGTAAGCGCTTGGAGACGGGCAATCAACGTGCCCGAACCATGACCTCTTTCGTCGTGTGCCCTTTTGTGTCCTCCAGTTTCTCGTCTCTCTTGGGTTTCATCTCTAGCCTACCCCAACTTGCTTGGAATAAAAGGCTTTGTTGTTGTTGTTGTTGTTGTTGTTGTTGTTGTTATTGTTGTTGCAATATGAAGAATACATCATTTGATTGATACAGTAGTCTATTTCTCTTTTTACCTCAGGCACTAATAAACATGGAAAAATTTCTCATTAAATTGTGGAAGATTCAATACAGTTGAACTAAAGGTAAAACATAGGCAAGGCAAGAGGGTTAGGTGAGTGTATCTATCAGTTTGTTTGGCCAGTTGCCGGAGGTGTAAGCCCTAAGAATCTGTCCAAGCATCACATAAATGCCTCCCACAATCCTTTTGTATATAGGTCCTAACATTTTAGTATATCTATTTCTTTTGATAGTAGACTCAGAAAAGGAAGTTATGTTTATCCATACTTTCTATGCTCAGGTCAGCAGTTGGCGATTAGTAGTATACTACTAAGAGCATCTCCAACAGTATCTAAAAAAATACTCCCCAAAAACAGATTAACTTTTGCAAAATATATTGTGGGACATAACAAAACTACAGCTCCAATAGTTTCCAAAATCTCCAACCTAAAAAATAGAAGATAATTTTACATCAGGAATCCTAAATTATCTATAACTCCTATAATCCTAAACCCAACTAGCCTATTTCTCTGCCCTGTGATTGGTTCAAACTCGCTGAGTGACGTCATCATCCCTGTGTCCTGCGTTCTTCCGCGCTGCTTCACAGTGTTCCATGTCATCGAATCTGCTCCCATGATGAATTCCTCTCCAATAGCGCACCATCGATTCCTCTACGCCATAGCGAGCAGTTAATTCCTGTACCACAAGAAACTGCCACTTCAATTGCAAGCAGGAGTAAACGAATCATCGTCGCCGCACTCCAATTTAAAAACTCTCGCTCCGCCTCGGCTGCTCGGCCATGCCTGCGCCCCGCCCCGCTTCAAGACCGCACACAAGATCACGCCCGCCTCGTCCGGTCTTCTTCTAGCTCAACCGTTGCGATGTCCCCAGCGGAATGTCGTATTCCACCTCGGCCGTCGCGAGTCTCGAGCGAAGATGGACCTCCTCCTGGGTGGATTCCACCCGGCTCGGTGGCATGCGTTGCCCCTCACGTTCGCTGCTTGATGCCAGCAGAGCTTCGTCGGTCACGGCTCCCTCGCTGCGTCTTTGCCGGGCCGGGCGGAGCCCCGGCCGGCAGCCCCTGGCGGGTCGTTCGCCCGAGGCTTAAGCTCGGCGGAGTAATCTTGATAAAAAAAAATGGAGAAAGGGGATTTGAGCGGACAACGGACGTCCGATGCGGAATGGCCGCCTCCGTGGCGGCGTGAGGCGATCGAATGAGCGGATGAGGGTCATCCGTTCCACGCCCGACGATGGCGAGGTAATGTCGTGGCTGAATTTTATTGTATTTTATTTTTTTGACAGCGGCTGCAGTTGATTGAGAGGCCATCCGCCCATCCCTGCATCCACTCCTCACGATGAGTAATGTCGTTTCTAATATTTTTAAATTTATTTTTTTTTTTTAGAGGCGGCAGTTTTGTTTGTGTAAGATGGAAGATAGTTTTTTTTTCTGTATTGGATTGATAATGATGTGCGGTGGTTTTCTTCCCATGGTCCGACAACTGATATTCTCTATTGGTTTTCTTTTATAATAACATAATTTAAACAACAGTGACGGTCTTTTAGCGACCAAGCTAGCACCTAAGAAACTGCAAAATGTATTCATACAGGTTTACACATGAATAAATAGATGTCTCTATCTTTTCTCATATATATATACTATATATGTGTATTCTATTTATCGAGGTATGTATTTGTTTGACAGGAGTTTAAAACACCGTGTTATGAATATTGTTTTCTATTAATATTTTGAGCTACAATCATGAAAAAACAAATGTATATTTCTCCAACGTGATCATGTACAACAACAAAAAATCCCCCGCAGCAACGCTATCATCTAGTTTCTAAATCACACTAACCACCTTTATACTTTATTTCTCTCATGTACATTTCCATCAGGAACCATGTCCTACTTTTTTTTTTCTTCCCCACATCCTTCCACCTCCAGATTGGCACAACGATACGCACGCGTAACTTTAAGCTCATGGGAGTCGTTTCTCCAAGTGCCAAAAGATTTGGAGATGGGTATGGGAGTTGTTGGAGATAAGGTTTTTGTCAACATTGCCAAAATTTTCCTCGATTGGGAGACTGTTTTGGATGCTCTTGGAGATGCTCTAAGGAGTCTATTTCGATTGACCCCAACAGAGGATGGAGAGCTCCAAAATGGATCTGGAAGCAAGGTGCATGGTTTTGGAGGGGTCGCCTAGGCGTTGTGGCGTACCCCCAGGCGCCGCAGGACGCCACAAGGTTGTAGTTATGCCATATCGCCTAGGCATCCCCTAGAAGGCACCTAGGCGTTGTGGTGTACCCCCAGCGCCACAGGACGCCACAACGCCTCAAAGACCATGGGCAAGGTGAACTGACCATGGCAAGGCTCTGTTCCAACAAAGCTGCCGCTTGTAGTGAAAATGTGCATCTTCCATCTTGTGACACTAACTTCATCCCAACAACCTATCATCAAATTCTTGAAACATGCTAACATCAGACTCATAATTTTTACTGTTTCCTTTTCAATGCTCCATGAAAAAATGTCACACCTAACATGTTTGGCTACGTTTGCATTTCTTTTTAATTTTTGGTAGGAAACATTAGGATAATTCAGTGGTCAGAATAACACATTTGGAATAGATCCTATATTACATAAAAAGATCAAAGCAAACCTAAGATGACCCATGAGTTTATCACTTAAGGACAGAATTCTGCCCTCATCTATCCCTAATATTAAAGAGCGAAAGATTTCTTCATCCTTTGTTGCTCATAACCATCTGATGGAGATCTGACGGACTCAATCCATTCCCGTGTCTGTAAAGTGTAAAATTTAGTGTAGCACTCTATGGCCAGGTCAAAGTGTTTCCATGGTCCACCACTCATTCCTGTGTTGGTATGAGTTAGAGCAGGGTGCTCAGGCATGGTACATAGTCTGATCCCAAAACGAATTGGAACATATGATGAGATCATTGATAAATATCTAGGACTTCCATATCCATATGATTTAGAGCAGTACAGAGTTGATTCCATGACACACAAAAACAGTGACAATGTGATCACTGCATAAATCTCTTTGTTGCAAGTCGTCCACGTAACCACGGAGCAACTTGTACATTCCATTGCAATGCAACGAACAAAATGTTTGCTAATAATGACTAGTTCCCCATCTTTCCGTACCATACAATCCAGTCTCTTTGCGTCCTATGGATGGTCTTCCTCATTTAGAATTGGGTTATGAATTGTTTTGTTACAAGAACTTTGTTTATCTTGATCTTTTAAATTGTAATAAGTTGGTCTGATTCCTCTTCAACGAGGATGAAGCTGGATACTATTTCCATTATCTAAAAAAAAACCCGTCCCTAACAATGGTACCAGTCCTCAACACGGGCCATCAAAAGAAGCCGGAATTTTGGGAACCACAAGCACGCTAATACAACGGAACTAACTAGCCGAGCACCGCAACGAGTACTCCTAGTATGGAAATGGCAAGGGAGCGAATTGAAACGACAAGGAGAGGGAATTAGACGACGCTACCGTATCCGACGAGGGAACCGACGAAGGCGCCGGCGGCTAGGTCCCCAGTAGAGCGGAGAAGGCATACAACCGGCGCGGCGAGCGGCGCTGGCGGCGCCGCGCCCTGCTCGTCCCCGTCCCATTCTCGCCCGCTCCCCCTGCCGCCATCTTCTCGGTTTGCTTTGCCTTTCTGGTTTTCCCTCTTCCACAATAGATTTCCCCTTCTTCGTTATCTTCCCAGTCCCAGGAGGGTTTAACGCTGTCGTTATCAAATAGAAAAAAAAAAAAAAAAAACGCCAGCTTTTTAAGCCTTTCATCTTTCGTATATAGAATATGTTGGCAACGTATGCTATACAAACGAGACTTCTGTATAAACTATACAAACTCTAATTAAGACTTCTGTATAACGTATCCAATGGTGGGTAATTTTAGCACTTACACTCTCCCACTCATGGGGTATTTTGCAACAGCCCAATGGCATGAGTGGAGGAGTTTAAGTGCTAAAATTACTAGCCACCGGATTAGATTCATGTAGTTTGCACAAGAGCCTAGTTTACATAGCATACGTTCCCGAATGTGTTAATCTACAAACGCACGATCACACTACATATGAACATCTCACATATATTACATACAAGTAGACCTATAACTATAGAAATCATTGGAGCCATCCATGACTGTAGGTGATGATTGCGTTACGGTTTTTTATAGTTTCACACAAGAGACCACATATTATTAGAAATAAATTTCGATGAGCACCAGGATTCGAACCCATATGAGCAGGTTGCACACCGCAAGCCTTAGCCATTCGAGTTGAAGCTAGCTCTCAAAAACCTATCATCAGTCAAGCAATGGGATCATAGGTACCCATATCTAGCTTGGTCTCACTCTCACTTTGTTTGTATGGTAATTTGATCTATAACCGACGAAAAAGAAATGCGTATCAGTACATTAAGTTGAACTATGTCCGCTTTCATTTAGACGGTTTCATAAATCCATCGTCTAGAAAACCGATGAACTATAATAACAACATTCAATGGATGATATAATGACTATGCAGAATGTTTTTATGTAAAAAATACTATTAAATTAACAAACAAGTCGATTGACATAAATCATTGTATAGAATAACAACATCGGCAAATAGAGACAAATAAACCGTAGCATGTAAACAATATTATGTTTCCCATCAACCAACCAGTCTAAAAAATAAATCTAATCTATTTTCATTAACAATCAAATTAGACTGATGCTGCGTTGATAGCAGGACAATAAATTAGAGATTGCTATAAACATATGAAAGACAAAGATTAAGATATAGTCGACTAATAAGTGGAGCAGAATCTATTGTCAAGTAGCATCTCCAAGAGTTTGCCAAAATTCACTTGGCAAATCTTGTGATTTGGCAACTCTCTAAAATATATGGCAAGTATAAAAATAGCTTCTCTCCAATAGTTTTGCATAATTCACTTGCCAAACACAGATCAAACTTACATCAGAAACAAAATTATGTTTATAGTCTTCCACCTCTTGAAAACTTACATCAGGAACCCTGAAGCAGAAACAAAATTATTTTCCCACCCTTCCACCTCTTTTAATACGGCCGGATGCGCCATGAGTCGAAGGCCATATATATCTTGCCTTGCGGAGGCTCTTTTTTCCAACTTGGAATAAATGGCAACCTGAGATAGGGAACTGTTGGAGAAGATTTTTTCTGTTTTTGCCAAAAACACTAAGAATGGCAACCTAAGATGGGGAACTATTGGAGATGCTCAAGAAAACAATATGATAAATTAGCACAAAGACATATAAATATGATAAGAAATGATACATCTCAATCTAAGTCAGACAATTTATGGATCTACTAAATCTAACAAGAGACCATAAGATGCAACCTTACTAAACGTAGTAGAGCCGATAATTGTGACTACTGACTAATAACAAATTGAGTAAGAGATCAAATGATACAATTGTACTAATTAGATGAATCGATAACTTCACAAGCTTCAAATCTAACAAGAGATCAAATGATGCAAGCTTGTTAAATTAAACACGAGTCGATCAATGTAGATACAAACAAACCGGAGATTGAATTTGATGTGGAAACCACGGCTTCTTCCTTGACAGAGTCCAAGCTCATCATATCTAACTATCTAAGTTGATGCTGATTCTTCTATTGGTGGAGTCTAATCCTGCTTCTGTTGTACCGCGTGCACGACAAGGAAATCTAAATCTGATTTGGTCAAATTTTCCTGTCGGGCTACTACGACAGGACTAGTAGAAATCTACCTGATTTGGTCAAATTTTCCTGTCAGGCTACTAGACAGGACTAGTAGAAATCTACCTGATTTGGTCAAATTTTCCTGTCAGGCGACTAGAAATCTAAAACTGATTTGGTCAAATTTTCCTGTCACCGTCCACAAATTTTTTTTGTCGATGATATACCGACAAGGAAATTGCCCTACTGACCAAAAAATTGATCCACCGACAGTGAAATTCTATTTTTCTATCTGTCGGTAAATTTTATAATTTCCCATCGGTATTTCGTATTTCCCTGTCGGTTTCAAACCGACAAGGAATTTCATGTTTCCAGTAGTGGTGTGCCACGGACTTCACAATCTTTATAAATTCTGGTGTAAACAATTCTGTTGGTTGGATTTGCATATCCATCCATTCCAAGGTCTACCTTGTTAAAATTCGAAGGTCTACTTGAGCACTAAAACTAGGCATAAGAGATGCATCCGCATAGCATCTGGATCCTGCTAATGGATGGTCGTCATGCGATCATGCCCCCCGTTGCTGGTGTGGTCCTGAGTGGATCAAGGGTTCCTTATCTCTTTTTTTTTCGAAAGATCTATTCTCAATCTCCATGGCCTTGCATTAATCGACTCATGCACAGCCAAATCGCAAGCAGCCAAACTGATTACAAGCTCTGGGAGGGAGTCATGCCATATACAAAACTGATCCAGGTCCCAACTCATACCCAAAGAAGTGCGATCATGCGCTGCTGAGTTACAGGATCTCAGAATATTACAAACACTAGAACAAATAAAGCTATCGAACAGCAAGCTACGAATATCGCTAAATAAACCTCCTCCTATGGCCAAGTCCTGTGATGAAGTCGTAATGGCATTCTTTAGCTGGGAAGAGTCAGTTTCAATCATAATATGGGACATGCCAAAATGCTCCGCTGTTTCAAGTGTCTACTTGCATGCCATAGTCTCAGCCATCAAAGCATCCCCCATGAGCATCACCACACCTTCATTATTGCGGATAATGAAGCCGGCCCCAAGCACCAGACTTGGTTTTTGGTTTGAAAGCACCGTCACAGTTGAGCATCAGAATTTCTGGTTGGGGTGGAGACCATTTGCGGATGTGTGCCACTGATGGTATGGCTGTATTGTTTTCAGTGTATGTCATTTATCATGCAGACCACTATCTTCACCGTCTCCTGAGTCCTGACAGGATTGCATAAGCTCACACCGGCATTATTCACCTTGTTCCGTACATCCCACCAACGCCAAAGCAAGACAATGATCATTAGCCAAATATCAGGTTTCAGCTTCAATATTTCCTGCACAAATTCCCCAGCTGGCTAGGCGGAAACACACTTGGCATCTAGTGTCCAGACGCGCTCCACATCATCTGATATTTAGCTTGAAGGCCAGACTATTGTGAGCAACTCTCCATAGAAACTGTTTGATCTTTGGTGGACCGCGTATTTTCCATCTCTTATTCCAAACATTATCGCTCTTTGGGCAAGCAACAGATCTCGAGCAGTTTTCAGATGTACACTTCCAAATAATTATATGATAACTACAATTTGTTTCTATCATGCAAGATAAGGATGACTAGAGATGTTCTACTAGCCTCTCTTTAATAGTAAAGTATTCATATGCTAAACATGTAAACAGTGACTGAGAGAATACAGTTCGAAATAGTTTCAGAAAGGTCTCTTGGCAGAAAAGAGCAACCTCTGATTATTCTTCTGTCTTAGATGTCCCTTTTCTGTGGTAGGCAGAACACCATGTTTCTACTGCATCCAAAGTTTTGCCATACTGTCATTCACAGCATTCAGATTTTGGCAATCCATCATGAACTAGCTAAAGCAAGAATTGCTGAACAGGATGAGTCTTAAGAAACTCCTCCATAGCAGATTCCTAAACATGTTTAGTATCATCGTGTCAATAAAGATTGGACTTCTTGACTTCTTTAATCAATCTGGTTCTACTTAACCAACAAATCATACATACTGACGAGATCTTGTAGTTCAGGTTGCGTCTTAACATGTTATTTTCTCTCCATCTAGTTTCCTATAATCACCAGTATAGTAGACATCAGAAATAAATCTTGCGCCATTAGGCACTGAACGAAGATCAGCTGCCAGATGCAGGTTTTTAGCTTCAGAGAGACCTTTGAAGAACTCATGCAACAAGGCTTTGTCAGGAGCAATGCACATCCTGAGCATATCCTTCAAAATATCAACTGCGCCTTCAAAATCCTTGTTCTTAGAGAAAGTGGATATGACAATCTTATATGTGTAGTAATTAGGTTGAAATCCAGCTTTCTTCATTGCATTCAACAGATCTAATGCACGCTCTGAGTTCTGCTTCTTGCACTGGCCAATAATCAGAGCCGAGAAAGTTGATGCATTAGGTTCAAGATTGGCAGCACAAAGCTCCTGAACCAACTGCCCAGCCTTCCCTGTCTTCCCTTCATTACAGAGCCCAAGAATGAGCGCATTGTAGGTCACCATGTCAGCACTAACTCCGGCCTTCACCATCTCCTCACGCATCCTCATCGCCGCCTCGACATCACCAAGAGTCACATAACCATGAATTAGTGTGTTGAAAGTGATAGTGTTTGGCGACACACCCTTCACCCGCATTTCGTTCATCAGTCGTCTTGCCTGCCCCATCCTGCCCTCCTTGCACAGCCCATGCATGATCGTGTTGTAGGTCACCTCATTTGGCACAAGACCTTCACTCTCCATTCTCTCCTTCAGCCGCAGCACGATCTCCATGCTACCACTGTCATGGCAGTAGGCAGCGATGAGCGTGTTAAAGCTAGCTGCGGTCCTGCTGAATCCCCAGCCCGGCATTTCGTTGAGCAACTGCGCCGCGTCCACGACACGCCCGAGGGCGCAGTAGGCCCGCATCACCATGTTGACGGTGTACACATTGGGAGAAACCCGGCACCGGCGCATCTCTCGAAAGAAGGATATGGCTATCTCTGGGCGCCGCAGGCGGAGCGCGGCCGAGATGAAGACATTGCAGGACTCGACCGTCGGGAGCATGCCGTGTGCGCGCATGGTGCAGTAGGTAAGTGTGGCCCGTGAGAGCTTCTTGTCGCGCGCGCACGCGGAGAAGAGGACGTCTAAGGCCGGGACCGCAGCAGCGCACAGCGTCCCAGTAGCGAGGCGGGCGGTGAGGAGCACGTGGTGGAGGAGGTCCGGGAAGGCGCGCGGCAAGACGGAGGGGAGCACGGAGGTGAGGAGCTCAGCGCATCGGCGCGGCGGGAGTGAATGGAGCAGAATGGCGAGCGGGAGCGGTGGAGGTGGCGAGGGGAGAAGCGCGGTGAGGAGGCTGTGCGGAGCACGCGAGATGGGCCCGGCGAGTAGGAGGACGAGGTGAGAGAGGCGGAGCGGGGTGAGGCCAGGGAGGAAGCGGGAGAGGGAGGCGGCGGTAGGGGGCGGGGAAGCGGAGAGCTGGGAGCGGAGCGCTGCCACGAAGAGGTGGTCCTCGCCGGCGAGAGGTGGGAGGGTGAAATGCGGGAGCGGTAGTGTGCGCGGCGGCGGCATCGGCATCGGCTGGCGGCGGTGGCGGCGTATTGAGTGGGTCGTGTTCGGATTTCGTAATACAAAATCGTTGGTGACCAAAACAAACGCAAAAAGGTTTGCATGGTCATCTCTATTTTTATCCTCTCTACGTCCTGGTTGTTAAGATTCTCTCTTATATACATATTTTTTATATCCATTTTCATATCTCATACTCTATAATAACTACTAATAACGATTCACTTATTATCTTCTATAAATTTTATTTAAATATATCCATATAAGATCTTATTTTAAATGATTTATTGAAACGAATTTAATGGTACAAATTAGAATTTAATTTGGTTTTTCTTTATAAGTTAAAACATCTTTTATAGTTGAAAAAATAGGGCCCGCCACTGATTCCTTCCGTGCATGCGCTCAATCGCTACTGCGAGTGGCCGAGACGAGGTTGGGCTAGCGCATGCCGTATTGGACATCCGTCATGCCGCTGAATTTAGTAGATCCGTGCGGGTAGCGGATGGCTCCCTAGACTACGCTGTAGCTAGAATCTACACAATATGGTCTTCTATCTGGTTTTACTGGACCCTATACAAGCGGCAGTACAGTTAGTTTTAGTATGAGCAATTACAATAGAGTTGATTGAATTGGTGATTTTATAAATGATATTATTATTATTATTATTATTTATCTATTTAGAAACATGTCACTATAATTCAATATGTATTGGGTTATTTTCAGATCGAGCCTCTCCTACTTTTCTCCTCCCCTTCCGCTGATATGTTGGCTCCACTTGTCCACTTTACTTGATCCCTATTCAATCTATTGTTCTCACTATACACAGAGTGTCACGGTACAAAAAAATATAAGTGAATTAGGTAAAGATATAGAGGACAAATATATAGAATGGGTGTCATATGAAAAGAAATCCGAGTCAATGAACTATGGAGATGATATACCTGATGGAGGAGGAGTGGAACTAGACGTCTAGTGAGCAGTAGTCCCATGAATGGAGGCCTCAGCTACGGTATTGAGGTGAAGAAACAAGGCGAAAACTTCCCACTCTGCTGCAGACACGGATGAATGTCGTGCTGAGTAGAGGAACCACTAGAGCCCTGAGATGAGTCTGGAGAGCAACGCCTACCACAACGTTGATTCTTGTGACAATCATTTTCCTCATCACCATAGAGTTTGCAGTAGCCACATTGAACATCAGAAAGACTAGTTTAAATGTTTGAGTACATACCAACTAAATGCTTGTGGGGTTTAACGAACTCCTACACAATCTCTTGCAATTATAACTCACAATTGAGACATTGTCTAGGACATGGCCCTAGGGTTGTGTTCTTCGAGGCAATCGGGGATGTTGATATGTGTAGGATCTCCTGGAATACGAAGGAGATCTAGAGCAAGAGTGAATAGGCCTGTAAAAATCCAGCTCCAAAAACAATTAGAACTAAGGGCGGCACTATCGACTTTCGCTATGAAGCCCAAACTAAAATATGTGTTTAGCCTGTAGCATTTAGATCGGATAAATTATATCCTTGCTGTAGGAAGCTCAGAGACAGATTGAAAGCTAAACAGAGAATATCATAAGAGAATAGTGAGAATAAGGAAAATGATCACAAACCCTAAAACCACCCAAACAACAATATAAACTTACAAGAGTATAAATGTAGCCCATAAGATATAATGATTTATCCCGTGGTTCAATTTGCCATCAAAGGTTGTCCAAGTTCACGTTATTGAGGAAACGACAAAAGGCTTAACCTTGCCACCAAGGCTTGCCTTTACCTCTCAAATGCTCTTTTAACTTTGGGAATCAATAGATCTGCTCTCCAATTGAAGTTTGCTGCCTTTTCTCTCAAGTTTGATGGTGGAAATCAAAGATTGGCTTGGGTGCTTAAGGAGCAACAATAGAGGAGAAAAAAGATGAGCTTTGGTCTGTTTTAAGACGGTCTGATGTGAGGAGGATGAAGTCATGGTTGTGGCCGACCAGAAGGGTATAAAATACCCCTTGGATCCAGGATCCCAATGGTCGGTTAAGGGTGTCACTGCTGCCCTCTAAGGGAGGCACTGTCGGCGCTGCCGCCCTAGCCAAAATAGAGAAGATTAGGAAATATTTCTGGCTATTTTGGCAGGGTATGAGGATGTTTTTCTTAAGCATCTAGTTGCACACTTGACCAACTGTCTTTGAGTTCCATTGATAGTACAGCTTTTTCTAAATTCAATATTTAAAATATAAAAGAATTTAAACCTCATTTGAGTCAAGACAACCATCATTTGTAATTGAGGCCTTCTCATTTCTGTGCAACATCCTCCTTTCATGATGACCCTGTTTGGCAGCTCGATAAATCTCATTAGTCTTCTAATTCAGTGGTCATCAACGCCAAAATCCATATTAGGGCTTGATTCCACTTACAATATGAATATGTACCGCTTTTATTATAGTTGTAGTTAATGCAACTAGAATATGATTAATGGTGAGGATAATGATAAATTATGATACATAAAAGAGAAAGCTTGTAACTGGAGAAGCCACATTTGGTATTTGGCCATATTCTCCTTTGTTCTTCCTTAAGATTTACTAATTTTATCCTGCTGGCAGTTATCCAAGCTTCTTAGAGATTTTAACAAGGTATAACAAACAACACTCCAAAATGATAAACAAAATAAATATACATGCACCACAACAGGAGTACTAGAAGCATTATACGACACACTACTATAGAACTACTGTTATGCAGCTCGCGATAGAATAACTTCAATGACTATTTTAAGTTACGATAATTACTATGCTAATTTATGATATTACATTAATTCATTTACTATAATGTTATATCTCCATGAGCTATAATAACACAGCAATCATAAATATATATTCATTTTATTGTACAATAGTATATCGAGATGCCAAACAACCTCAGCTTTTCAGTTTTCACAATATGGATACTTACAACCCAGTTTTAAAAACAGTGGAAGGTGCAAGCTCAACTCGGAGAAAGTCCCTGAAGAATGAAGATGGATGCTTCATTGGAGCAATGGACAGAATAACAGGACCCAGGGTAGGGTGAGAAGCAAGCAGCTCAAGTTCCACCCACCCGATGTTCCATCCTTTAGTTCAAATTTGCAAGTGTTAACTGCATGCTTTCCTAAATGACACATTGGAAAACAGATAGTTTCACAAAATCAAGACAGATACATGGAACATCTTAACTACTCTCTCAATAGCAAATTATAAGGCATTTGACTTATCTAAATACATGGTTATTTTACTATGCACTTAGATATCTACTATGTCTATGCATAGTAAAAGCAAATGTATCTAGAAAACCTCAAACTTCTTATAATTCAAAATGAAGTATATTGGAAGCACAAAGCGAACTAATGAAAAACATGTATTATTTGGATTGATAAATAAATAATTACTTGATCTGGATTGCTGTCGTATCGTGTGACTTCGAGAAAAGCTACCCAACTAATTACAGGATAAACAGCTAAATACATGACTACAAACAGAACAATGCGTTCCCAACTAAGCAGGGTTTCATGTTCCACTTTGCTCTTGCAAGAACACATAGTTTATGTGCAAAAACTGAGGACATTTTTCAGTTGGAATGCGATGCCATGCCACCATTGATCAACCAAGAAGCTGCCTGAGGCCATCAATGACCTGCTCTCTCTTCAAAGGATTCATCTGTACCAGAATTAAGGATTCAGGATATTGATCTTAGAAACAAACAAAAAAGGTCTGCTCAAACAAGTTAGAAGAAACTTACCTTGTTAAGGAGGAGCGAAAGACCATTCGGTAGAGCTTTCACATCTGAACTTTCAGCAAGATGCGAGAACCATTTCGATACTCTTTCAGCCTTCAATTCCTCAAGATAATTCTCATAGTTCTTGGGATCATCCTTCCAAGCAAAGAAAGATTCATCATCACTCCACATTTCACTATCACCTTCAGTTCCTTTGGACACTAGATACCATTTCTTGATAGAGTCTAATGCTGATTTGTGGGAAAGCTGCTCACCAGCAGCTTCTTTAACTTCCTTGGCCAGGGCATCCTCAGCAACTCTCCTTCGCAATCTCCTGTAGAAGAAGGCCCGAGACTCATCCCAATCAACAACCTTACCGATCACACCTTTGGCGGCCATTCTAGCAGAGGTATCATGCAGTTCAGCAAATCGTGTGGCAACCTGAGTATAAATAGGCATCAACTGCTTCATCCGAATAGTCATACGCCTCTGTACTGTCTCCATTTCCGAGATGCTGGCATTTCGTTTCTTCATCTCTTTCAGCTTAGCATTCAGGTCAATCAATTCTGGGTCAAGCCTTAGCATGCAATCTTCAAGTTCCTTTGGCCTGAATTTGATCTCCACCAATCCTTCTGGCTCAAGGACATTCCCTTTCGCAGTCCTCTCGGCATACATCTCTATGTGGTCCGGATTAATCTTGCTGTCCACCACAACCCAGGCCCCTCCCCGTAGCTCTCCACCCATTGGGATATATACAAAAGCAGGCCGCTGGTATGTCCTCAGATTCTCAACAATTGTTGAACCAGCCTGAAGGATTCCTTCAAATAAATCCCTTTGCCCACCAGAGAAACCTCTCCAGTTTGCAAGGATGAACAGTGGAAGCTCCTCACGGTTGAAATCCAGTAATGCCTGAGCTGTTTTGGTTGCAGAATCTGGGAACCACACTTGACCTGCTTGAGGGACTACACGCTCAGCGGAATCAAGCTGACCTGGATCAGCTGGGATGACTTGCATCACAGTCTGGGTTTCCACAGCTATGACACCAACTGGTATTCCACCAAGCTTTGCTCTTCCAGTGATAACTGTTTTTGCCCAACCTTCCAATGCTTCCACAAAGCTTTCTCTATCAAACATACCACCCAACCACTTCCCTTCACCATCCTGAATGCCACAGATGGCAGCACGAGCATCACAAGCATTCTCAGGGAAGTATGTTACTGGTCTTTCAGGTGGGTCCAGGGGTTTCATAATGGGAAGAGGACCACCAACATATGGAGGAACATAACTGAGCCATTTCAGGATAGCAGAAACACCTTCTAGGTCATCTGACACAGTTTGGTGGACAACACCATTTGTAGCCATGATTTTGGGGCCACCCAATTGCATATGAGAACTGTACACCTCCCGCCCTAGAAGCTTGTTTAGTGCAGAAAACCCAGTCAAAATAATTGGTTGATCAAGACGTTGTATACACCTCATACCTAAACGAGCCAGATAAGCCCCAATGCCAACAGCTCTTCCGGTTACAAATGTCAGAGTAAAGGTCTCTTTGTATGCCTTAGAATATGCGCTGGCAATCGCACCACTTCCATGGAGATTCTCACAACCAAGTCCATCTTCTTTACCAACAATGGTATCAACCACCCATCTGGTTTCTCCATTTTCTAATTGCAGCTCGTGAGCTATTACTGAAGAGCTTAGACATGCGTAATCTTGTGTATTGAGGTAAATGTACTGAAAACCACGTTCAGGGCTCTCATCATCAGACCAGCCGACATGGAAGCATGACTTGATTTCCTCTGCTACACCAAGCCTGGCACCAGCAGTTGCTGCCAGGTAGATAAGAGGAAGTTTCCTCTCACATGCAAGATTGGTAACAGCATCAAAAAATGCATCTTCTCTTGGACCAAAGGACCCAGCTTTAAATGTCACATCATTGGCAACAACTATAATCTCCCGGCCACTTGGGAATTCTGGCGTGGACAGCTTCATGTTCCAAGCAACAATGCCAATATCATTGATGCCTGCAGGACGTTCAACTGAAACCAATGGAGTGCCCCATGCTCCAACAGGATCAGCAAATATAAGCTCTTTCACTTCAGCATACAGATGATTGTGCTCATTAGCTTCACTAACATCATAGCTACTTGATTTCCATGATCTCTTCAGTGCTGTTTCAAATGCCTGCATAAACAGTATTACTGATATGAATTGGTCTCTTTAAGCATGCCATAACTAAAGCTTTAGGAAAAACAAGGAGCTGCAAGCATCTTACCAAGGGGAAATCATAGCAGTATGTGGTTTCATTTTTCCTAGCAGCATAACGTTTGAGGTCAATAGCATCCAAAGGCTTGTATGGTTCATTCAATGCAACACCATGCAAAAGACCAGCCGTGGCTGTGGCAGAGTGGTAGAGAAGCTGATGTGTGCTGGGGTCTTCCACTTCTCGGTAAATCTGGGAGAAAGAAATTGAACATAAGCACATCAAAAAGTGCAAATGATATCCTTCTACCTAAAAGTAAATAATCAAAAATACTTAGCATACAGAGCATTTGCTATTAGCTAAAGAAATATGTATGGTAGTTTACGAGGTTGTGATTACTGTCAAGTTTTATGCATATATCAGACAGGTGGTAGAAATCTTTAGTTTTTCACAGTTGTTACTAAACTATTGTTATGACTATTTCTGGTAAGGTAGTGAGTTTTCAAAGAACTTACATCAACGGTGCAGGTGTGGCCAGTAACATTGGTAACAACAACTCTCCAAGCACCACTAGCTTGCCCATCACAAACCAACCAGAGCTTGACTTCCCACTGGCACACAGAAAGACGATGCATCCTGACCCCAACATGTTCATATAGATTCAATACCATATGCGTCAAAAAGTGCACATGCAGTTCCTTCATCCTGATCAATCTCATCAGTCATCCTGCACAATGAAATAGCAGAAGTGGATAACTCAAGCAAATTAACAACCTATCCTTCATATCCACAACATAAAAAGACTAAGGTGCATCGACTGACCTTGAAAATGGGATTAATTCATGCAATTGTTGTTCTCTCAGTAAGCACAGATACATGTGTGAGTGGCCTGATCTCACGGTCTCACTATGAGCATGTAGCTCTATTTCTTCTAGTGCTCCCATCAATGATCTGAGAATGCTGTTTGATGTGAACGACGATGAAGCTTGTGCACGGCCTACTTCATTGTCAATACTACCTGACAGGAAACCATTTGTTGCACTTGGTTGTCTGACTATGGTACGAAGGAACATCCTCTGGTCATTTAATCTCTGATCTTTCTTGTTCTTGATAAGTGTATAAATATGCCACTGGCGATCACGTGATGGGGTGTATTTTACTTCATTGTAACCTTCCAAATTTACCTTTTCCTGTATTTACAGAAAGATATTAAAGAGATGCAGTTATAGTCAAAGAGGATATTAAAAGAATATGAAAAGTATGAATATAGCTACATACCAGCTCAAGGAATGTAGACAACGGTGGTTCCACATGACGAAGCATGGGATCCTCCTCATAATAAAGCTTGTCAATAGACCATTGGAAGGAGTGTCGCATTGGTGGGCGTCCTTCATCTCTTTGGATAATACAGCTGACAACCTTAACACTAGCGCCATTAAGATGTGATGTAATGGTATTATCCTTCAAAATCTTGGATAGTTTGTTGACCCTTTCTTGTGCTTGATCCTCATCACCACTACAAACAGACAAAAGTTAGGTAAAATAAGAAATTGATGGCATCCATTAATTGTTAATGGAATCACTCTTGAAGATTTTCATGAAACAAATAGCCACACAAGGATGTGGAGAGCAAACAAACCTGTCTTGGAGAGTACTCATCTGATTATTGATACCAACCAAAGCAATATGAAGCATATTGCTTTGATTAGAATTTACATGGTTACCATTCGAGACACTTCCGACACCCACTCTGTACTGTGAAGTCTCCTTCAGTGCAACATCAATTGCAGTTGCTAGAAACTGGAGAGACTTGATTACAACCATGACGCCCCATCTCTTCTCAATGGGATTCTCTAATTGCTGTAGGGGCACATCTTGCCCGCCTCTTTGCTTAAGATGCTCTTCAGAGAACTCCCATAAGGCAATTAGGCCAGCTCGGTGCCATTGCATCCGGATACTTCCACTTACAAGATAAGGCTGTACTACGATTTTGTGTTAGTTCACATAAATTTTGTCAATATTTAAGCTGTATCAAGACAAGCAAAGTAGTGGAAAGAGTCACGGATACCTGATACAATCTGCGTATATATGTCTCAACCACTCTCCGTTGAAGAGTAGGATCACTGTGATCGAACAAAGCTACAAGAGCATCTTCAACTGCCAGTGGAGCACAAACTAAATCTTCCATTCTCTCATTTATTGCCATCTTTCTCCTAGGTGTCGACAGACGCTCTCCTTCCTCAGTAAACATCTCCAGCTCTGAAAGGCTTCTTGCTATGCTTGTGCGAAGTTCACTCAATTTAGTGTGCTCAAGAAGTTGGCTTGCTTTAAGTGCCAGCTGCATCAATAACAATATATTTATCAACTATCACATGGCTACATGAGCAAATAAAGCAAACTTCAATCTTCCAAAATCTTCAACCTTACCTCAGAATATGATGTATGGTTCAAGGCAGAGAACCGAATCAACTGATCCCTGTAAGCAGATGGGTTTGGATATACCAATGCTTCCATAAGCCGTAGTATCAATTTATTTTTACTTCTCACACCCTTCAAATAGAAACAAATTGTCAGGAAAAAAGCCCTTGGATATCTAGATGTAGCAAAATAAAAATAAAAAATCACAGTTCACAGAAATTACCTGGTGTGAAAACACAATGTATACAACCTTCTCAAGGTCTTTTGCATGTTGAAGGCGTAGACGCTCTATAACATCAGACTGAAAATGAAAGAAAAACAGAAAACACAACAATAGTTAGCACATATCAATGAGTAAATGAGAATTGAGCAACCTCTTCAAAGACTTGCCTGAAGGTTATCATTGAAGACCTCTTCAACAGACAGATACTCCTCAAATAGAGATTTGACAACAACACGAGCATGGCTTTCTCTTCCACCCTCATATGACTTGACCAGGCTCATAAGTGGTTCCACAAGCCTCTCATTAGTCACCCTATCTTTCTCTGAACAGTATGCAAGATTTGCCTATAGTAGTAACTTTGTAAGTAAGCAATATAAATACTCAAACAGGAGTTAACACTAAGTAGAAGTCTCAAACTGACCTCAATAACCCCCCTCAGCAACTTTGCAGGGAAATCCTTGCTCTTGCAGAAGTCAGGATTCAATTCATACTCCTTGTACTTACCATCCAACTGAATGAATCCAAACTAATCAGACGTCTCATGTGTACCCAAAACAGGCGAGAGAAGAAATATAGAAATAAGATCACAATTGATTTGACAGAAAACTAGTCAAACGCTAATCACCTCATTCGAAGATCTTTTGGAAGCCTTGTTGCTAAAACAGACATAAGTTCTTGCCACTGTAGAAAAGGGAGCTCAGGGCTGTCTAGGCAGTTTAGCAGATCTTGTACAACCTGCAAAAGCAAGTATAGATAGGAAAATGTTGATTAAATATTACATAAAGACTAAACTATTTACAAAAAATAGAACAGATTATTTTCCAAGAAAATGGCACAGTGTGTGCCGCAAACTATGAAATTAGTTTTTCTTTGTGAATGAAGATAATGGAAGAGTAGAGAAAACTAAAAGTAAATTGAAATTACATATCATTGTAAAAATTAATGTCTTACTTCATTGATATTATGTTCATATCCTGCAAGGATCATGTGTGCAGAATTCACACTTGCAGCAAATTTTTGATGAACTTTGCCAGAGATGGCAGTAGGAGGTCCCAGTTTGGGAAAGGAACCATGAAATGGTTCAGCTCTCCACACAGAAGATGGGTCATCAAGGTCCAATCTTGCTATCAGGTCATTTGCCTGAAAAAAGGAAAACACACATTAACGTTTGTTATAAATTTAGTAAGTAACCATGATGATTTCATGAAAGTTTGTTATAAATGAAGCAATCATTCTGATTTCATGAGAGAAAGAGAGCATGGATGTGCAAGTAGAGGGGGGGTAGAGAGGAATAAAACCTGCATGGCCTGACCCTCAGGCATAACAAAGTGAATGACACCAGAGGCAGGCAGTAAAAGTGGCATGCACATCTTCATGACTTCCACCTCAGCATATGGTGTATCGGCATCCACATGAGAGCCATCCGCAACCAAGAACCGAAGAAGTTTGCAAGGTGTATCAGCCAACAACTTTGAAGGATCGTGTTCTTTCTGCAAAGTACAATTAAGAGAATAAAAGTGAAATCACATATTTCCAAATCATTTGAGAATATAGTTAATAGTTGAAACAGTCCAATCTGCTTATTCCTTCAAATCAAATTCGACATGGTGATGAACTTTCAGAAAGATCTTAAACAACTGGCCACTGGGATATCTTTGTCTTTGGAAACTGAGGATACTTTAGATGGTTTGACACATGAAACACCAAAGTTATGGAAAATCCAAGAGAGAACATGCAGAGGAAAGAAATCTACATTCAAGCAATTCTATATGACTCAGGGCCATGCTGTATCATGGATTCCTAAATTCTATTCTCCAGACTCTATGTTGTTAATATTCTAATCAAGTTTAGTGTGGGTTTACAACAAAAGGCAGAAAAAGAAGAACATAATGTTTTATGATCTTTGTATGAATGCAAGATTCACAAGAATTTGCCAGAAGTTTAAGCAAGCATAAGAGTAAAAATATGAAAGTGTAGCCATGTTTACCTGTAGTAAGCATGTTCTACCATTAATGAGAAGACGTGTACCAGCAGCCTCTGTCTCTGCATAAATTACATGACTGTTTCCATCCAACTGAAGAATTTACAACAAAGATGTATCAGAACCTTTTTAATAGGAAAAAAAAAAAAACTCAACCTTTTTTTTGGGGGGGGGGGGTGGGGGGGGGGGGGGGGTAAGACAGCCCTGGACATTGCATTAAGAAGACCTCATGCAGGTCGAGAAAACCTTGAACCCCTGGCCCAACCATATACATCGGCACCGTAGCCCATGTGAGAATGACCACAACAGAGGCCAGATCTCAGACTTGTGCTTTGGCATGGGACAAATGAGGGGATTTTAAATCCCAGCCTAGGACCTGAGGAGTGATACTCAAGCCACCTAACCAACTCACTAGAGATCATTTTGCTTTAATAGAAAAAAGGACACGGTGGGAAATTTACCTGCATTAAAAGTCCACCATCTCGCAGCGAATGTATCTCTGCTTCAATTTCTGATCCATTCATTCTTAATTTGTAGCTGCGAGGTCCACCCCTTACTGTCTCAATCTACAGCAGAGTTTAATCACGTTTAACTTTGCTTAAAAAGAGTGAGTCACTGAGTTGCAAGCACAGAAATGGAAAGAGAACTATAGATGAGTACCGTGTATTTGCTCCCCTCTATGTTCAGAGTAACAGTTAAATTGACAAGCGAGATGTGCTGCAATGAAGAAAGAAGTTACACAGTTTCCAAGCTGTTTTAAGTTCAACAGCAACAAATATAATCTGCAATAGGGGCATTTCAGCATATATTATACCTTTGGTGGTATCTGACCTTTGCTGAGATAACCAACATAATCGGTAACAACGCTTGAGCTCCTGCTTGATGCTTCCTGTGAAATAGGAGATAAATGTTTGATGTCAACAAAGATAGCTGACTTCCACACTCACAAGCAGGTAAAAAAAATCATGGTTCTGAAGTCAAACAGGCATACGTATAGAGCTCCTCCAACAACTGAGAGGTACCATGGGGGCCTTTCTGCTCTAACACGCATAGCTATTCTGCTGTCAAGCCAACCAGTATGGATCTTATTTTCACGGTACTCTGTTGCCTGTACAGATGGAAAATTGAAAAGTAAATTACACAGAGATAAAGAGTATCTTGTACAGAAGACTATTTATTATGAAGGTCATCATACATTCAAGAGATCCACTGTGTAATCAACATTTGTACGTATCTCTCCACGGATCTGAATCTCTTTCAGCCCAAGTACCATATTGGCTATGGCCAAAGATCTAGATTCCCCAAATGCAAAAACATGACCTGCAACAGAAAAACACAGAATTTAATCAAAACCATCAAGAGATACCAAGAACAAACAAAAGATCATGCTATGTTACTTACCAAACTGTGAATCAGAAAATTCATGAATTGCTCCTCCAGACTGAAAATTCAAAAATGGGAAATAACATTTGGGTTACTTTGTATCATTCCAGGATACATATTTCAGCAAGAAAATTTTATTGAAACCAAAAAACAAAAATAAATACTCAAGAGTGGTATTTTCAGCTGTGGTGATGTATATAACACAAAAAAGAAAAGAACCAATTTGGATGGACATATACTTGCCTTAACAGAGAAATAGGCCCAAACATTTGGTTTGCTTTTAAAGTTTAACTCCTGATGAAAAAGACAAGAGAATATAAGTTAACATACGGGTAAGAAGAGCTGGTCATGGTGGATCACCAAAAGAGTATTATATAGTCAATTAAACAAACCTCCACTCTTCCACTTGTAGGCTTAAACCCATCATCAGGATCCTCACTAGTAACTCTGACTGCAACACAATGGCCCTTTGGCCTCACTGACTGTGCTTTATCCAAATCAAACTTAGTTGCAACAGCTGATATTTTCCTCCAATCATGGTAGCCGCCCCCATGATCCATTCCATAAAAGCGTCTAATCTCTGAAATGATCCATTCATTCGTCAGCACAAGGGAACAAAATGTCATCAATCATGAAGTTGAGAAATTGAAATACCTGGAATGTTATAGAGGGGTATGCCCATTCCAACAGCAACTTGGGCTGCTGGCAAGTTTATTTCAGCTATCCATTCAGTCACAGGATGTTCTACCTGAAAGGAAGCCAGTCAAAAATTTCAAAATGCAAGAACCATAGAAGAATGCCTCTGCAGAATCCCTGCATGGAAAGTTTAGAACAGACCTGCAACCGTGGATTAAGCTCCAGAAAATAGTATTCACCCGTTTCCATGCTGTACAGATATTCTACAGTAGCAGCACCAATGTATCGAACACACTTAGCAAGCCGCCTTGCTGCCTGCTCAAGCTCTTTAACAGTGTCTGGAGCAGCAACTGTGATTGGCCCCTCTTCGATAATCTGTTGCAGAGGTAAATGGTGAAAAATAATTTTTTCAATAAAACACAAATAGGGGAAAAATTGTCTTGCACTGGTTCAACTATAAAAGTTATTTAAGAAAGATATAAACTTCTACACAACAAAATACACAATCCAAGTATGGGACAAATTCAGCAAAGGCATGAACTCACAATGGGAATCAGATGTTTAAAAGAACTTGAAGAGCTAACCTTTTGGTGCCTTCTTTGAACACTGCAATCTCGACTGTGTAGTGCTGCCACATTGCCATGTTTATCACAGAGCAATTGAACCTCCAGATGTCGGCTCTACAAAGAAAGAACAGAATGGATGCTTTCAGGAACAAATATATATTACACAGAAGCACTCAGGATACAAAGAACAGAGGAAGAGTCAAAGGATCAAAGCCGACATGAAAACAAGGGTAACAAAATCTTTGAACCAGTTCTCACCTGAGATGCCACTTTCATAATAAATATGGGCGAGCCAGGGACTTCACCTTGAACTTGCTTGAACAGTGCTCTCACCTCATCATCATTATGAACCTACATATCCATGCAGACGACAACAAAATTAGTGATAATCAATCTATTTTTTTGCCTGAAACTTTAAATTCATTTTTTCCTGAATAGTTTCTCTTTCCCACAGTTTAGATGAAAAAGAAAACCAACCTTCCTTATTCCTTTACCACCCCCTCCCCATGATGCCTTGATCATGGCAGGGTACCCGACCACCTGACAACTAGCCACTGCTTCCTCTGTGGTGGAAACACAAGCAGTCTTATATATCTCCTCGGGAATTGAATGGCAGCTTTCCGGTGGAACTTTTACCTGCAGAGATTTTGATTTAATGTTAAGTGAACACTGAAGTAGCAGAGTAGCAGAGGAAAATAGGAGCAAAAACAAACAGATATAGGAGATGGCATACATGTGATCCACTCCATGGAAGAGTTGGAACTCCTGCTGCTTGTGCAATAAGAGAAGAACCAATTTTATCACCGAGGGCAGCCATTGCAGCTGATGGTGGCCCAAGAAAAATGATTCCTTTCTCTTTTAGAGCATCTGGAAGTTCTGGGTTCTCAGATGCATGACCCCAGCCAGGCCAAACGGCAGATACACGAGTTCTCTCTGCAATCTGTGAAGTTGAACTTGAAATGTTAATTACCAAAGTACACAAAACATGTAAACTAAACAAGATTATGTGAAAATTTCCAGAATTCCAGATGATGAATTGTGCTAACCTCCACTATAAGCTGTACATTTGCATAGTTGTTATTGTTTGTTCCTCCAGGAACTTCTATGAACTGGTCAGCAATTCTTATGTGCTCAGCATTTATCTTCAAGTCCTCTGGAGTTGCCATAGCAACCAAAAGAATGGCCTTCTCTGTCCCAAAGGTCTCCAGGGCCCATATACGGATGCTGCGCATGAACTTGACTGCGGCCATCCCATTGTTAGCGACTAGCACGCTGTGTATTGGCGAGTCACCACCAAGCGCTTTACAGAATTCATCAACCTCTGATGGAGAGGATGGATGCCTCAAATTAGACATCCCGTTCAGTATGCCGTTCATTTGGTAGGGCTCCGCCATTATTTCACCCTGTGAAGTTCAGACCTCCTGGTAAGAGCAAAAGAAACAGATTGTTAGTATATTAATCATGACTGACGAGGCGGTACTTAGCTGAATATCAAGAAATCACTACCACGATGCTACTCCCACTGATCATCAGACTAGTCGAAATTCATACAGACAAGCGATAGCTTCTGAAATACCGTGAGGAAATGATAGTAAGTTATTAGTAGCAGAGAAGTGACTATTTAAGCAGATCAAATGGTTCTGCACGAGCTGGTTGTATCGCACTAGACCATAACCAGCCAGCAGAATAGGAAGAGCACAAGGACACAGTTTTTGATTTCCTAAGCAAAGTCGCAAAGGTAAGTAGGTTGACCATGTGTGAATAAAGTCGAAACAAAGGGGGCCGACCCCGGCACGCCAAAATACAAAACAACAAGCTTCTCCCTAACCAAACTGAAAAGGAAGCGTACTACTTCCTGTACTTGACAAGTCCCGATCGCCCGCAACAGGGAAGGATCTCTCCCTCCCCCAATCCCATTTGACACGCCCAGAACCTGCTCGACAGGAAACCGAACCGAGTGCCAATCGCCGCCGAGGAAGCAAGAGCGATCTAGTACCGGCGGCGCTGCCGGAAATCGCATTTTGGAGTTGGATTGGGATGGGGACGGCCCTCAGCGGCCGCCTGCGCACGGAGCGATGCAAAATTCGAACACCCCGAGCGGAACAGAGCTGAGCTACCAGCGAAAACGGAGCAGAGAAAAGTTGAGAGAGATTATACGTACGCACGCAGTTGCAGAGGCGCGGCGCCCGTTCAGCCGAACGCGACGACCGGCACCGGCACCGGCCGCCGCCGAGAAGGAGGAGAGGAAGGAGGAGTAGGATACGGGCAACAGCAGATCACGATCCAACGGGCGCCTTAAATGCGTGCCGTGAAGCTACAGCAGCGCGTGCTCCCGGACCCCGCGGGAAGGGAGAGAGAGAGGGGGGACAGTCCCTCGGGGCCGTGGCGAGTGGCGACGCCGCTTGTGCTGGTGCTGCGGCAGCTGCCGCGCTCGCGCGGGCTTTTTAACTGCCCGCAGCGGTGGCCGCGCCTCGTGATGGCCCCGGGCCTGCAGGGAGCAGAGCAGAGCGAGAGCTGCCGGGTAGAGAGAGAAGGCGGAAGGCGTGACGGGGAGGGGAGACAGGCAACAACAGGACACGAGCGTGGGGAGGAGAGCGATGGAATTTGACTGGGAGATGGGAGGGAAGGGAAGGAGAGATGGTTGGGGGTTGGATCAACTAACCCCCAACCCCCAGCCGGTGCATCGGATCATCATGACGCTGTCTCTCTCTCCGTATCAATTAGATCAATGACATGTCAACCCATGGCAAAGTAGTTATTTATCCTCTCTGCATTTTATATAGAGCTTATTAAGAGTCATTTTAGAATACAGGAAAATTATGTAAAAGTTCGTATGTATGGATTTATTTTCACACAAAAAAAATTTAGGTAAATTTCTCGTATTCCTTTTTATAGGGGAAAATTTCTCGTATCCGAAGGGGCTTTGGAAAAATTCTCGTATTTTAAGAGGCTGACGTATTCCTTCTTTTAAAGAGCAATAATACACTCATGATAGGTAATAATATATAATAAAATTAAAAAATCAAGATTCAAATTGAAAAACATTTCGATTAGGAGAAGAAAAAAGAACTCACACTGATTTAATTCAATGGGCTACATAGTACTATAAACATCTCCAACAACTTCTCAAATAAGGTTGCTATTCTTATTGATTTGGTAAAAACACAAAAATCCCTCTCCAACGACTCCTCAAATTTGTTATTTATCCCAAGTTGCTATTTACGGGCCTCAAGGCCGTATATCTCCGAGCGTGAAAAGAACTTGCTATCGAGAGAAGTTAGAGCATTTCCAACAGTTTACTAAAAATCATTTAGTAAATCTTGTGATTTGGCAACTTGTTAAAACATATTGCAAGTTAAAAAATGAACTCTCTCCGAGAGTTTGCTATTTGTAAAATTAAAAAATAGGCCCAAAACTCCTGACGGACCAACTGAAATCAAGCGTGATCTCTCTTTCCTTGCGTCTTTTCCCTTCCTCGCGCGCGTGAACAGGGCCGCGCGTCGCCGCGGTTCCTCCCGTCGCCCACGCAACGCCGTTTCCTCCCCCCGTCGCCGCGCAGGACTCCATCGCTGCTGGCCACCATCTGCTCCGGCTGGCCATCTCCTACATCCAGCCGCTTGTCTCCTCCACCAAGGAAGCCAAAATAATGCAAGTCTTCAGATTAAATAGCATCAAGCACATCATCTTCAGATCCATAGACTACCCTATTCAGATTAATAGCAGGAACGTATGATCTTCAGATTTGAGGGAGGCATGGAGATACGTACAGGTACACTATCGATGAGTACAAACATGAACTACGTACAAGCTTTGCTCCTCTGTTGCAACTGTGTCCTTCCTTGATTCCTTTGCTAGTTCTTGATTCTGGGGTAAAAACTTGATCCCCCCCGGCCAGCTCGGCAAGGATCTCTGCCTCCTCTTCTGCCTCCTTGATTTGTTCCAAGAGAGAGCTCCGCCGCTTCGATCTCATCGGACTTCGCAGCGCAGTCACTGTTCACCTGTACTTGAACCACCGAGATCTCCTCCACCAGGGGTAGGGAGACAACGGCGACCCCTCCGGAGATAGATCAGGCGGAGGCGAGCATGGATCCGTGGCTGGATTTGTGAGATTTGGTTGCTAGGGATGGATTGGTTGGCGTGGTGGGTTTTCCTCGGTCGCGGGAACAGGAGGAGGAAGTGTCCACGCCATTTTGGAAGAGAAGCGGCGGCCTCGCCGAGCGATGCGAAGTGGATCCGCGCGAAAAGATACACGCGACGGGAGAATTAGCAAGTTGGTAAAAATAGCAAGTGTATTTAGCAAACTGTTGAAGAATAAAATTTGTTGTTTTATCAAATTTTTTAGGATAGCAATCTCATTTACCAAACTGTTGGAGATGGGGCTCTTCGTTCGTTTAGCGGGGCTCTTTGTTCGCTTAGCGAGTCTCTTCATTCATTGGTGGGCTTTTTCGTTTTGACAAGTAAGTTTTAAACGAGTTGTTGGAGATAAGTCTTTCTTTCAGTTGCCAAACAAATTAGCAACTTACTAAAACTCAAGATTTGGCAAGTTAATTTTAAGAAGTTGTTGGAGATGTTATGAACTTGCGATTTGCCAAACAAATACTCTACCAACATATAGCTATATATAACTACAAATTAGGGAAAGGTAGGGAATTGCAAAACTGGTAGGGGTAGAGCTTGCAAGAAAGTGGCGCTACAGAAAAGTGCAAAACCTTTTTCTTTTTTAGATTGCAGGTGTCAAAAATGCGTGGAATTGAGCTTAACAAGACCCGGCAACTAATGTGTGGGCGGCTAGCACAATTCCAGACGTGTTCTCCTTACTCAAACCTATTTATAGTCTAAAGAATATATTATGATACAAAATAGGTCCATTGAAAAAAAGCAATTTGAATGTTTATTTTAATTACTGTAGTTATTTGTGTATCATAAAATTGTAATTTTTGTATGAATTTGATTGTGATTGTTTAGCTGAGTGCTGTTAGGTCAAAATCACTTTTTAAGACGGTTGGGGCGGCGATTTATTTTTATTAATAACAAATATATAATATGGACCGATGACGTTGTTGGTGGTCATCTACTCGCATGTCCGGAAACCAGCTGCGCGTGGTTGCACGCAGAGAACGCCCGCCTGGTGTGGGTGTGGCGGCTCTGCCTCTGACTCTTTTATATTTTATATATAAAATATAATAGTTTTCGAATTGGTTCCACTGAAACCAAAACTTCTATGCATGCTTGAAATATTCGTGAGTTTGTTGACAAGAGTTGGATTTCGCTGACCTCTGCTTGGTCTCGCCGCGTCGTTCGTCGCTCCGCCGTTGCTAATCCGGAAACTCGGTTGATTTCTCTCCAAATTGAAGGCGAAACGGCTGAGATGATCACGTAGTACTACGTAGCTAGCAGTAGCCGAGTTTCATGTCGTGAGGCCCGTGCGTGCTTTATTATTATATGATGATGATGACGCACGCGTTGCCGGCCCGCCCGCGTCCGATCCGGTCAAGTTTCTGTCTCCGAAAACAGAACTCAGAAGCCAGCCGAGATCCCGCGGGAACGGACGCCGGCTAGGCAGACGGCAGTCCCTTGTTCCTGCTCCTTGTCGTGGCGCACGTCTCCTCTTCCTTTCCAATGCGGCGGCTAGCCAATATCCGGCCGGACGACTAGATTATGGACCGGTGAGGAAGGCACTGAGGTCAGTCTCAGCCGCAAGTCTTTAACACATCAATTTCACAGGAATCATATCAAAACTTTATAGAAATCAGATTAATTTTACAGGAAAAATATAGAAACACGAATTATTTCCAATCCTCTGTTTCTCGTTTTACCAGTTGCCCAAACATTATTTTTATCTCATAGTAAATCAGCTAACATCAGCCGTTTCAGCCTATTAGCCGACTCAGTCCAACTGAACAGACCATAAGTTTCACTTTCATAAAACTTATTTTGTTCTATAAAACTTTTATCTTATCTCTCTTTTCATTAATACTATGCCACATAAGCTTATTTATTAATACTCATAAAACTCCATTAAAACTGGTATGATAAACTGACCCACAAATTAAAGTACTTCTACTCGTACTTACTAGTCGATCTACTCGTAATCACGAACTCTATGTCATAGTACTATAAAATAGCTCTGTTACAAAATTTACCTAGTAAGGCTTCTGCACTATTTATTATTACGGCGTACCGTGCTAAAAAACATCTACTCTGGGTTAAAAAAAATGAACTAGGAAGAGAAAACGGATGAGCTATATACTTAACGCTGTTTAGACTCCGCCATAGTGCAGGAGCCAGAGGCAGGAAATGCTCCTCCAAATAGGCCCGAAAACGGAAGCACTTTCAATACGTGTAACTGCTGCTAGTGGGGCGATCCAGTGCAGCTTCGTCAACTAAACTTTAATCGCCTCCTAGCTAGTGCAGCAAGTTCGTTATCTCACTCTGTCTTTGAGGTCAAGATCAATGGTCTCAGGCCTCCACGATATTAAACATGTCCCTTGATTTTGCACATAAAAGGATGTCATTTTTTTACTCTCTCTCTCTCTCTCTCTCTCTCTCTCTCTCTCTCTCTCTACAAATTACATAACACAAAGCAACACTCACAATGTATGCTGTTAATATTAAAATATTTAAAAAAAGTTGCTTTCATAGGGAGTCAAACTCATGAGCTAAGATTTTAATAAGCCTCTTATAACCACTAAGCTACATGCCCTTTCACCCACTTTTTACCCTCTTTATATTGTGCAATGTTCAAATTTGATAACCAACATTCGATTGCAGAAGTTGTTTCTTTACGACAGCACCAAAACTTCAGGGTTTGCCAACAATATCACAACTAAAAACAGACATTTCTTCATGCGATGCCAGGTCCAAAAAATTTAAATCCAAATTCATAATTTGGAATTATGAAATTTATTTTTTAAAAAATGCAACTTTGGAGCTTTAATCTTTTATTTTTTAAAATAACACAGATGCAAAATTGGTCAAATGTTAGATAAATTAACTAAAGATAGAACCAGAACTATATCTTTTTCATGAACGAGGTAGTAACCAGCTTTTAATTATTCCTCTATCTGTATGTAAGTCATATGGTATTTCTAAAAAGTCAAACTCTGCAAATTTTGAGCAAAGATTAATCAAATGACATACTGGCTGGCATGTGTGTGGAGTCTATGTAAAGATGCTTCTACACTCAAGTCTATTTATATGCACCTTGTCAATAAGAAAATTAAGGTTGCATGGAAATTCATATGAAGATATTTATGTAGTTTTTTTTTTTTTCAAAAAGGCAATTCGTACCAAGGTAATTTAGGCAAGTTTAACTGTCATGCTAGTAAATTTTATTAGTTTTAAATAAACTTAAGACCATCCAACATCTCTTTTTGAATATTATTATGCCATGTGTTCTCTTGACTGTTATACACAGATAGTTTTGGGATTTCACCACCCTATGATTCAAGTCATTTGTTTAATTCTCGTCTAAGTAGGAAGTCCAAAACATAATTATTTGATATTCACGGTTGTTGTACCACTTTGTTGGGTAATTTGGCTCACATGAAAAGGTATTGTGTTTAACAATGGCTGACCAAACAATGGCCGACCAAGAATGTTTTTGTAGGTACTTTTTATGAGGTGCATTGGCATCTTTTCTAGGCTCCGATGATCACAGAGGCTTCTTGATTAAGCCATGTCAACTTTTAAAGTTAAGAGTCATGTGTTGTCCACCTCTCATAGATGGCATTTCACATTTGTATTGGTCAAAAATGGTAATTTTGAACAACTTTATGTGTTAAGTTTTTTTTCCATTCTTGTAATAATTTCAGAGTCATGATGTTTATCTGAAGCTGAAACTTCTTTGTTTAAAAAGTTACAAAGGTTATTGCCAATTTGACATTGGGAGGAATTGTAAGATGGTATCAAATAATTTGTGGTCAACTATATATACTGGATAGAAATTGGGGGTCAAATATCGATCTTATATTGACTTTCTCCTAACAAAGTAGTGAAATAATACTTCCTACATTGACTTTTCTCCTAACAAAGCAGTCGAAGATTGTACTATATAGTCAGTCTACCATTATTTATAGGAGGAAAGGAATAATATGGACTCTTTGCATACCTTTCCGTTTAATAATAAATTATGTAGCCTTTAATTGAAGAAAATGTAGTTATTAAAAGATAAATTGAAGTGCGCAAACATATGACTTCCTTATTTTTATGACAAAAAAATTACTCCCTGTCATAAAAAGTACTTTTTTGTCTAAGCACAAGCCTAAAAACAAAAAAGGAAGTTCAATACTCTAATGACCATCAATTCTAAGACTAATCGCCATCCATGTGCCTGCGAGAAATACACCATAGCCACTTGCATCAATTGATGTAATGCCTTCAACACCAAAACCCATGTAGAGAGCTTTTGAAGGATAGTCCATATACGTAGTCAATGAGTTAACAAAAAAACTACCTAAGAATGTGGTTGGAGCTCTTCAGTCTTCACACAAGTTATTTACAAAATACTAGCGTAACGGGGGTCATCGTCAGCTGTCCAGTCCTCACACAATTATTATATGCGTATGCTCGGGCTTCCATTTACGACGACGGCGGTTGCAAAACATTCTTTTTACATCTTCTTCAGTAGTACTTAGAAATGAATTGGCAGATGAGCTCTCCTATACGGCTATACCTTGTGTCCTCTATGCTTAATTAAATTTGTATATATATGGTCTCTTGTGTTGCGTCCGATCCCCTTCCCCTTATTTAGCAATTGGTTGGACGATTTGGTGGATTGGCGTGCTGTTGTTCTTGGATGGGGTAGGTACATTATGCATATACCTATCTCGATGAGCCTCTCATCACAAAATAAAAATGATGTTCTTGGTCAAATTATGCATATATGTGCAGTGGTAAAAGTTTTATTTCTGCCATATCAGATGTTACGTGGAATGTTGGAAGAGGTTTTCGAATACTATTAAAAAAAGAAAATCACGAGACAATTTTTTTATACTAATTAATCATTATTAGCACATATTTACTATAGCTCCACATTATCAAATTATGGACTAATTAGGCTTAAAAATTGTCTCGTAAAAATAGTTACAATCTGTATAATTATTTATTTATTAGTATATATTTAGTACTCCATACATGTATCCAAAGATTTGATGGGACAGGGCAATTTTTTTTTGCCCTGCCTATCCAAAAATGAGCATTTGCCGTACATTAGTCATTTCATTGGAAGAAAAATTATCCAAGATACATTCGACGCAAGAAAAAGAAAGGCTTATTTAAATCCTATCAATTGAAACTTTGGTACCACTACTACAGAAATTTTAGTGGTGGCGGTGGAAATACATTAATGGTGGCGGTTTTCTTAACCGCCACCGAGCAAAGGTCACCGTTAATCAACCATTAACCATGGCGGTGGAACCCCCGCCCACGGTTAAAGTTTTTTTCAGATGACGGTTTCTTTTAACCATGCCGCCACGACTAATGTATTAACCGTGGCGTCTTGTCCTAACCTAGCCGCCACGGTTAACACATCAACCGTGGCGGGCCTTACAAGTCCACCGCCACAGTAAATATTTTGCAGTATTAAAAAAAATTGCGTTATGTATTTGAAATTTGAATTCAAATTTGAAACCACATATATACATACTGATATCATTAGTTTATCATTCAAACGTCACCACAAGCTAATCTACGTAGATACTGAAATTTGAATTCAAATTTGAAATCGGGCAATGAAACATAAACGAAACCACATATATACATACATACTGATATGATTAGTTTATCATTCAAAAGTCACCACAAGCTAATCTACATACATACGAATTAAAACTTCTTCTAGTATTGTTTCTCCTCTGCTAACCTATATAGCTACTTTTTTTAGCGAGGTAGGCTGATCGGTCATATTTCTCCTAAGACTCGTTGTCATCTAAGAAGATGTCTGCGAAATTGTAATCCTGGATCCGGAGCTTGGTGCGCCGGTTTATGATCTTGTCATACTTCCCGTCGAGTGCATAATCGTTTTCCATATTAAAGAACGTACTCCCTTCAAGCACGCAGGTCCCTACAGGATAAACTTACATATGTCTGTCGCTACAGTTTGGGTGTCTTTGCTTGTCTCCTATTTCTTTCGGGCACTATTTCTTCATCGCCGCCTTCAGAACCTTCCAGCTGTTGCTAAATTCAGGGCACTCTCTAAGGTGTTCGCAAACGAAGAATCCACATAAATTTGATCCGTAGGGTTGTTTCGTGCACTGCACGAAATGTATTATACAATGAATTACAACCATATAGAGCAAGAACAAATACTTGAAAAGCATGGCTTCAGGTACACACATACCGGGGAAGTTGCGCCCGATTTTCAATTTATGCTTGTTCTTCGACTTCTTCTCCTCCGATCTACGATCAACACATTCGGGTCTTCCAAGTACTTCTTGTAAGCACTGTGTAAACACATGACATATAGGTCATTGCCAAATTAAACATAAGTCACATGTAATGGGATAGGTAAAGTAACTTACAATTTCAATACCCTTTCGAACTCCATGTAGCCTTCCTTTGGAGTGTACAAAGAGTCCAATATACGTGCCCTTCCGTCCGAGGATAGATTAAGAAAGTAATCCAAAGGCCCACAAGGCCTCGGCTGCACCATTCAAACAATACAGATTTTTGAATATCAAAACATGGAAAGTGAATGTCCCCAAACTTTTGAATACAAGTATATCCTTTAGACTAACCCGAACTGGTGGGCGGCCAGGAGACAACCAGTTTCACCGACCGCCTTCATGCATCTTTTGAGATACATTCCCACATTACCCCTCCAAATATCTACTGCTTTTTTCCGAGCAAGAGCTCTCGCTTCCGATGTCAACTTCATCAAGTTGGGATGATCATCTGGCACCTCATAACCCGTGATGATTCTCTCAGTAATATGCATCGGAGAGGCGTATACAACCTTTATGCCTAGCCGCTTGCATAGATGGGCCTGCATCCTGCAAGGACAAGAAGGCATGCCAAATAGTAGTAGATTCTTCCTAAAGTACCATCATCGATGCAACAAAAGTGTGAAGGTGTGGTGGTGAACTTACAGTGCAAATAAGGTAATAAGAGAGACGTCAAGATCCTCCCGACGTAGTAGGTAGTACAGATCTTTGAAGTCTACAGGGGCATAACAATCCTTATCCAAGAGGAAGTACTCCTTTGGCACCCTGACAATGAAGTCTTTGAGGCCTACCTTCGCTGCCTCCATGTACCAGACATGGAACCTCCTTACGTCCCACGGCTCATCCCTGAGGGAGCCCAAGGGCACCATGAATTTTCCATGCTCGTAGTTGTATGGGCATTCATCTGAAAGCCCCCACATCGACATGGGAGACTTTGGCCTGCACAGGACATACACAAGAGTAAAATACCAACCTGGCCCCTACATACAGGATACTAAAACTATGCTTGTAGTCATACCTTTGAGACTTAGTGCTGTAGGTGAACTCCGAGGCCAAAACCTTGCTCACGGCCTTGGCTGCCTCCCGTTCAGTCTCATCGTCGGTAGCCTTTGTCAGCCCGGGGAAAAGTTTCCTTGTGTCAGCCAGAACACTTTCATCGACATCAGTAGGCTTCATCGGCGTGGGAGGGGTTGCCTCATCTCCTTCTCAACACTTGGAGGTGTTGCAAGGCCCGATGTTGCCCCCGCGCCGGTGGGTGGATTGCTCGGGCCGGAAGGAGGGTAATGGGGAGAATTGTCATCCCCACCACTGCATTGCAATTGGTATTCATCGTTGTAAGCCCGGCTAGAAGGCGTAGAATGTGAGGACAGCGGCGTCTTCGCGTCGATGATAATGTCGGTCTTATTCCACAGAACTACCTCCCCGATGACCCCTCTTAGGAACTTTACCCCGTTGGGAGTCTCATAGTCGAGTTCCTCATCGCCAAATCTTTCGGCGATCCATGACGGAATCACCAAGGCATAATCAGCCGGTTTCTCTATGTCACCGTACATACTGGTTGCTTGGTCATCGGGATATAACATTGCTGTGGCCACTTCCCTCTTCCTCTTCATCCCGCCGTAGGGCATCAATAGAAAGACATTGCATGGCTCGGTGATCTCGTCGATGAGAGGTATGCGCCCGCCGAATCGCGGCGGCTACGCACATCCACGCCCGACTGCCGGGAACATCTGTGCCCTCGGTTCTGCATCCTTGGGTCATTGCTTGTGAACACGTCCTTAATCGACCTATGACCAACTCCTTGATCGCTTCATCATGGCCTTGCTGGACGAGCCTCTCCTTGTACGCCTGCCTCGTTTTCCCCGAGCTCGCGCTAGATGCCCAGGAATCTAGGGTCTTCCAACTCTTCCTCGCGGCCAGTCCACAAACGCGGCCTGGATGCTCTGGGTTTCCCAGCGCATCGGTGAGAACGTCCTTCTCACGGCGAGGTGAAAATGTTCCGCTCTTCTCGGTGCAACAACCGCCCGGGATCTTCTTCTCCGCCTCCTCGGCCTCTAGCGTGTTGAATTTGCTCTTGCCCGGCTTCATTTTTCGGCCGGCGGGCATAGAGGAAGTCCCTTGCCCTTTCATCACAACCGTCGTACGGGATTGGCTGCCCCGCCTCAACCGCCACCCTTTCTTGTTCCCGCCATATCGGCTTCTTACCCGCATAGCCCGTCATGCCCAAGTGGTGGGGGATCGTGTTTCTCTTCGCAAGCTCTGTAAACTTCTTGCTCTTGGCCTTTAAATCATCGCTCTTGTACCGTTGAACGAATCGTTCCTAAGATTCAAATAGAGGAAGTTATATTTCTCCAATGGTGACTTATTTTTCAGCAGATAATTCTTATGGAGGTTGTACCGGAAGGTGCGAAGGCTTTTGCTAGCTATGTAATTCACATGACCCCTACACTTGTCTACATCATAACCCTCAACCGGCATGCGAACCGCTTCACATCTCCTTCCGAGACGAGCTCCTTCAAGTCCTCTGCGTATGCTTTCCTTCCAATCGGCGTATGCAATCCCCACCTTCTCCCTCACTAGGCATGCGCATTGGTTGCTGAAAACACCGATGACTTCCCTTGGCGCTAGGGGCTCTCCATTCGCCCCCAACCGATGTATGACATGCACCTCATCGGACAGCTGGTGTCTCCCGTGTTGGCCCCTTTTCCTCTTTGATCCACTGGTCGTAGTGGTGTTTGAAGAAGTGCTCATGGAAGCAACGGGTTGCTCCTCCACCATAGCGGCTGCTTCCTCATCATCATCGACTCCAAACGAAGGTGTACCACCGGTATCTAAGATGGTCAAAGCTTAGATTAGTTATCCGTAAAATGACAATGCCTCCCACGTAGTGTCAATTACTTCGTGCACATACCTGTTCGGGCCTTTTTGTAGTGGTACCATCTTCAGGATTATATGCCCTAGGATCATAGTCAGGATCATTTTCCTCCTCCGTACACAATTTCCTCCGTGGGCATGGTGTTACTTCCTCACTCAAGTACTCTAGTTCTCCTGACCCGTTCGATGATGATGATGATGAGTCATCATCACTGTTATCGGGTGTTGGGTCACGCCATTCATCTACCTCCTGGGGGAATTCCTCCATTGGATCTTAACGTCTACTACCTACTGCACAGCAAAGGTAAGTGTCTATTAGTCTCAACATAGATCGCAGACAACTTTAGGGAAGTCATGCTGCCCAATAGAGATGGGGATCACAGGTCTCCCTGGATCTCCTCTCTTGGGTGGCATGGAGTCATCCTTCCATCCTGATGATGCTTCAATGTAGTAATCTGCATACACATCAACAAGATTCGCGGTCTCGGGATCTAGAGGTTGCCCTGGAATCTTACCTTCGTTGGTCGGTGGAATAGCGGCCGCCAGCTGAGCTAATTGTTGTTCTATCATTTTATTGAAGCTAAACTGGTTCTTAACAGCAGAGGTAAAGCTATCCATTTTGATGTTTATGTTTTCTAGCATTTTATCATTGGATGCTATCTTCCTAGATAAAGTCTCCACAATTTTATTCTGGTTGGAGATCACTTCTCTCAAAGGCAATTGAGCATAGTTATTGTAATTAGTGCCTTGAAAGTTACCTTGGAAGTTACCTTGGTAGTTGGGCCTTTGCTGGTTCCATCCTTGATTTTGAGGACGATAGTTGTTGTTGTTGCTGTTAATGAAGTTCACGTCCTCACGGGTCTCGGGACAGCTGTTGCCCGAGTGTCCCATATTGCCACACATTTCACAAGTCATGCATGCATCATTAATGCGCATGACATCTTGTCTCTGGCTCATCTTGTCTTTCAGCTTCTTCATGAGCAAGTCTATCTTGGCAGACAACATGTCTACCTCCTTGAGCTGGTGCATTCCTCCACTCCTCTTGCGGGTGGTGCAGCTCATCACTCCAATCTTGATTGGAGGCCATCTTCTCCATAAGAGCAGTAGCTTGTGGTATGGTCAGTGACATAAATACACCTCCAGCAGCAGCATCAACATTGTTGCGGGTGCTGTTGGTAAGCCCATGATAGAAAGTTTGCATAAGGAGCCAATTCTCCATCCCATGATGAGGATATTCTGATATGTAATCTTGGAAGCGTTCCTATGCCTCAGGGACTGACTCATCATGTCGTTGCTGGAAACTCGAGATTTTCCCTCTTAGGGCACTCGTCTTGCCCATAGGGAAGAATCTTGCTAGAAAAGCTGTGGAGCACTTGTCCCAAGTTGTATGGTTGTCTTTGTTGGCGTAGAACCACTGCTTTGCCTTTCCCAACAGTGAGAATGGGAACAGACGCAGCAGCACGGTATCCTTTGGTACATCTTTCAGCTTGAAAGTGCTACAAATCTCCAGGAAGTGTTGGAGATGAGCACTTGCATCCTCATGTGCTTTCCCACAGAACAGATTGGCTTGCACCATGGTGATGGCAGCTGGCTTGAGCTCGAATCCATTCTCCCCAACTTCGACGTTAGGTCCAGTAAGGATGTTGTTGGTGTTCGGAGCGGAGAACTCGCGCAGTGACTTATCAGCCATTTCTTCGAAGATTGGTGCTAAGTTGCCCTCTTGTTGCTCTTTTTCTTCTTCTCTTGTAGGAGCTTGCTCCTCCAAAGAACGAACCTCAGCAGTGGGTGTCCTTGATGGAGATTCAAAGATGTCCCTTACCTGCTGGAATTTCTTCCTTCGAAAGAGTTTCTCTGGATTTTTAACGTAGTTATCTGGCTTGTTACCCTGTATAAGATTTCACAAAGATAGAAAACACAAGGATAAGCCTGCATTGAGTTGGGGTCTATGGTTTCCTCTAACTCATTAGTTTGTTAGGTCCATCGCTATCCTTTTTAATTGCCAATTGCCTTCCCCGGCAACGGCGCAAAAAATGCTTGTTGACACCTCTTAATGTTATCTCTAATAACGGCGCCAAGAATGCTAGAATAGCGCACCGCCACTAGAATGCCAAGTTGTCATCCCCAGCATAACACCAAGGAGTGTGGTATTAAATCATGCCACCATTAAGAATATAGAAATGTATCCGCAAGCGCACAGATCAAATACCATTGTAGCATTTTACCCGGAGTATTACGGGTTGTCATTTATATTTTCCCAAAGGAAGGTCTACATGGCTGTGTAAAGGTAGTGTGTTGACCTAGAGTGTAACGAATAGGCATAACCACGTCCTCGCTACTCAATGCAGGGGTAAGTCACAAGATAATAGATAAGATAAATATATAATTATCAGCATAAACAGATAGAGACTCCTAGCTATATCATTAGGGTTGCTAGTAGAACATCAAGAGATATTCCTAGGTTATTCCTAGCTACATGTCAATGTATATTATGGTTAGTGCAATACACCTAGTAATCATGGCTAAGGTTAGCATTACATTTATTCATAGTGGACATACTAGGGAAGTTTGAGAACATAGCACGCCCTTCCGTCGTATACAAGCCCCTCATGTGCCTATAAAACGGGGTTCGGATTACATAGGACTCAACAGGAATGTCACACCCGCGATCGACCAAACCCAGCCTATAGGGTGCATTCGCAGATAAACAACGTATAAGCACCACGCTTACACAATGTTTATCACTCACCCAATGATCAATTAGATGAGTGCTATACGAACCTGTCACACCCCAAAATTTCTGATTTTGGGTTGTGATTAGAAAACACAAAATAAAATGATATTTAAAAATTTGAATAAAATTTCCCGAGTTTAGTTTAAGTCAATGCAAATTTAGTTGTAAAAAATAAATTTTAAACTTTTCTAAATTAATTTGATGGGTGGTTGCATGGCGTGATTTTTGCTTTTTGTTTGGCTTTGAGTTATGAGTGTGTAAAGTTTTAAAACACGTTAGTAAGTCGTTTATGTTTCTTTGGTTCATCTCTGTCCATTCTTGTAGTAAAATTCTTGTTCTTGATCTCAATCTTTGCGATAGAGGTTTTTCAAGATATTTTTCTTCTACTCCATAATCAATCCATTGAGTTCATCGTCCATCAATCATCTCAGAAAACGTCCTAAGAATTTCTCTAGCTTTCTCTGGATTTTTCTTTTCCACCCTTCTGTGGACATATCCTAATTTTTAGATGCTCTTAAATATCTTTTCATGAGCTCCAAATATTTTACTTGGGTTCATCATGTTCTAAAATGCCTCTAAAAATTTTCTCATAATTTTTGAAGCCTTCAGGTTATTTTTCGTGTGGCAAATAATAATTTTGGACTTTTCTAGAATTATTTTATCCATGAAATAAATTAATTCCAAAAATAATCTAATCCATCCCAGATCAACCTTTTCGTTTCTCTGACCAGTGGATCAAGGTACAATCCTCTCTCTGTTGCAGATCGAAGGAAATATATTTGGACCTTGCATCTTGCATCGATTTCTGTTTTTGCTCCTGTAAAGCATTAGGCAGGCCATGGTCCCAGGCCATCATCGCCTTCCCTTTTGCCACTGAACCAGGCCCAGCGAATCCCCACCACGGCCGTGTTCAGGATGGATTCTACCTCCACGTCCACCTCAAGATTATGCACGTCAAGACGTGTATCTTGGCCATTATAAAACCCAGGCTTCGTTAACTTGTCATCCATCATATGCCCTAGCTCTCAGTCAAAGCGCCGCCGCCACCGATGATCATCAATCCGCGCCGCCGCCGCCGTCGTTTGGTCCCATGTTGCGACCCATGTTATCTGCCGATCTCCTGCTCCCACCGTGATCGATCTGGCAATGTCCTCGTTGCATCATCAATCGCCATAGGTGTGGATGCAATCCGGTGTGCGTGCTCAGTTGCTCCGTGCGTACGAGATGCCACCCGCTGAGTCGGCCAACGCCCAGCCGGAGCAGGCCGCTGTTCTGAACCTTTATCGTCTATTAGCTGCCAGAGCTCGACGCCAGCGGACAATCAAACCACGACGAGACAGACAGTTTTGCAGCTGATGCACGTTCAGCACTTTTGATGCAGAAGCTGAGCAAGCAGTCGTCCCTAGCACCTGTCCAGCAGCAATTTCGATCAGCCAGTAAACCCTGCTCTTTTCTTCTCTCCATCCTGATGTGCATGTCGACCAACACATCTGTGAGGCTGAGGTTTCTGGGAGGATGCAACGCTAGTGCAGTGCCGTATGCTCTTAGCTTTTGATGACTAATTAAAGGTACCTAGATCTCTCGCCGCTTGGTTCTAATTATCAAAAAGCCTTACGTCATGCTTATATCATCCTTGTCAGTAGTAAATCATATTTACTAGCAATAGCTTATATCATGTCGCATATCTCTGGAAATTAAATATTAATTTGATCAGCGTATATATAATCAGTTTTCTAATTTAAAAAGCAATATAGGTTTTCTATTGTGCAGTTTAATATATAAATATTAATATGATTAATCACTAAAATTATTATGATTTTCAATTATTAATTTGCATAGCTTAAACACCCATGATATATAGCTTATGTAGGTGCTCTCACATGTGTACCTTTCTGTCCACAGATGAGATCAATTTGCTTAGACGATAAGAGACATGTTTATCAATAAAATATGACTAGCTTTACCTCAACTTTTGAAATAAATATGTTTTGATTAATCTAAATCAATACTAATCACATAGTTTTATGAAGTTAGCATAAATCAAACCATAGTTGTTTCTTTTTAATATAAATTCTCAACAATCGCTAGCTCTATTTTCAACGTGTCTTTTGATTGGTGTATTGTTCTTAGCTATCTCCTTTCGTGTGTTTGTATATTTGCCAATGCGTGGTGATTGCTACGAGTAGAATAAGGACCATGTGTGAGCACTGAAAAACAGAAGATGATGACCAGAACTGAAGTATGACAAAGTTTGAGCAAGCATAAGGCAAGTATAGCTTGGGACCTCCTTGATTACCTATTCACAATATCCACCATATATCATATGCATGTGTCATTGATACCCTAATAAGGATGACTTAGTGTTGATTACTATTTACCTTGATGACCTTGGGGATATGTGCATATGGGTAGTAATTGCTAGCGCTATATAAGTAACCATGATCTTGTAACATGAATAATAGAATATGCAACAATATTTAAAGATGATATTATTATTATTGATAGAGGTCTAGAGCATGGTGTTATATTGTTGCTCTAGTTTCTCTCCGTAAGGACTTATCTGTATGTGATCACCGGGATTTACAATGCAATTTGTGAGGGCTATATGGCTCTGGCTTTAGCTCAGTATGAGGACCTTTTCTAATTTGTTAGCGGTTACCTTAAGTGGCGTAAGAATGGCTTGCCGATTCGGGTATAGGACAGCTTCTAGTCTCATGTTGAGCAAATGGGGGAAGGTTTTTGCGCCATCCGAAAAGGGGGTTCCTATACACGCTTGCCGAGTGAATCTAATAGCCCTAACTTGTTAGAGGAACCTTTGAAAGGCTTCATAGTGAACCCCGCCGGCCTTCCTTGGTAGTGGGCTAAGAGGTTGGCCGCCTCGGGCGAAAAGGGTAAATCACGACTCACGGTGAAAGTGTACACCTCTGCTTGCAGAGTTTAATAAACTGGTATACTAGCCGTGCCCACGGACACGGGCGGCCTTGGGGATTCTTACGGAATAGCTGATAACTGATGTATGATGTTTAAATTATATTGTTTAATCATGTTGTTATGTATTATTCTTTATTCTTGTCCACTTGATCATGTGGTTATGGGAATTGCTACTACCTTGTTGCTAATAATGCTATAAATGTTAATCCTTTAAAAGCTAAATGCAGTAAACCAGTGTCAGTCTTTTGAGCCTCATGAACCCCATGTTATATTTGCTGAGTACGACATGTACTTACGCGCTTGCCTTTACTTTTCATTTCTTTGGCAAAATCCTAGATGGGTACCAGATGGTGGAGTTAGTCAGTTGCTAGGCTTATGTACCCCCAGTCAATCGTCCCTGTGAAGATGGAGTCTAAAGAAAAGATTAGCTACTGTTCCGCGTTACTCTGATGTAAGTGTTAATATGATTATGTTTACGCTCTATAGCATTGTTTTCTGATACTTTTCGCTTTGTGGTTGTATGTGTGGACTTTCTGGGCACACATATGGCATACCTGGTTTTATCTTTAAAACTGGGTGTTACAGGACCTATGGATAAACATAATGTTAATCTAGCTATACTAAGCATATAACCACAATAGACAAGGAACATAATAACTATGAATATAAGTAAATGAGAATTCATCAATTCAATTGTAGCAATCATATAACTATACAATGAAGCGAACCGAGCGATAGATCACCGGTTGGGTTCCTTGTGGTGGAACCTCGTCCACCTGGATTCAAGTCCCGACTTGACACGGGTGCTCGTATTTTCCCCGGATTTATCCAGGATTTAACGGCGCTATGCTTTTCGGTGATAGGCGGCGTGCCCGCCGACAACAGGCGGCGCTGTGGTGACTTCGTCAATCTCGAGATTTGCCGGTCTATCTCGGTTCTTGAAGGTGCTCATAGGGGTAGGGTGTGCGTGTGTGCGCGTTCATAGGGGTGAGTGTGCGCTCGTATATATGAGTGTCTGAGTCTGTAACTGGGTCTTCACAAAAAAAATAACTATACAATGAAAGAGAACAAAGGCGAGAGGAGGTAAGAACTATACCAAATCCAAGCTCTTGATGGCTCTGGAATCCAAGCCTGCGCTTGCCTCCCTCTAGTTCTAATCTAGCTATCTAAGCCCTACCTAAGGAGCTCTGATTAGGGTTTCTTGCTGATGATCGGACTTCCGAATGAGAATGAATGAATGAGGGGCCTCCGGGCCCCCGGCTCGGCGTGGTGCCTTCTCGTCTCTTCTGGAACTTTTCTGTATAGCCGTGGAGTCCGTTTTCCGTTTTCTTCTTCCAAGAAGATTGTATGTTTGCGCCTTTTCCGGTTTACGCCTGCATAAATAGTGAAATACCAAAACTCGTGGAATTCGGTCAGTGTAAACCCTATGTCTACTTCGGTGATCACATTTGCATCCTTTTCATGGCTAGTTGACGGTTGAATTAATACAATAGTGGCCGTCAACAGTAAGCCTATCGGATTTTGGGCGGCCGACAGGTTGCTTGTCGGCAACCGAGCGGCCGACAGACGTCTAGTTTTGCAATACTCCTATAACAGCTTCTATATTCACAATTATTTATTAAAAAATATTATTTAAAAAAAATTCGAGCACCACTACGTACTACGATGTGACCAATAAGAGCACCAGCGTGACCAATGGCTATTACTAGCAGGTAGCAGCAGCACGTCTGTTCAAATTCGTCAGGGAGAGCACATGGGAGGGAGTGGGGACGGCATGGCACCGTGGCCTCGAAGCGCTTGGGAGGCTGGCCTATGGGGCCACGCGATCTGGGCCGGAATGATTTGGAAGACTTCATTACAGGTGCACACTGCAAGTGAGGTGGGGTATGTCGCGGGAGTTGGAACGGAACGTAAAACCGATCCTATGTTTTCTAGAGTCTGAAATGAAACGACACACACAGTTAGACCCTCCTAAATACAAACATCTTAATATTAATACTCTATGGTTATATATGAAATTTTATATAATAAATATTGAAAATATATAAGCAATACTTGATGACATAATTTATACTCAATATTAACATTCGAAATCTTGTTTGATGTTGTATATAAATAGTCATGTTTAATTTAGAATAAAAAGTAAAACAACTACCTTTGTTCGGCCGGTCATATAAGCTGTTGATTTACTGTTAGAGAAAAAAATATCATTTTAACGGCTGATAAGACAAACGAATAGAACGACTGCTCTAAATTACAAAATGTTTTGCTTTTCTAAATTATAACTTTTGTTACACCTGACTATATGATCTATCTAGAAAATGTCTTATAATTTAGGACAAGGAAGTATAGTTTACATTACAATGGATCGTGCAAAGTAAATCAACTTAAAAATCAGTTTACATTACAATTGATCGTTCAAAGTAAATCAACATAAAATTCATTTTAACACTCATTTATGCAAAGTTATCATGGATCTAATAATAAACACTTAAACTTTAGCATTCATTTATGCAAAGTTGATCATCTATTTAGCATAGTAGAAGAATTAGCGATTCAATGTCGTTGGATTCAGAAATTTGGAGAGGTGTTGGCATGGCCCTGTTCTCTTATATTATTAGCCGAACTTATCAGTCGTTCGAATATTATTATTTTCTTATAACAAATCAGCCTGTTGGGCCCTTTGGGTCCCAAGACAGGAGTGGCCACCCTGCTCGCCCTGCCCTAGGGCTAGGCCTGCCAGTAGGTGACCAGGTGGTCCACAGCAGTAGCATAGTAGCAGCCCCAGACAACCATAGTGTTTTTGGTTAAAAAACAAATGACTGACAGATAGGACCAAAAGCGCTATCTCTAGAGGGCGACACAAATAGTGGAGAGGAAGGAGAGGCAAGCAGGAGCCAGCAGGCGCCACCCACTGTACAACGCCCCCTCAGCTCCCTGCCCATCATTGTTGCCAGACTCTGCAACGCGCCGTTGCGCCCTGCCTCGGCGGCACCTCCCAACGGCAGCGCTGGTCTGCCGCCCGACATCTTGGCCGCCGCCACACGTCCCCCACAACCCCTCGCGCGTTCCTGTGTCAACGCCGCAGCAGAGCCGCCGGGGGGGCATGGCGCGGCCCGGCCTTGCAGCCGTATCACGCCCACATCTCGCCTTCTCCATCATGGCGGTGTGGCCCCATGGGCGGGTTGAGTTCCAACGTGGCAAGGACAGTGAAGACGAGTACGGCGCCAGATCTACTCGGTTCGGCTCCGACCACTGCTCCACCCCGTGCAATGCTCAGTCCTAAATTTTGAACTATTGTATTTTAAAAATGGTCAAACTTTATATGAATTTTAGGGAATTTAAATGGCAATAAAAGATCTCAAAAAAATTATATTTGTGCTCTGGACTAATATACTTTGTACAAAAGCATTATTATTGCAGATGAAAAAGGTTTAAAAAATATCAAAAGTTAGAATTTATGGGCCTGTGATGCACCACTTAACAAGTTTGGGGGCATAAAATATATTTTTAAAGTTTAGGGGTATGTCGTGTATCACTTAATAAGCTTAAGGAGTCAGAAATGTATTTTTAAAGTTCAAAGCCTTATGTGACACACACTTACAAGTTCAAAAGCGTCTGCTACATTTAACTCTCAAATAAATAAGAACGGAGGAGTACGTAGTAGCTTAGGTTTGTTCAACTACTTTAAATTTCAATGCTCCAGTATCATACTATGTCAACCAAAATATTTCAACTGGTAGTAACTTTTGGTGCGTACAAAATGTTTAGTTATTTTGTACCCCTCAATCTCTCGGTACCCAACCAAGGACAGTAATGAAGCTCTTCTGGAAAAGAAACTTCTATTTTGATGATTGATACGGAGTATGCTCTTCTAGAAAAGAAATTTCTATTTCCTCACATTGTCATTATCTATCTACGGTTAAAAGCCCTAGTTTGGTTTTGGCTAATTGATGAAACCTAGGACTAACCCTAGCCCTAGTTTGGTTTTGGCTAATTGATGAAACCTAGGACTAACCCTACTGCTAAGTGTATAACATTAGAGAAAGGGAAGGTCCAAGCCAAGTGGTGGAGTGGTGATCAAGGTGATAGTGGAGACCAAAGATGATCAAGTGCCACCCTTAGAGATGAAGGAGCAAGATGGAATGCTAGAGGCAAAGGTATATGCTAGAGCATCTCCATTTTGCCGGCCATAGGCGAGTAGAGAAGTTGATGGCTGGTTTTAGGATAGATAACCGTACTATTAAGAGGAGTGATCACATGTCGATAATGGTTATCCAAGTGCCACTAGATGTTTGATTTCATGCATTGCATTAGAACCTAGTGTGCTAACCTAACTCTTGTAAAATTCATTTGGAAATGCTAACACACGTGCACAAGTGGTGAGTCTTTTTGGTGTTGGCACATGGAAGCAAGGGTGAAGTGATTTGGTTAGGGGCCATGCCCTCTCTTGGGCAGCGGACGGCACCTCTCGGAGTTTTCGGAGTGAAAGGAGCTATCTCCAGGGCATCGGACGCTGGGTCCCGAGGCGTCGGACGCGTCCGATGACACTGTGAAAGTTGGTGTTACTCTTCGCTTGCATCTGCGCGTCCGATGCAAAATCGTCTACACGTCCGATCCAAAGCAAATTTGTGTCAGAACACGCGTGGGAAGGTCATCTGACGCTGGAGCGTCCGATGCCACCCCATCGGACGTGTCCGATGGGTGTGTGCTGGTTTTGGGAGCTCTCTGAGTTGAGTCGATGATGCTCCCCCCTTGCGTCCGGTGAGTTCGTCTGACTCGCGTTGATTCCGGGTGTTCATACGTGCGTCGGACGCGTCCGGTGAGGGTCACCTGAGCGTCCGATGCCTCCTCAGTGCACGGGTAACGGTTAAATTCAAACGAGGACACGTAGTAACGATCTGTGGCTTGGGGGCAGGCGTTGGACGCGTCCGATGGTTCCGAGTCAGCCCCATCTAGAGCATAACGGTTGGTTTGTTTAAGTGGTGGGTATATAAGCATGTTGGCCGGCTTGGGGAGTAACTCTTACACATTTTGATCATCCTTGGGCACCCTAGAGCTGAGCCAACCTCCTTCCTCTTATCTTGCTAGATTGCTTGCATCCAAAGAGAGATTGGGAGAGATTCTAGTGCATTGCTTGTGAGTTCTTGCATCTAGTGGCACTAGTGAACGTTCTCGCTGCATGATTGCTTATTCTCTTGGTGGTTGCCACCACCTAGATGGTTGGAGCAGCGGAGAAGAGGTGTGAGCAAGCTGATGATTGTTCTTGGCCTCACCTCGGTGGATTGTGAGGGGTTCTTGACCTTTCCTTGTGGAGATTGCAAAAGGTACTCTAGTGGAATGTGCGTGTCATTCAACTCCTAGCCATTGGTAGGTTCTTGTGGTGCCTTGTGAGGCTCGGTGTGTGATATCGATTAGCCATTGAACCACGTGGTCAAGGGGGACACAACGAGGACATAGCGTGTTGGCAAGCATGTGAACCTCAGGGATAAATTGCAGTCTCCCTCACTTATGTGGATTGATCCTTTGAGATCATATTGGTATTCTTGTTGATTGGCTTTTCACATTGCTATCGATCAAATCAACAAGACGGTCATTGGCTTCATCCACAAGGCTTGGTTTGCACATCTTGATCACCTCCTTACATTGTGCAAGTAGCATATTAGATTATATAGAGTAATTTGATTGCTAAGGACATTACTCTTAGTGTGCTCTAGTATATTAGGTTGCTAGTGTGTTGGTTAGGTGGCTTGCAAACCCCCTCTCTTGTAGGCTAGTGCAAAATTCGCCGAGCGCTATTTTTGTCACTAACCGATTCATCTAGTGTTTTTATAGAAATTTTAATTAGGCTATTCACCCTCCCTCTGGCCATTTAGGACCTTTCAAGTGCTATCAGAGCCGAGGTCACCGTTGATAGAGGCTTTACGACCTACGGTGTGAAAATGGCTCAAGTCAACCATATCAACCATGTGGTGAAACCGCCACACTTTGATAGAACCGGATATGATCATTAGAAACACAAGATGTGTGCATACTTGAAATCACTCAATCGGAAGGTTTGGGAAGTAGTGGACAAGGATTTTGCGGTAATCGACCCCAATGATCCCACCACAAGAGAAGAAGAGAAACTCCAATTTAATGACATAGCAATCAACATATTCTATGAAGCATTGGAATCAAAGGTGTTTGAGAAAATCAAGGATTTGGAGAGAGCTCATGATGTTTGGACTAGGTTGGAGGAGACCAATGAGGACACACAAGCCGTGAAGAGTGCGAAGCTATACATTCTCAAAGACAATCTCTCAAGTTTTAAGATGCAAGATGATGAGAGAGTGCCGGAGATGTTCCACCACCTCTAAGTGATTGTCAATAACTTGAAGAATTTGGGCGAGAAGGTCGAGAATGTGGATTTCTCTCATAAGTTTCTAAGAAGCTTGCCATCAAGATTTGAGTTCTTGGTCACTATGTTGGTGAGAGAAGGATTGGACACAAAGACCCCTAACCAAGTACTTGGTGAGGTGATCACACATGACACCAACCGTGTAGAACGGAAAGGGGGCTCTCAAGAGGAAGAGAAGAAGAAGAAAACCGTGGCATTCAAGGCCACTTCCTCCAAGTGCAAGGGCAAAGCAAAGAAGCAAGAATCAAGTGATGATGAGGCTTGCACAAGTTCAAGTGAAGTGGATGATGAAGCAATGGCTCCCCTTATGTGCAAATTTGGCAAATTCTTGAAGAAGAAGGGCTATGGTGCTAGAAAGAGAAGAGATGCAATCAAGACTAAGAGATGCTTTCGGTGTAAGAGCAAAGATCACTTTATTGCCGATTGTCCTCTCTCTAGTGATGACGATAGTGATGAAGAGATCAAGAAAAAGAGGAAAGACAAGAAAGAGAGAAAGGACAAGAAGGAAAAGGAGAAGAAGCTTGAGTACAAGAAGAAGAATAAGGGGCAATCATATTGTATCACATGGGATAGTGATGCCTCAAGTGATAGTGATGATGAGAGTGAAGATGACAAGAAATCAAAGAAGTTGCTTGCTAGTCTTGCCATCTCCAACAAGCCTTCACTCTTTGATGCTCCATCGACATGCTTAGTGGCTAAGCCATCCAAGGTATTATCCGATGATGAGAGCGATAGTGGGAGTGATAATGATGAGGAGTATTCAAAGGAGGACCTCATTAGCATGCTACAAGGTGCTCACTCTTACATTGAGGAAAAGAGGAAGGAGTACAAAGAGTTGCGCAAGAGCAAGAAAGCTCTTTAGCAATCCTTTGATGAGCTCAATGCTACTCATGAGAGGCTAGTGGAAGCCCATGAGAAGCTTGAGAAAGCTCACACCAAGTTTGAGAAGGCTCACCCCTCCCTCCTTTATCAACCTAAGATTAAGGATGTTGTAGACACATGCAACGTAGAAGTTACTTATGATATTCTTGATGAATCATTCCATACTTATATTATTGTTGGTCCCACTAACCCCTCTTGTAGCTCAAGCAATGCTACATCTACTATTGGTGATGGTTTCACTTGTGATGCCTCACTTATGGTGGAGAATGAGACCCTCAAGAGAGGGTGAATGAGCTCACTCATGCCTTAGGCAAGGCCTATGGTGGAGATGCCCGCTTGCTAAAGTGCTTAGGTAGCCAAAGGTTCTTCCTTAACAAAGAGGGATTGGGCTATACCCCCAAGAATGGCAAGACGGCCTTTGTCACTCACAATACTAGTTTTGTGAAAGGCAATGGATGTTTTTGCTCTAGTTGCAAGCAAGTGAGGCATGTAGAGCAATATTACAAGAACAAGAAGAACGCTAACATATCCTCTATTTGTTATGATTCTTGTTATTTACTTACCAAGGGTGCTAATGGTGTGAAGGCTAAGTTCATTGGTGCTCCCATTGTTGGCCTAAAGAAGAAGGCAATTTGGGTGTCTAAAAACTTAGTGACTAACCTTGGAGGACCCAAGCAAGTTTGGGTACCTAAGAAGAATTGATTTGCTTTTGTAGGTCAATTACAAAGCCGGAGGAAGGCATTGGGTGCTTGATAGTGGGTGCACTCAACATATGACCGGGTCAAATCAATCTCATCAAGTAGAAATGGTGTTGATAGTATTACCTTCGGTGATAATGGCAAAGGCAAGGTGAAAGGCTTAGAAAAGATTGCAATTACAAATGATAAATCTATCTCAAATGTATTGCTAGTGGAATCTCTGAACTTCAACCTCTTGTCTGTGGCTCAATTGTGTGATCTTGGATTCAAATGCATATTTAGTATTGTTGATGTTGAGATAGTAAGTGTTGATGGAAGCAACTTGATATTCAAAGGCTTTAGATATGAGAATATTTTGTGGACTTCAATGCTAGTGAGGCTCAATTGACAACATATTTGTTCTCCAAATCAAGCATGGGTTGGCTATGGCATAGAAGGCTAGGACATGTTGGCATGAAGCAACTCAACCGGCTAATCAAGCATGATCTAGTTAGAGGGTTGAAGGATGTGGTATTTGAGAAAGACAAACTATGTAGTTCGTATCAAATAGGCAAACAAGTTGGCAACAATCATCCCAATAAGAGTATGATGAGCACAAGCAAGCTATTTGAGTTGTTGCACATGGATTTATTTGGCCCAACCAAGTATGAGAGCATCGATGGAAACAAATATGGATTTGTGATAGTGGATGACTATACAAGATATACTTTGGTGTTCTTTCTTGTTGACAAAAATGAAGTATTTGATACATTCAAGACATTTGTCAAGAGAAGCTAAAATAAGTTGGAAACATCAATCAAAAAAGTAAGAAGTGATAATGGTAGTGAGTTCAAGAACACAAGAATTGAAGAGCTATGTGATGATTTTGGAATCGAACATCAATTCTCGGCCAAGTACACACCTCAATCCAATGGGCTAGTTAAAAGCAAGAATAGGACTTTGATTGACATGGCAAGATCAATGTTGAGTGAATACAATATGATCATTTATTTTGGGCCGAAGCAATCAATACCGCAAACTATTGCTCAAATAGGCTCTATTGTCATAGGCTATTGGAGAAGACACCATATGAGTTGTTGAATGATAAAAAGTCCAATATTGCATACTTTAGAGTGTTTGGATGCAAATGCTATATTCTCAAGAAGGGCACTCGATTGAGCAAATTTGAGAAGAAATGTGATGAAGGATTTCTACTCGGTTACTGCACTACAAGCAAAGCATATAGAGTTTGGAACCTCACTCATGGCATAGTTGAAGAGGTGCATGATGTTGAATTTGATAAAACCAAAGGCTCTCAAGATGAAAAAAAAATCTTAATAATGTGAGAGGAACTCAATTGATACAAGCCATGAAGGAAATGGATGTTGAGGACATTAGGCCAACTCAAGTGGTGGATGTTGAAGATGATAAAGATCAAGTGATTGGTTCTCTAAATGTTCATGCTAGTAGTGCTCAAGTTCAAGCTAGTGACTCTCAAATTCAATCTTAAGCTAGTGGTTCTAAATTGCAAGATCAAGTGGCTAGTACGTCATTTCAACCAAGTGATCAACCAAGTTCAAGTGCTCAACCTCATGTTCTCCAACCAACACATATTGCAAGGGATCAACCCCTAGATCAAGTGGTTGGTGACATTAGAAGTGGTGTGCAAACTAGATCAAGATTGGCATCCTTTTGAGTACTATTTATTTGTATCATCTATAGAACCGAAGAAGATAGAAGAAGTTTTGATGGATTGTGATTGGGTAAATGCCATGCATGAAGAGCTCAACAACTTTGAAAGGAATCAAGTTTTGAAACTTGTTGAGCGTCCAAAGAACTACAATGTCATTGGCACCAAGTGGGTATTCCAGAATAAGCAAGATCAAGATGACATAGTTGTGAGAAACAAAGCAAGATTGGTAGCACAAGGATACACTCAAGTTGAAGGTCTTGACTTTAGAGAAACCTATACACCGGTTGCAATATTGGAGGCAATAAGAATCTTATTAGCCTATGCTTGTGCCCACAACATCAAGCTATATCAAATGGATGTGAAAAGTGCTTTCTTGAATGGATTCATCAATGAGCTAGTGTATGTTGAGCAACCCCCGGAATTTGATGATATCAAGAAGCCCAACCATGTCTACAAGTTAAAGAAGGCTCTCTATGGCTTGAAGCAATCTCTAATATGAGAGATTGAGAAATTTCTTGATCTCTAAAGGGTTCAATATGGGGAAGATTGATAACACTCTCTTCACCAAGAAGATTGGAAATGACTTGTTTGTGTTGTAAATCTATGTGGATGATATTATCTTTGGATCAACCAACCAAGACTTTTTTGAAGAGTTTGGAGAAATAATGGCTAAAGAGTTTGAGATGTCTATGAATGGAGAGCTTAGCTACTTCCTTGGTCTCTAAATCAAGCAATTGAAGAAAGGCACATTTGTGAGTCAAAGCAAGTATATCAAGGACGTGTTGAAGAAGTTTAAAATAGAGAAAGCCAAGTCAATTGGGACTCCAATGGGAATAAATGGTCATCTTGACTTGGATACAAGTGGCAACATGGTAGATCAAAAGTTGTATCGGTCCATGATTGGAAGCCTACTCTATGTGACCGCTTCTAGACCGGATGTCATGTTTAGTGTGTGTATGTGTGCAAGGTTTTAAGCTTCACCAAGAGAAAGTCATTTGAAGGCAACCAAGAGGATATTGAGATATCTCAAGCACACACCAAATGTTGGATTGTGGTATCCTAAGGGGTCAAACTTTGAGTTGATTGGATATTCGGACTCTGACTATGCAGGATGCAAGATGGATAGAAAGAGCACTAGTGGTACATGCCAATTGCTAGGAAGGTTACTTGTCTCATGGTCATCCAAGAAATGAAATAGTGTTGCACTCTCTACCGCCGAAGCCGAATACATTAGTGCGGGGAGTTGTTGTGCTCAACTACTATGGATGAATGCCACATTGAACGATTTTAGAAACAAATTTGGACAAGTGCCATTGCTATGTGACAATGAAAGTGCCGTGAAGATCACTAATCCGGTTCAACATTCAAGGACAAAGCACATTGACATAAGGCATCACTTCATTAAAGATCACTATGGATGAAAACGGATCGGATACGGACGGATATTACTCATACCACATTTGTTTTCATATTTTTGTCCGGATTTGGATTCGAATACGGATAATATCAATCATGCCAGATAAGATACGATTGGATATCGACATCATCAATATGCAATTTGAGTATTCGGATTCAGATACGGTACCGAATGTTAAATGTCCGACTTCGATACGAACGGATAAAAACCCCTCTAAACGAATTCGGTGTCGAATACGATCAGAAAATATCCGTACCGTTTTCATCCCTAGAGATCACCAAGCTAAAGGGGATATTTCTATTGAGAATGTTGGCACCGATGATCAACTCGCCGATATCTTTACCAAGCCACTTGATAAGAAGATATTTTGCACACTGAGAAATGAATTGAACATTCTTGACTTCTCCAACGTGAGATGAATACACCCCCAACTATATGACATGCCTCTCCTTCGACTAAAACAAAGGTGAAATTGTTTGGCATGATGCATTCATTCTTACTAAGGACTTGCTTAGAGCATATAGTCATTTTCTAGTGGAATCTCTTGTTTAATTAGGCTCATTCATGAAAATCAAGTATTTTGAGTACATATTATGCCACTATTGCATCTATGTCTTGCTTGATCTAGTGGCCAAATATGACTTATTCATGAGAATATAAACCTAGTGTTTGATCTAGTTAAATGAGTAAGAAAGGATCTCGTTTAATATTGATAAGATAACCATTGAAAGATGTGTGAAGAAGCTTGTCATTGGTTTAAACCGAGCTAGATTACTTATGCAAGTTTGCTAGCTTGAACCACAAGAGAAGGAAGTTTATGGAAACAAGCGATCCTCACTTTAAGTGATCATCTCTCTACTCCAAGCTCTCTCCATGATTTTGTTGGTATTTCTTAGCGAAAGCAGCCAAATCGACAAGCGCACGGAATTACCGTTGTAGCATTTCACCTGGAAGTATTCAGGGTATCGTAATTTCATGAAGAACGGATGTATTTCTTCTAACTAGCTCGTCCAAGGACCACACAAGGGTAGAGTTGAAAAAGGGTAGTGAGGTCCTTCTATGATTTAGGGTCTCTACACGGAGATAACCTTGCTTACTACACGCTTGCTTCGGGCACCGGATAGCACCTAGTCTGCTAAGTGATGATGGCATTTGGCTCTACGCCACACCCAAACATGGGGAATACAAAGGATGTTAGGGCTATCACCACCTAACACCTACCCCTCACCCGTGGTGTGTGAGGCAAACGAGGATAACCTATAACTTAGACACCACGTCTACGTTATCGATTACTATTCTAGCGTCGGCCAGGAACATCCATCTTTATCAGGAGTCCTCTACTAGAATATCCGTCACTCATCCAAGCAACGAACAATGAACCCACAAGAATGTAATGCACAAGATAACACGAATAGAGACACCACCGTAGTCGAACATGAACCTTATACTCCAAGCAGTACATGGCCATAAAGGTACACGTCGAGGGGGAGCCGACACGTCCAGCACTCCGCCTCCTCAACATGGAGACACCGGATCCAAGACGAGAGATGGCAGACATGCCCGAACCTCCTCTAGTTTCCCTCTGCCACTCCCTATACTACAACTAGCTAGGCTAGCTAGAGCCTAGGCCTAGGGCCTAGGCCCCTATGAAGTGGAGCTCTTGAGCACTCTTGCCCTCTTGGTGGTTGCTTGATTGGATGATGGAATGAGAAGAGGGGGAGGCCTCCTTTTTATATGTGAGGTGGAGGGGGCTCTTTGCAAGATTCCACCCAAACCGACCTTGTCTGGTACATTGAACCTAGACGACCTGCACTACCGTCATTGGGGAGCCACCAGAGAGCGCCACGTGGAAGGGGAAGGCGGTTGGAGCACCTGGAGGTGCGGCCGCACCAGGGTGCGCCCGCACCCTGGGTGGCACCTCCCCCCACCGCCTTCGCATGGTCGGTTTGTGGCTGGGCCTGGACTGTGTCTTCATGGGTTGTTGGCCCAAATTCATAGGTAAGTGGGCCTTTCCCTTTATTTGTTGATGTAGAGTCTGGATTTTGTGTTTCCTGATTGCGCATTTTGACTCTTTTTTGATGTATTCTAGGTATGTGCCCTGCAAATGATCAACTCACCAAAACATATGGAATTGTTTAGTTATAAGCCCTAACTTTAAGTTTGGTGATCATATATGTTTATTTTATGTGTGTGTTGGCGGTTGTATTTATGAGTTAAGGATCGCCAACAAAATCCCCCACACTTGCCTCTTGCTCGTCCTCGAGCAAGGCTTTTTAAAGGTTGAAGTAAACATGAGCATAAAATCCTAAGATATTCAGCTTTTCTAAAAATTATTCCATCATATTTCTTACACTGGTGGGATATGTGGCATTAGCTAACATGTTTTGTTGGGTTGTGAAAAAGTGGAATGGTTCTCGAAACAAAGTTATCCTCCCAATTTCACATCTTAGCAACTTGAAGTTTTTTTGAAAGTTTTTTCAAAGAAAAATCATAGATCACTTTATACTCCTCAAATGATATTCTCAAATCACTCAAGTGTGTATGATTCCTTACCAAGGCATAGCAAAGTCTTTGCCTTTTTTGTTCCTTCCTACCTCTAAAAAGGTTTATGTGGAGCTTTGGGTAGGGATTAACAAGATGGCATACTTGCATTGCATATATTGTAAAGTCACAACAAGAATCCATGGAGAGAAGTGCCATACTCTTAGATCAAGATGTGCATGTGTGTGGAAGAAGTTATGCTAAACACTATACTCTTTTTGTAGATATGATCTCTCTCTACTATTTTGAGACATGGCTATCCTTTTTTTTGAATACATGAGCCTTCATGCGCTCATCATTTTTTTATACCTTGGACCTTCATGTGTCCATATTTTTTTTCTTTTGGGACCTTCATATGTCCCTATTTTTAATATATTTTTTTCTACATAGCCCATGTCTCTTTTACTAAAACATGATTGTAGAGAAAGATCATTACCTATTATAACATAGAGTATTTTCCTAATGAACATGTTTTTGGGTCTACTCTCAGTGTAAGAGTAGAACATTTTTGGTGGGTCTATATAGAAGGCATGTTTTTGCGTACTCCTAATGTAGGTGCAGCACACATATGTGGTGTGTGTGTAATCTTGATCTTGGGAGCATGATAGATCTCTCGACACGGGTCACAAGACTTGACCAAACTCAATGCAATAACAAGCAGCATATGTGGCAGGTTCAAAACTTTGCAGGATGCAAGTCATATTTGGCGTTGGTAGGAATTTCTTTACCAAATGAGGAGTATGTGAAGCTATGGTTTTGTAATATTTTTTAAATAAATTCTCCAAGTACTTTGAGTAGAATTGGTTGGATTTCTAAGTCAAAACCATATCACATCCCTCAACAACTTAGTTAACATGATTGTCCTATCAAAATATTTTCCCACAAGCATAAAAACATGTAAATGGAACAAACTTCATGCAAGCTTCTATCTTAAAAAATTATGATCATGTCACCTTTTGAGAATGTAGAAAGAATTTTGTTTTTTTTTCAAGTTGCATGGAGGTATTTGGTTCATTGAGTTTATTTTAGTAATCAGGATTTAAATTTATTTAAACTCAAGTTTATAGGGAGATGAGGGAGGTGTTGCACAAACCATCATTTGTAGAGAAGAACTGAAATAGAGATGGCTTGGAATGAACCAGAAGTTCAACCAGCCTTCTCCTTGAGCTATCTGCCTTGTCCTCCTTCATGTCAGATCATATAATATTGTGCAACATGTTGGGGGAGGATCTCGAATGTGTGGGTTTAAACTCAAGAGATCTCCCCCACACTTATTCTTGTACCTATTTTATTTAACAAGGTAACAAAAACAAAAAATAAGAAATGGCTCTACCAGCTTTAACACAAGAAGTCTAAGCTTTTATTATCATAATAAAATTTTATTTTATTATTGTTATCATATTTATTTTATTTTATATTATCATATTTATTTTAATTATATATTTTTTCATGGCAAAAAAAATAAAGTATTATCACATCCATGCTATAAGAAGAATTTAGATGCAAAGCTCAAGTAGCATGGATCAAAAAAGATTTTACCACAAAAATTTTACTTTATTTTATTTTTAAGAAACTCTTCTCTTCTTTTTTTATTTTTAAAACTTTATTGTTCATCAATATATTGAAAATTTTCAAATCAAGACAAGATCATGATTGGTGAACTAGGAGAAGGGAAGATTTTTTTATTTTATTATTATCTCTTTTTTTATGCACCTAACTTTATACTCAAACAAGGCTATTGTAAAGTTTGCAAAGTATTTGTAGCCTTGGTTTATCTCTATGGAAGATTACTTACCATTGTTAATGTAAACAACTCAAAGTTCATTAATCAAAGTTTAACACCATGTCAAATTTTGATTAAAGAAGGCTATTTTAACCTAAGCACCATGCTTAATTTAAAAAAGCCTATGAATGTAGCATATGCGAAAACATCCAAACAAGAGCATATGTCATAAACAACAGAAGCATGAACTTGTATTTTCATAAAGATAAATATGAGTAAAGAAATTGGTGATTATTTATTACCTTTGCATACCTGAGTATACTTACCGGCAGTATATGTAGATGAAGCTCTGATCCTGCTGCACGGTGGCTTGGCTGCACATGGTTCTACTCAGGTAATCAACAAGGCTTAGCCTACACACACAAATTGTGTGTATAGGCCATGGGCCTTGGTGACAAGCAGCAAAGAGGAGCATCTATTTCTCTTTTTTCTTTTTTTTATCAGATACTTTTTTCTTTCCCCATTTTTTTAAATTTTCAAACCTCAATTTTTTTCTCTTTTAATTTTCTCTCATTTTTAAAGATTTTTTAGCAAGATAGAGCTAGCACTTCTTGATCGAGACGGTCTTCGATGTGTATGGAGCTTGTGATGAGACTCTCATCATCCTCCCCCACACTTAGACTTTTGTGAAAAAATCAAGTGTGCCATGTGTTCCTCCACCAAAACCATAAAAAATGTGCACTCGGTGCAGCTCCATGTTCTCCAGCATCGTATGTACCTTTGTTCTTCTCAATCTTTAATCTGAAATGGTTAGCAAACAAGAATACCCGAAGGCGCACGCTATCTTGACAACGTGTTCTTGCTCTTTTTTTTTTTGCTTTGAAGAAAAGTTATGTTATAATAAATTTTTTATAGTAATATAATTATTATATTTTAAATTTTTTATGATAATCCGGGGTACTCCCCGGCAGTGCTTTGTTTATGGTCATAAGCTTGACCGTGGGAACAGCATCTTGCAGCTTACAATAGTGGTAAAGTTCCCAGCTTCACCACCAAATATTTAGCATCAAAGTTTTAGCTACAAGGTTAGTGCCACAATGCATATACGAGATTTGCAATGCTTATGAAGGCATCTATAACCATTCTCTTAAAAAGTTTAAAAACAAAAATGAAGAGGTGGTTTGGATCCTTAGAGAGTCACGTGGCACTAAGTGAGATCCATAGCACAAACTTTCTCCTTCTCAAAGGATATATCATGAACAACCAACGTTGAATCTTGAACACTATCAAGAGAAACGTTTGGATGGCCCGAGGGACATGGCTCGGGTTCGAGTGAGGGTGATGATGGATGTTCACTTTCACTAGGAAGCCTAGGTGGAACAAACGAGGATATGAACTTCACCCTCCTCAAATGGCTCATGGTTGGGATCTTGCTTCGCCATTGAGATTTCTGGGAAAGGGGTAGGAGCGGCAGAAGCAATCTGTCCCAACTTCTCACTAAGGCTCCTATTGGATGTTTTTTTCTTAAAAAAATTTCTAAAGGGTAGCCTATGAGAAGTTCAAATTCGAGGATGGCATAGATGTAGGAATCTAAGTGAACCTCGGTTTCGTCTATCATGATTGGCATGGCCCTAGCCATCCCATAATACTCGAGAATGAGTCCAAACAGACTTTTGAAGAGTCTATCGGTCGGGACTAGCGACATGTCACTCAAATGGTATTTCACTAGGAATTCTGACATGGTATTAGTCCTGACTGTGGGGTGGTAAAGGGCTTTTTATGATAGTTCCCCTTAATGAACAAGTCATGGTCGTGAAAGGTGAAAGAATCCGAATTGCTTTGGAAGAGCATTTCACTTCCATTTTTTTCAAAGGTTCTACTTAGGGGAAACTTCATCATGCCCAAAATGCCATGAGGTATTGCCATAACCCTCGAATTGGATGGGGAACTCTAAAGGATGAATTACTCCTTCCTTCAGTGCTCCCGGTTCGGGTGAGGGCCCCAAGGATTTGGCTTTAGCTAAAGAGGGCTCCTCAAAGCATGACATGCCCTTATCATGGAGGGATCTAGTTTCTAGGATGAAAGAAGCATGTGTGTCTATGAGTTTTCAAAGAACTTCACATGTTCCCATCAAAGGTCTATGTGTAAAACGACCTTTAGTGGGCATGTCTAGGCATAGGTCAGCATCCATGTCAAGACTCGAATAAAAAAATGCAACAAAATGCCATCGGGTAAAGATAAGTCTAGACTAGCATGAATTAATGTTGAAATCTTAGCCCAGGCTATACCTATGGATCCCTTCTCATACTGCTCAAAATTGAGGACTGCACTTGGTAGAGAGATGATATGAGACATAGGGAAGAATGCAAGACAAAATTGTCTCTAAGTTCTTTCCAATCCTCAATCATACATCCTACGGCAATAGTGTACCATTGCTCTGCCTCCCTAAAAAGGGAGAACAAAAACAATTTCCACTTTATAATTTCTTGTGTCATGCCTGAGATGCTCAGGCATGAACACATTTCCTCAAAAATCTCGCAGGTGATTGCATGGGTTTTTGTTTTACGTCCTGAGAAGGATTATGCCCAAACCATGGTTATCAAGCCAGGGTGGAGTTCATAGCCAGATGAAAGTTTTGGTTTTGGAGAAAAATGGTGGCTCAAAGAACTCCCCTTTGTAGCACAGTGTTTTTAAATTGGAGTGGAATTCATGGTAATGGAATGTGGGTGGAAAATATTTTTTATATTTTTTATAAAGAAATAAAAGATACAGATACTAGGACAAACTAGATTCAAAGATATAGCAACCGTTCCCCGGCAACGGTGCTAGAAATGCTTGTTGGTATTTCTTAGCAAAAGCAGCCAAATCCGCAAGCACACGGAATTACCGTCGTAGCACTTCACCCAGAAGTATTCAGGGTATCGTAATTTTACGAAGAACGGAGGTATTTCTTCTAACTAGTTCATCCAAGGACCACACAAGGGTAGAGTTGAAAAAGGGTAGTGAGGTCCTTCTATGACTTAGGGTCTCTACACGGAGGTAACCTTGGTTACTACACTCTTGCCTCGGGCACCGGATAGCACCTAGTCTGCTAAGTGATGACGGCATTTGGCTCTACGCCACACCCGAACGTGGGGGAATACAAAGGATGTTAGGGCTATCGCCACCTAACACCTACCCCTCACCCGTGGAGTGTGAGGCAAACGAGGGTAACCTATAACTTAGACACCACATCTACGTTATCGATAACTATTCTAGCGTCGGCCAGGAACATCCGTCTTTATCGAGTCCTCTACTAGAATATCCGTCACTCATCCAAGCAATGAACAATGAACCCACAAGAATATAATGCATAAGATAACACGAATAGAGACTCACCACCATAGTCGAACGCGAACCTTATACTCCAAGCAGTACATGGCCGTAGAGGTACACGTCGAGGGGGAGCCGAGACGTCCGGCACTCCGCCTCCTCAACCCGGAGATACCGGATCCAAGACGAGAGATGGCAGACATGAAACCTCCTCTACTTTCCCTCTCTCACTCCCTATACTACAACTAGCTAGGCTAGCTAGGGCCTAGGCCTAGGGCCTAGGCCCCTATGAAGTGGAGCTCTTGAGCACTCTTGCCCTCTTGGTGGTTGCTTGATTGGATGATGGAATGAGGAGAGGGGGAGGCCTCCTTTTATATGTGAGGTGGAGGGGGCTCTTTGCAAGATTCTACCCAAACCGACCTTGTCTGGTACATTGAACCTGGACGACCTACACTACCGTCATTGGGGAGCCACCAGGGAGCGCCACGTGGAAGGGGAAGGCGGTTGGAGCACCTGGAGGTGCGGCCGCACCAGGGTGCGCCCGTACCCTGGGTGGCACCTCCCCCACCGCCTTCGCATGGTCGGTTTGTGGCTGGGCCTGGACCATGTCTTCATGGGTTGTTGGCCCAAATTCATAGGTAAGTGTGCCTTTCCCTTTATTTGTTGATGTAGAGTCTGGATTTTGTGTTTCCTGATTGCGCATTTTGACTCTTTTTTCGATGTATTCTAGGTATGTGCCCTACAAATGATCAACTCATCAAAACTTATGGAATTTGTTAGTTATAAGCCCTAACTCTAAGTTTGGTGATCATATATGTTTATTTTATGTGTGTGTTGGTGGTTGTATTTATGAGTTAAGGATCGCCAATAGATTTCAAGTCTATACCAAGCATGATCATATACCTTTGTGGTCATTGATGATAAAGGGGAGAGAAAATACGAAGATATCATACCAAGGGGGAGAGAAGATGAAGATTGAAGACTAAAAAGGGATCAAAATTTTGAAGCACACAAGTAGGGGGAGCAAGCTCATGAACATGATTGATTGCATTTGAATGTGCATATTCATATGATTGCTTGCATTGCACTTAGATTTGTTTATCTCACAAGTGGTATCTCTCTTGCTTGTGTGGTGCTTGCTAGTGTAGATCTTGATTGATGAATTGACTGCTAGCATGCATAGGCTCTAGCTAGAAATAGAATTAGTGATTTTCAAGTGGTATCTAGAAACTGTGCTTTTAATGTTGATCTCACAGGGTTTCTAGCTCTTTGATGTTTCTAGCTAGATATGGTGCTAAGGATGGTTCATGATGTGCACTCCGATGGTATCACGCTTCAAAGGTCCATTCTATACACCTTAGCATCAATTTGGAAAAAATGACTCTCCCAAAACCGATTTATCTATCATGTGTGCAAAGCTTCTAAATCTAAACTCTTAGCACACATGTAGGGGGGGCCATAGCTACCAAATGGGTTTTACATGACTTGTCCAACTCTTTTCAAAGCTCAAATTGCTTGGACGAGTGGTGTAAAGCCAAAATTGAATTTAATTCCTATATTTGTGGAGGTTGTCATCAATTACCAAAAAGGGGGAGATTGAAAGCCCTAGTTTGGTTTTGGCTAATTGATGAAACCTAGGACTAACCCTATTGCTAAGTGTATAGCATTAGAGAAAGGGAAGGTCAAAGCCAAGTGGTAGAGTGGTAATCAAGGTGATGGTGGAGACCAAAGATGATCAAGTGCCACCCTTGGAGATGAAGGAGGATGAGGAGCAAGATGGAATGCTAGAGGTAAAGGTATATGCTAGGGCATCTCCATTTTGCCGGCCATAGGCGAGTAGAGAAATTGATGGTACTACTAAGTTTTAACCCTTATGCCACGCTTTTCTGTCATAACGGCAAGATTTGGTTGCAACAGGGGGTGTTTTTGCAACCATTTTCACGTTTTGTTGCGATAGATGAGATTTTTGCCACGCAATTTTTTTCGTGGTTGTAACTATGATGATCGTCGCTAAAAGTAGCTGTTGTTCCAACCAATTGTGGAGCGGTTGCAATAGGTGGCCACTGTTACCACGATTTGATTTGCGTTGCGGGCAGTTATATGAGCGTTGCAATATTAAGATGATATTGCAACTCCTTCTTTGATTGTGGCAATAATGTGTGTATGTTGCAACGGATTTGTGCCGTTGTATGTAATTGTCGCTTGCGTTGCAAAAGAGTTATACATATTGCAACGGACAAAAAAAATTGTTGCAATAAGTGGTCATTGTTGCCATGATTTGATTTGAGTTGCAAGTACTTTTTTTTGCTGTAATACTAATAGAATTTTTTAAAAAATAAAAAACACTACTCATGGGTTTTGACCTTGAGACCTCAATATTAAGGTGATAAATGCTAGATCATACTTGTTTTGTATCACTAGAAGCCACAAGAAAAAAATTAAAAAAAATTGTAAAGCCAGGAATCAAACCTGAAACCTCCAACTTCAAGATAAAGATCCTTACACTAGGCAGTAAACATGTTTGTGTCCAGTAAAGCGACTAATTATATACATATTAAAATTTAGAAACCATTGCTAAATAGGATCCGATAAATCTTACGTAACTCTTCCCTAGGACGTCGCCCGATCGCCCTTCCCTGCAGCGACGCCGCCCTGGCCCTTCCCAGCGCAGCGACGCCGCTGATCGCGCTTCCCTGCACAGCGACGCCGTTCGCCCTTCCCTGCAGCCAACCAGCAGTGTCGTCGTCATCGCCGCCGCCCGTTACGTGCAGCTAGCATCACCGTGGGTCTACTACACATCTCCCCGCAGCCAGCACCGTGGTGCCCTAGCGACAACAAACGTCCTCCATCATCAACGAGAAGATAGGATCACGCACGTGACAGGCCGATCACCCTTCCCCGCAACCAGCCGTCATCAACCAGCAAGAGAGGATCACGTATGTATGCATCAAGTCAATTTATGCCTCTATATTGAAACCTGTGTGCCTCAACTTTCTTTGTTTCAAATTAATCTCAATAGTAGCTTGTTGCTCCTTCTGTTTTCTCAAAAAAATGTTAGATCATATCTAAATTATTGGATTTTGCATCTTAATTATGGTACATTAATTCATTTATTTAAATCTCTCCAGCTAGAGACCAGAATAATAAAACTAAACAATTTTGGCTTATTCATGCTTCAAATACTATACATCTTTCTGTATTTATTTCGCTAGTTTAATGTCGTGATCACTTCAATTAACATGCTGCAGGAAAGGCAATCTTGTGAAATTTGCAAGATTGAAACAATGGCACATGAAGATGACCGGAGTTGGATGATGTTGGCTCAGGCAACAGATGAGTGGCAAGCAGGATTCGACAGATTCATTGATACTATTTTTGAAGGCACATATGCATCAGAAACAGCAGCCTGTCCATGTTCAAGATGCCGTGGAGTCGTGTACAAAACAAAATCCGAGGTTCAAATGGATTTGCTAACTAAAGGGTTTGATGAGAATTTTATCAAAGAGAAGGGTATTGCCGAACCTCAGAATGATGATAGGGATCTCAATGTAGGCCCGACAGATGATGCATCATCAGCAAACAATCTGGTGTCCACATTAATTAGGGGTGGATCCAGTGGTAATAACAATGAAGAACTATTAAGAGGAGTGATCACATGTCGATAACAGTTATCCAAGTGCCACTAGGTGTTTGATTTCATGCATTGCATTAGAACCTAGTGTGCTAACCTAACTCTTGCAAAATTCATTTGGAAATGCTAACACACGTGCACAAGTGGTGAGTCTTTTTGGTGTTGGCACATGGAAGCAAGGGTGAAGTGATTTGGTTAGGGGCCATGCCCTCTCTTGGGCAGCGAACGGTCCGACCATAGGCATCGAAGCGTCCGTGGCCCCGCAGGGGCACCTCTCAGAGTTTTCGGAGTGAAAGGAGCTGTCTCCAGGGCATCGGACACGGGGTCCTGAGGCGTCGGACGCGTCCGATGATCCTGTGAAAGTTGGTGTTACTGTTCGCTTGCATCTGCGCGTCCGATGCGAAAACGTCTGCACGTCCAATCCAAAGCAAATTTGTGTCAGAACACGCGTGGGAAGGTCATCTAACGCTAGAGCGTCAGTTGCCACCCCATCGGACGTGTCCGATGGGTGTGTGCCAGTTTTGGGAGCTCTCTGAGTTGAGTCAGATGGCTCCCCCTTGTGTCCAGTGTGTTTGTCTGACTCGCATTGATTTCGGGTGTTCATGCGTGCATCGGACGCGTCCGGTGAGGGTCACCTGAGCGTCCGACGCCTCCTCAGTGCGCGGGTAACGGCTAAATTCAAACGAGGACACGTGGCAATGATCTGTGGCTTGGGGGCAGGCGTCGGACGTGTCCGATGCTAGGCATCTGAGCGTCCGATGGTCCCGAGTCAGCCCCATCTAGAGCATAACGGTTGGTTTATTTGAGTGGTGGGTATATAAGCATGTTGGCCGGCTTGGGGAGTAACTCTTGCACATTTTGATCATCCTTGAGCATCCTAGAGCTGAGCCAACCTCTTCCCTCTCATCTTGCTAGATTGCTTGCATCCAAAGAGAGATTGGGAGAGATTCTAGTGCATTGCTTGTGAGTTCTTGCATCTAGTGGCATTAGTGATAGTTCTCGCTGCGTGATTGCTTATTCTCTTGGTGGTTGCCACCACCTAGACGGTTGGAGCAGCGGAGAAGAGGTGTGAGCAAGCCGATGATTATTCTTGGCCTCACCTCGGTGGATTGTGAGGGGTCTTGACCTTTCCCCGTGGAGATTGCAAAAGGTACTCTAGTGGAATGCGCATGTCATTCAACTCCTAGCCATTGGTAGGTTCTTGTGGCACCTTGTGAGGCTTGGTGTGTGATACCGATTAGCCACCAAACCACATGGTCAAGGGGGACACAACGAGGACGTAGTGTGTTGGCAAGCACGTGAACCTCGGGGATAAATTGGAGTCTCCCTCACTTGTGTGGATTGATCCTTCGAGATCATATTGGTATTCTTGTTGATTGGCTCTTTACATTGCTATCGATCAAATCAACAAGACGGTGATTGGCTTCTTCCACAAGGCTCGGTTTGCAATCTTGGTCACCTCTTTACATTGTGCAAGTAGCATATTAGATTGTGTAAAGTAATTTGATTGCTAAGGACATTACTCTTAGTGTGCTCTAGTATATTAGGTTGCTAGTGTGTTGGTTAGATGGCTTACAAACCCCCTCTCTTGTAGGCTAGTGCAAAATTCACCTGAGCGCCATCTTTGTCACTAACCGGTTCATGTTTTTGTAGAAATTTTAATTAGGCTATTCACCCCCTCTCTAGCCATTTAGGACGTTTCAATGGTTCAGTGCACTTTGTGCAATAAAAAAGCATAGCACATATGTGTTTTGTCCAATTAATTTGAAAATCTGTTGTTTGCCTACCTAATGACTTGAACAGTGACATGACTGAACAGTGCTGCATCTTTCATATACGCATACATCACTCTTTGGTTGCCTGTCTCATGACCTATTTTGCATGGAATAAGCAATGACATGTGGCGCTCGTTTAATTGCTTATTTCCCTTTCGGATCTGTGAACTTCATTTTAGTTAGTGTAAGGAGCTTCAGTTAAGTGTTAGAGGAGGGGAACCTCGTATGAGCAATTATACGTAGCGCTATCAAGAGCCTAACAATAACCTATTTTGCATGGAATAGGCAATGTTTCACATATTATATTTCTTATATTTGTGTCCTTTTATTATTGATATTTGTAGTATCCATTTCTGTTTCAGATAATAGAGGAAGTTCAAAAAAACGAGACAAGTAGTGTATGACTTCTTGACATGTTATCGATTAGATGGAAAAACTGTTGGGACATTTAACTTTGGTATGACACAAATGTTATGGCCATCGTGCCTGATATGGTTAGCAATTAGCAACTTTATTGTGAATTAGGATTACATTTATTAAGTTATTGATTCTTCAAAGTTACATGTCTTATATGTTTGAACCATATATTAATGAGTATTCCATTAGATTGTGACTTGGGAAATTTCGTGTTGGTGTATATTATAATTTTTTGTGATATCTGGTCTTAACATTGGAAGGAAATCTAAGAAAAACTTTAATTCCTAAAAATGTGCAAGCTTATCTTTTCGCGTATCAGCGTATCATAGATACTGAAGTAAATAATACCATCAAAATTTGAAGTTATATTTTAACTTCTATCAATCTTGAAAACTTATGTAAAATTAAAGCTTCAAATATCAATATTGCATTATCTATTTGAGGTGGTAGTACAACACATGATCATAAATATATTACCGTGGTATTATATATTCCCATTGCAATGCGTGGGCATTTACCTAGTAAATAATAATTATCATCGCTTACTATCATAATCAGTATCATTGAAAAGATCTTTTGATCTAGTTTTTTAACAATTTTATTTGAAGATATCAATATTATATGCATTTTCTATAAAACTAGTCAAATTTGTGGCACACACACCAACGACGACAATCTTTTAGGAACGAAGGGAATACTATGGTTCTGCTAGCTGTGTTGCTAAAACTATTCAAGAATTATTATCTAATATGTACTCCCTCCGTCCTAAATTGTAGTTCGTTTGACTTTTTCAACCTCAAGTTTGACCACTCGTCTTATTCAAAAAACTATGCAAAATTTCATATCTTTTGTTGTGTCTTAATTTACAAATAAAGGTTCTTCAAGAATGAATTAAATTTAACTACAATTGCACAAATTTTTTGAATTAGACGAAAGGTTAAACTTGAGGTCAAAAAAGTCAAACAAACTATAATTTGGGACGGAGTGAGTACTACAGTTTCACTAGGTGTGTTGCTATATCTATCATAAAAATATTATATAATCTAGGTTCTAATTCTATCAACTAGCCTATTAACTAGTGTGTTATATAATCTAGGTTCTAATCCTATCAACTAGGCTAGAAAGATAAAGCCAAAAAACTAAGTACACAATATAAATACGGAAGCAAAAGTGAGGCAGAGATGTAAACTCTCATTGATGGTTTCGGTATTTTACCGAGATATCGAGAAGCACACATACTTTTTCCTAGTCCTTATTGAAGTCCCTCGCAAGGATTGATTTGCAAAAACCAAGCTCTTGGTCGGGTAACTCCGTATCAAGCTTTTGGTCAAACCACCACGAACCTTGTTCTATTCGATACATAGTGACAGCCACCCACCAATAAGGACTAAGACCACCCTATAAAAGTATGTTTCAAGATAAATCTATTTATAAGGTTTTCATATTTTCTAACTCAACAAATTAAAAGTTATTAATGATTTATATTTCCAATGTTTGATCCAAACCTTGTCCAAAAGACATGTAATTCCTATGCGGAGGGAATATATTCCTTTAGTATGACTTGAGGTATATGTATAGGTAGAATTTAGTTTTTCTACTTTTGCAGAGACTTTAGTACGCTGCATGAGTTTAATTCTATTTTTTCGTTTCATATCATTGTAGCAAAAAAAAAAAAAAGAATCTCTAAGCATTAATTTTCGTCATATGGATCAAGCGTCATATGGATCAACCGGATCACTGGATCGATGCGGTCACTCCATGGCTCGGCCCATCCCATCTTTTATTCCTACTCTCTTCGTCTAAATTATAGGTCATTTGTTTTTTAGTACATAGCTTTTGTTGCATATACATAGTTTAGTATCTAGGAGCATAATAACAAAAAAATATATATCTAGAAAAACCAAAACAACTTATAACGTAAAATAGAGGAATTGTTTATCTTCATGTGTGTGAGTGTGTCGGTGCAAGAATCATGATCTATGCTCCACTAAATAAAAGCAGTTTGGGCAAAACTGGCCGGAGACGGCAGAATGCTACTAGAATACGATTCAATTCAAAGTAAGAGGCACCACCATCCCACTAGAGAAGTAGACCTCCACTAGTTCTCACAAGATTTTTATAAAAATAAGGTTAACATCAATCATTTTGGACTCGATAAAGTAGCACAACGTGTATGGATAACACTAAAATATTTTCAGCCTATTCATTAAACTTTATGGATGGCATATCAAATGGGCAGAGAGTTGAACATGCTTGATGTTGACAGAAGGCTGAGTTGAAAGGTTACACCTTTTCTTTTGAAAAGGCATCTTCGAATTGGCTTGAGTGCAAAAGGATGCATGCTTGCCACTGACAATCATTCTCCCACTGGAGGCTGCCAAAATCGATCACGATTGTATGGATAATAAGGAAAAGGTCTCTCGTGGTTATAGATATCTTAGAACATAATTTCTCTCTTCTAAATTATAAGATACTTTAGCTTTTTAAAACACTTATATTTTGCTGTTTTGTCTAGATGCATAACAAAAAATAATTTAACTAGAAAAGCTAAAACATTTTATAATAATTCAGAATGGAGGGAGTAATATATATTGATATGTCCCTGTGATGTGTGTGCATTTTGAAAAGTTCAGAAAATGAATGGCAAACACATATCGACTACTTCAAATTGAGCCAGTGCCTCTATTATATCAACTTACCCAGTTATTAAGGCTTACAGTAAATCATTAGATCCCTTAATTTGTAAATTAAACAGTATTCCCTCTGTTTATTTCACTTGTCATTTTTAAACAAGCTAGAGACCCCAGATGGTCACATGTAACATCTAGAGACCATGTCCAACAAACCTTTCTTGTTTACATATGTGTCCACTCTTCAGATAACCCTTTAAACTATTTTTAGATCATTTTATCCTCCAACTATATTGGTGGTGGGTCCAATTTACCATTTAATAAGATATGCATTTCTTTGTTTCTCCACCTACAAAATTGAGTTTTTATTAAGTCAAAATTTATGAGTGATATCAAGTGATATCAGATATCAAACATTTTGTTAAAAAAATACATGATGATTTTTTCACCAGTAACTTTTTGTGTTCTCTGTTTGGATGTTAGGGCCACTGCAGGCTAGTGAAAATTCGTGCCTTGAGCCTTAAGGTTAGAGTAAAAAATTCCATTCCCAAATGCTCAAAAATAATCATGACTTTGTTATCATAGCTGGGCAATTTCCTGCAATTTCCTATTCAGTATCTGCCAAGAACAAATAGACTGGCAAAGCTTCCAATGAGTGGTTGAAACACCTCTTCGTCCTTTTATTTGAGGTGTTGCCTGAGCACTAAAAGCAAACTGGCAGGCCACGTGCACAGTTTGGAAGGCCTTTCTTAACACCCACGCTTCTCACCTTCGTTGAGGAAGCAGCGATTCAACCGGATCTCATCTAGGACAGGGCCAGATGAGCTCAGTGCTTTTCTTTTCTTTTAAAAAAGAAATTATATTAATATTCAAACAAGAGAGAGGCAATCCAGGCAATCTAAAAAAACAAAGTTTTAAGCCATAATGAAAGTGAAAAACACTTCAAAAACCCTAACTAAAAAGCAGTCTAATAGAAAATCTCTAACCGTGTCTCGCAAATACCTCCATTGCGGTTATCTGAATAGTTTTGCATTCCATCTTCATCATATGGCGATCCTCCTCCTTCCGTAGTAGAGACCAAGACCTGGTCCAGTAAGTCCCCTAAAAATCTTGCAAATAAGATGGTGCTAAAACTTGTCAAATACGATGTCGTTCTGAGTTAGCCAAATCGTCCAACAAATTGTACTTGCACCCACGAGAATATAAGACTTTAATTTTCTATCTATTCCTTTGAACCAGTCCATAAATAAATTGTGTAGACTAGTTGGAGGTCTTAGATTAAAGAAAACATGAGCAGTTCTCTACATAAATTTAGAAAAAAGACAATCAAAAAGCAAATGTTGTATGGATTCATTTGGAGAATAGAAACAATACTTTCTATCTCCTTGCCGGTGTCGTTGTACTAAATTATCCTTTGTTAAGATTACTTCCTTGTACAAATACTACAAAAAACTTTGATTTTAAGAGGTAATTTAAGTTTCCAGGTTAAAGCATTGTATGACATAGTTTCTGCTCCTAATAAGGTTGTGTACATGGATTTGACTGAAAACAATCTATTATGAAAGCGGTCCCTCTAGTTTGTTAGTTGTACATCTGCACCATAGCAACCACATCATGCCATACTTGTATAACCCCTACCAGAGATCTCCTGAAAACTATATTTAATCGTGTTGTAGATAGTATTGACCTTACATACGCACTTTTTTCTCCTAACAATATTATAAAGTGCAGGAAAGAGCAATTTTAGTGGGAGCAGTCTTACCCACGCGTCCTTCCAATATCGCACTTAAAACCTGTCACCTAGATCAAACTTACCCAACGAGAGGAATTCTTCTTTGATTTTCATGAGACCAGTTGTTGACGGTCCTTAACGTTTAAATTCAACCATCAACTAATCTTCCAAAATGATATAAAAGCAATCCATCTACCTAGAGTAGGGCATTAACTAACGAATTCCACGAGTTTTGGTGAATCAATGGTTTTGCAGGTAAACACTGGAAAAGACACACTTTTGAGCTACACCGCAACGTAGAATGCAAGATTGGATGCCACGGCAACACAGGAACTTTCCAGAAGAGACGAGAAGACACCACACCGAGCCGGGGGCCGGGGGCCGCCGGCCGCGGCCCGGCGGTCTCGGCCGGACCGGCCGGTCAGGGGCCCCTTGCCCGGTCGCGCCCCGGTTCGTCCGGTTTATTCCACCGCTTTTGAGGAATGATCTCCACCATCCGCCAAGGTCGGTTTGATCCGAGGGCTACAAAAGGAGAGGCACACCCCCCATGGGAGAGAATCCAAGAGAAGAGTTTTGGAGGAGTATCGGCTATAAAAGGAGAGGCACACCTCTCGAGTTAGCATTCCAAGAGAGAGCTAGTTCTATACCTCTAAAAGCTAGTTCTTCAGAGATAGAGAGATAGAGTTAAAGAGAAAGTTTTGGAGGAGTATCGGCCTGTCGGTGCTACCTCTACAACTTGTATTTGAGACTACTTTGGAATCAACTTCTGTGTTCAAGTAAGTAACATTGTTTATCTTGTTTTGCTAGTTTACGACTCTTTTGAGTACTTTAATCCTTGTAGCTCTTGGGTTAGAGTAGTATTCATAGTATAAGCATGGTGCTTAGACTCCGTTACTCGTGGATGTACCCTATTGTCTAGATTTGGTGGCAACTCGCAGAGGTGACTTATAGCTCCGTTGAATCTTACTTATTCCACTATCCCGTCAGTAGGCCTAGCAGGAGAATAGTTGGTAGTTGAGTATAGCTCTGTCTGTGCTTGCCTGTCCAACTCCCTAGTGAAACAACTTAATCATAATTTGCTTGAGCCTGAACTAGAAGCCTTAGTTGTCCCCTCTATATCCCTACCTTCTACAGCCTTGTTTGCTACTCAGTTGGTTAAGTGTAGTTTAGAAGACCCTCACACATCTTCCTTTGGGTTTGATATTAAAACTGGGTATACTTATCCAGTGAAGTGCTACAACGTATCCGTGCGCTTGCGGAATTATTCAGTAAGCATTAACAGATACCAAGAAGTATTTCTGGCGCCGTTACCGGGGAAGACGTCACTGAGATCACTCTGAACTTATCTTAACCTGTATCATAATCTTATCTTTTCTTCATAGACTATCACTCTTTACCTTTTCCATTTCTCTTTATCTTTTCTATCCTTCAATGGATCAACTTGATTCCATGCCTATCTATAAATATAACTTCATGAGCCTACGCTTAGAGCCAGAGCCGTCCTCAAAGCCAATCTTAGCCTCTGACTATAAGCTACGCCCATGTTTAATAGATATGGTCAGAAACCAATCTTTCAAAGGAGAAGACAATGCTAGCCCTTATTTTCACCTCAATGAATTCGAACAAACCTGTGCGTGTTTGCGTATTAAGGATATGTCCGATGAGACTATCCGATGGAAGCTTTTTCCTTTCTTTTTGACTGGAGAAGCTAGACATTGGTATGATCTCCACGTTGAGAGTGTTATAGATGACTGAAGAGCACTATGTGCTGAATTCTACCTTCAATTCTATCCTATTTCTAAGGTAGTAGAGCTCCGCGTAGAAGTTCTATCCTTTAGACAAGAGAGGAAGGAGACCTTAATTAAAGCCTGGGAACTCTTTAACTGCTTAACTCATTCTGGACCTAGTCTATCCATACCAGACCCCGTCTTACTTCAACATTTTTATAAGGGTCTAAATAGGAAAACCACTAAATTCCTCAACCTTGTTTTTGGAGGATCATTCTTGCATATCACTCCTAATGTCGCGAGAAATGTCCTTACAAAAATCCATGAAAATGAAGCATCTTTAAAGAAGCTAGTAGAGAAGAAGATCTGATAGTTGATCAGGAATCCACACCAACCACGTCCCAACCTGCAACTATCAGTGAGCTTGAACCACAGGAGGAGAAAGAAATTCCACTTCCAAAATTTATGCTCGAGATCGAGGATGATATATTTGTTGATTATGGAAACACCTCGAATTATTATGCTATTAGGAGACCACAGAAGTCAAAGAAGTCATCACCTAGTGACGGAGTCTAAGATCCTTTTGAGGTAGGTTTCCTTAAGCAAAATGCTAAAGAGTTTGTGTCGATTAAAAGCAATGATTGGTTGAAAGAATCAGAGCTTTCCTCTAATGTCATCCGAGTTGATTTCACATCAACTACCATACTTTGTCGAATCCACAAGGGATCTTTTGAAGCATTATACGACCCTGTTGTGGGAGTTAACATCATTTCTGCAACATTTGCTCAAGATCTTTGAAGAGACATGCCCTTAACCCCAACAACAAAGTATATGAAATGTCCTTTAGGCCATATTATTCCAAGTTTCAGGATTCTCTATGTCTTACCTATTTATGTCAAGGGGATAAGAGTTCATCTGAGCTTCTATGTCTTTGATGTCATAGAGTTTGACGTATTGATTGGACAACCTATAGAGAGACTTTTGCAAGAAGGGCAAGAAGAGAATTTGAACATTAGCCTTGGGAAGAACTTTAAATTGCCTATATCCATAACTCGTGTTCTCAACAGTGAGACTGAGTCACTTCCTGAGCCTAATCCTATGGAAGAAGTCTTAGAGACAACTCTTGAGTCATCTTTCAAACCAGATTTCGAGGATGATCCCGAACCACTAGAAGAGGAAGGAGATAGTACACTAGAACCTGACCCTCTAGATGAGTCTGAGGAACCACCTAAGCCTCCCACAGAGCTCAAACCCCTGCCTTTTGGACTTAAATATGCTTTTCTAAATAATTATCGAGAATCTCCTGTGATAATAAGCGATAAACTCTCTGAGGAGGAAACCTTCCGATTGATCACAGTCCTAGAAAAACATAGATCTGCTTTTGGCTATTCACTCTAAGATTTTAAAGGAATCAGTCCGGTTCTTTGCACCCATCGCATTCCTACAGATCCTGAGATAACACCTTCTAGAGAACCACAACGTAGATTGAACAATGCGATGAGAGAGGTTGTTAAGAAAGAGGTTTTGAAACTGTTACATGCCGGGATCATATATCCCCGTGCCATACAAAGAGTGGGTAAGCCCCATGCAAGTTGTGCCTAAAAAGGGAGGCATGACAGTTGTTAGAAATGATAAAAATGAATTAATCCCACAAAGAACTGTCACGGGATGGTGGATGTGTATTGATTACTGAAAGCTAAACAAGGCAACAAAGAAAGATTATTTTCCACTTCCCTTCATTGATGAGATGTTGGAAAGATTGGCAAATCATTCTTTCTTCTCGTTTTTCTTGATGGGTATTCGTGGATATCATCAAATACCGATCCACCCGGATGATGACCAAAGCAAAACCACATTTACATGTCCATACGGAACTTATGCTTACCGTAGAATGTCTTTTGGATTATGTAATGCTCTAGCCTCATTTCAAAGATGCATGATGTCTATATTTTCTGATATGATTGAAGTGATAACGGAAGTTTTTATGGATGATTTTTTGGTGTATAGAAAAACTTTTGATAAATGCCTTGAAAACTTAGATAAGGTTTTGCAAAGATGTGAGAAAAAGCACTTAGTCCTTAATTGGGAAAATATCAATTCATGGTTAGAGAAGGAATAGTGCTTGGACATTTGGTGTCCGAAGGAGGGATAGAGGTAGACAGAGCTAAATTGAGGTAATTGAACAACTACCTCCTCCCATTAATGTCAAGGGAATTCGAAGTTTTCTAGGTCACGCAGGTTTTTATAGACAGTTCATATATAACTTCTCGTACATTGCTAGACCCCTAACAAACCTACTAGCTAAGGATGCTCCCTTTGAATTTGATGACGCTTGTTTGAAAGCTTTTGAAACCCTTAAGAAAGCGCTCATTTCTGCACCAATCATTCAACCCCCTGATTAGTCGCTGCCTTTTGAATTGATGTGTGTGATGCAAGTGATTATGCTGTGAGGCAGTTTAGGGACAAACTAAAGACAAGAAATATCACGCAATTGCATATGCTGGCAAAACTTTGACAGGACCTTAACTTAGTTATGCAACTACTGAAAAAGAGCTTCTGGCTGTTGTTTTTGCTATAGACAAGTTTAGATCTTACTTAGTAGGAGCAAAGGTAATTGTTTATACTGATCATGCTGCTCTTAAATACCTGCTCACTAAGAAAGATGCTAAACCCTAACTTATAAGATGGATTTTACTACTCCAAGAATTTGACTTAGAAATAAAAGATAAAAGAGGAGTAGAAAACCCTGTTGCCGATCACTTGTCCAGAATACAGTTTAAGAATATGCAGGAACTACCAATCAATGACTCTCTTCGAGACGACACACTCTACGCCATCTCCAGGTCAGATCCTTGGTACGCGAATATTGTCAATTTTATGGTTGCAGGATATGTACCACCAGGGGCGGACAGGAGAAAGCTTATCTATGAAAGTCGTCTACATATATATATGGGATGATCCTTACCTCTTCCGAGTATGTGCTGATGGACTACTCCGAAGGTGTGTACCTACTGAGGAAGGACTGTAGATTATTGAAAAATGTCACTCATCACCATATGGAGGTCATTATGGAGCATTCTAAACCCATGCAAAGATCTAGCAAAGTGGATTCTTTTGGCCAACCATGTATGAAGACACCAAGAACTTCATCAGGAGATGTGGAGCATGTCAGAGGCACGGCAATATCAACTCAAGAGACGCCATGCCCCTCACCAAAAATCTTCAGATTGAGCTATTTGATGTCTAGGGGAATCGACTACATGGGACCATTCCTGAAATCAGGCAATTATGAGTACATTCTAGTGGCAGTTGATTATGTCTCAAAATGGGTAGAAGCACAGCCATGCAAAGCTGCCAATTCTATGAATTCCAAGAAGATATTTCAAGAGACAATATTTCCAAGATTTGGTGTCCCAAGAATGGTGAATAGTGATGGAGGAACTCACTTCATTGACAAAGACTTTCGCACCTACTTAATGAAGCAAGGGATTCAACATCACGTAGCTACTCCTTACCATCCTTAAACAAGTGGCCAAGCAAAGACTTCCAATAAGCAAATCAAGAATATTCTACAGAAGACAGTTAATGAGATGGGAACCGCTTGGAAAGAGAAGCTACCCGATGCACTATGGGCATACCGAACTGCATACAAGACACCTCTTGGCATGTCACCTTATCAGCTTGTCTACGGCAAGACCTGTCATTTGCCAATAGAGCTTGAGTTCAAAGCTCATTGGGCAATCAAGAGATGGAACATGGACCTTGAAGCTACCGGAACAAAAAAAAAGATGCAACTCTCAGAACTAGATGAATGGCGAGAAAAAGCATATCATAACTCAAAGATCTATAAAGAGGGAACCAAAAGGTGGCATGATAAGCGAATCAAGAAGAAGAGCTTCAACCCTGGAGATAAAGTGCTACTATTCAACTCCAGGGTAAGATTATTCGGACATGGGAAGCTACGAAGCAAATGGGAAGGACCATTCACGGTGGTAAATTCATCATCACATGGAGCCGTGACACTTCAAAACAACGAAGGTACGTTATTCAAGGTAAATGGCCAACGCCTTAAAATTTTTCTAGAACCTTCTAGACCACCTGAGAAATTGGATGAAATTTATTTTTTAACTTTCCCTAATTTATTAAAATATAAAACCCCATCGCGAATCGGACCGCGATGGGAGAAAATTTGGAGAGGAAACAGGCCAAGATTGCACCCCGCGGAAGGGCACCGGGAACCAGGCCAGGGTGGGACCGACCGGTCCCACCCCAGACCAGTCGGTCTGCCCTGGCACCGCCTCGCGGTCCGCCGCCTCTCGTTGCGTTGCTTGTTCCGTTAGGGTTCAGAATATTCGGCCGTGATCCGTATCCGCCGCCGCCTTATCACGATAGATGCTCAGGATAGATTAGGATGGAATGCCCCCTACCCCAAGGAACTAGGACTATGTAAATAAGCCCCTGGGGTCATTCTCCTCTCATCCCAAGAGCTCTCCTCTCTTAGCCCCTGACAAGGAAGCTCTCCATCTCTCCATCCTTCCACCAAATGGCAAACCCAAGCCTTCCCTACACCGTCGAAGAGCCGGAGGAGGTCCTCCCACTGGCGATCATCCCGCCGAAGCAGCTGGCGGTGGTGCCACCGAAGGCGATCGTCCCGGCGCCATCGAAGGAGGTCGTCCGAGCTCGACCTCAAGGAGCTCCACCGGAGGAGGCACGCTACGCCCGTGCCATCGGGGAGGCCAACCATTGCGCCTCCAAATCGCCGACTTCTTCTCGAGATAAGCCTCGACCACTTGGTCAGTCTAGCATCTCTCTCCCCCAGGGCACTAAGTTACTACCTCCTAGAGAGGGGGAGAGGCTGCTTGGAGTCACCACCAAGTTTGGGATGGTGACTGGAGCCAAGTACACTACGGAGAAGGAGCGTGTGACTCTGGATGGTGTGCGGGTGGACGCCAACAACGTCAAGTTCAATCCACCGCTGAGAGCCGACCCGGAGCCTCCAAAGAAGAAAGCAAGAACTGCACCAGCCCCGCGACAACCTCGACTCAACTTAGCCACGCTAGAGGCTAGACTAGACCTGCAGGGCCGGACACTGTCTGAGGCGCTCAAAGCCCTAACTACGGCTGCACAGCGCATAGAAAACTTAGAAGCAAAGCAGTAGAAGATGCGCATTAAGAACAAGGCACTCAAGGCTAGGGTCGAGGAACTAGAGAAGAAAGATTAGAGATAGAGATGAGCAGGCACACGTGATAGTTAGTCTATTAGTTGCTTGATTAGTTAGTTTGCTAGTTTGATTAGTTAATTCCTTCATTCATTGTGTAATAAATGTGCCTCATTTGATAATAAAGAAGTGAGTTTTTAGAGTCATCATCTCTCTCTAGATATATATTTGTTTTTGTCTCCACCTTGTTGTGCGTAAAAGGAAACAGGAAACAAGTGTGGGGGAGACAACCAATAAGGAACACAGAAGAACATCAACAGAAGCTAGGTATGCACTCCTAAACACTCTCATGACGGTTGATTTAATACAATAGTTGCCGTCAACAATGATGAAAACGAAGGTAAAAGCTGCATATTGCAAAGTTGATTGTGTGTTCAATAACAATTTAGTATTTTTTTCTTTCACTTCACAGGTCAACCTTTAACTGGACAGCGGATGTTTCAAGAAGACGAAGAGGATGAGCCAAGTTGAATTAAAAGGATGAGCCTTAGGTGAGTGCTTGGTTTGAACATGTGCTGCTCTGCTCAGCTCAGCTTGTTGCTGTTGTTTCTTGATCGAAGAATCGTAACTAGCTTAGTCGCTGATTTAAGTCTCACATCTTGCTCCCCTGCTACTTCTCGCGACTTGCCACCAGCTCGTCCGGTGTATGAGTAGCTGCTCCTTTCAGTTGGAACTAGATTGAGCTAGCTACGGATGCAGCAGGCCAGCCTAGTGCTTATGAGTTTCACAAGCTGCCGGGCTGGCTGGCTGTGTGCGTCTGATTCACTGATTTGTGACTGGGAACTTGTTTATCCGGCCAATGTAGGTCACTTATCACTTTATTTGGTTATTATCTTCATGCTAAATTCATCTAGGAAGACGGTCCTGTTTCATGATAAGAGGATTGCTGCACATTAGCTTAACAGCCGACCTTATGTTTATGGGTTTGCTTTTCTTATAGCAGAGAATGAGCAGCTATCTAGATAGAAGTCATTGATAAAATGACATCTTTTCTATAAGAAAATAATAAACTAATATAAATTGTTCTTTTTTTTTGTAGCCGATCATCAACTCAACACTTCTAAGCAACTTGTTCCAGTTGTGGCCATGTATAGTCACCGAGTCATTTGCTACTGTAGCTCTGTCATTTGACCACACTATGAAAGGTGCTTTTATGATAAGCTGATTTTATTTCTTCTATTATCTCTCTACCTCCTGTTTTCCTGTGCTAATATGTTTACAATCTTACAAATTACTGAAGAATTTGTGCCATTATAGTCACTGTTTTCTATTATCATTCCTTACAATTATTTATTTTTTTTTTCACAGGGTCTTGTTCCTCTAGCTAAGTTAGCCAGTAGCTTCTTTCTGGCATTTGGGCCCCTGATACTTGTCACTGTCTCTCTTTTTTTGCTGTTTTATATGCGGTAAGGCCCCTACTAATCTCACCTTTAATATGCTAGTGCATATTCATGGTTGATATGTACTCTGTTCTTGAAATGCCATTCGATTGTACTTATCTGTATGGGAACAACAAAAGATCTGAATCAATTCTGGATTCTGACATCTCGAAGTCGATATTTATTCATAGTTTTATCTTCACCAGAATATGCAACACAGAAGTGATCTTTACTAACTGTTGTTCTGACTATGTTTGCTTGCCCCCTCTTCTTTGATTTTTTTTCTTGCAGTTGCAGTACTATTGAAGAATCTGCTCTTCTGCTGTAGAAGGATCCTTCATTACAAGGCCTAATTTATGTCTCTAGTTTTTTGTTCAGAACATGTACTTATTCTAGTAAACGTGATGAGTATTAGATTGGACTAGTCTCTTCTTGTGCAAAGCTGTTTAAACCTGTTTCAGAGTTAAAAGTTTCAGACTGTTGGCTGCCTTGGCAACTTGAAAGATATTATCAGGGTTCACTGTTTTCTTTATCTGCATGTATTTTTTTGGAGTTGATGAGGGCTCACTGATCAAACTAGTGATCAGGGCTCATTGTTCTCTTTGGCCGCATGCATTTTTTTAAGTCCTAATTTGATCAGGGCACACGTATGAAGGGAAGTATTTTAATACACTACATATATACTCTAGATAGTAACGTATTGCTGTGGTCATCCCGGCAGAACATGTCACATGGCCCGAACACGTATAGGCAAATTCACATGCCGCAGCAACGATCAGGCCCGAACTATATAAAAGGATCGAGCCCAAAGGATTTTAAAAGGGCAAAGACTGGAGCAGGGCGCACTTTTAAAACGAATGGAGCTGGATCAGATTGCATCGGTTAGGGCTCGTTTGGATTAGGATCATGCCACGGCTGAAATATTTAGGACTGGGTTAGGATTAGGGCTGGATCACGACCCATTACCAGGCGTACTCCCATCGGTGGTGTACCCTACATTCACCACTAGCTCGAATTATGGTTTGGTGATGAAATTGACCCTGATTATCGTCGTCGGGTCATATGCTAGTTGAAGTAGCCACAATTCCCTGCCTAGCCTTGAAACGGATGGTGAAACAACTTTTCCACCGGTTCTAAAAAAATGATAGTGATAATGATGCGATAAAGACCATTTTTGTAGTAGTGAACAACACCTACTTGTGACGGTTGCCATGATTTCATTTTGGGCTCTTATTGGGATATTTTAGCACTTCAGGGAAAGCTTATTAAGTCTACTTTCCAAAGTATGAAGACTCATGTCTATATTTTATCAGATTCAGGTGTAATCATCCTTTTATTTTTGACATCTTTTCTACTTATGGGGTTGTGTCACCCTATTTTGGCCAGATGGCCTATCTATCAAGTTGGTGCCATTAGGGCATGTTCTAAGGTTGTAGAAGAACCAAAGATCCATGTGGTCATCCTCCCATCTATTTATAAGTCTCTAGAGCCACCATGAATAATAGATTAAGTTTTATTTTGATGTAAGTTGAGCTCCTACTACTACTTCCTAGTACACATGAGTGTATGCTAGACCATTCATTCTACTCGATTTGGAAGCTCACCTTTGTGTATATTAGATCTTAACCTTCATCTAATATTTGCAGTTAAGTTCCTTGTTCTACTTGTTCTTTGATTGCTTGCAAGAACAACTGTAGTAGTTTCTTTGGTCGGCATCCACAAGATCATGAACAACCACTAGTTTGTGTATCAACCACTACGAAGGCACAACATCATTGAACAATTGTAGTCAGGTCATGAGCATCTCTCCAACCTAAATCAAAATTGTCTCTCTTAGTTAGAAGATTGGGACACCCTTACTCACATCAACGCACTCTAGCTTGGACACTGACATGCACATTGTGGTGATATCTGAGAGCACCTATGGCGTGAGAACTCTCAAAACAAAAAAAGGAGGGAGCCAACTTATTAGAGTAGATAATTTAAGGAGGATGGTAATTTAAAAGGATTAGAGTCAAGGGTAGAGATTATACAGTGACTCAAATATTATTTGGACTAGGACTCATGAACGTTATATTATTAGGACTTCTAGTTCTCTTAGGACTCAAGTATAGAATTATACTAGGAATATGACTTCTACTTGGACGTATAAATATAAGAACATGGAAGCCATTAATATCAATCAAGGCCACACAAGGGGCACATCCAAGTCTTGTCAAGAGGAGTGGGGGCTCAAAGGTGATTAGGCTAGACAGTAGTATGCACAAATATACTTGTATAAGGCAAGAATCACAGGGTCCTAGATGGTCAAGTAGAATTGTGAGAGAGTGACAATCACTTTACTATTTTAGAGTTATCCTTAAAGAATTTGCAGCCAGTTTCACCACATCCTAATCTCTTTCATGGTTGCTTCAACATCATCTTTAGAGTTTTCTATGAGATTTGCCTATGCCATTCTTCATACAGTGCAAGATTGTGTCATAGTTGCAATTGTTGCAATATCCTTTATAAAAGATCCGATCAAGCTAGTGTAACTAGGGATGCAAGATTCTAATATTTGTGAACTTGTAAATGGGCAGGCGGATGAGGTGCGGTAGTGTCATGTTGAAAAGATTATGTTTGCATGTATGCATTAACATTTTATTACTACAATAATACTTTTGTTATGAAGGAATACCACTTTCACTTATTTTTTGTTGACATAGGAGGGGTTGCCCCTTGCTGGCTCTATTGAAACTTTTAAAAGAAAGGATGAATCCTAGTACAAGAGTTTTATGAAACAAAGAACATAGAAAAATTACACAAAGACTTGTAGCCATTGACTAATGTGAGTGGTTGATAAGTTGCTTTTGCTCTTAGAATAACATAAGAAAATTCCTTCTGAAGATTGCCCTGCAGCACTACAGTTGAATACCTTTGAAATATGATCAATGTGGGCTGGCCAAATAGACGAACACATTGTTATTAGGATTCCCATGAAGGAAGGTAGTCCATAGCTGGGCTCTGAACAATGCTAGAGTGATAAAAGGATCAACAGGTTGATTAGTAATAAAACCAAAACCAGCCTAGCAAGCTGTGGCAAATGGGCATGACAAATAAAAGTGAATAACTAACTCCTAAATAATGATCAAAGTGCGTATATGTTCTGCTCTTTACAAGCTCTCTAGTACTTAAACAATCACTAAAGAAGAAGCCAAAATAAAGAAGACTTTTTGTTTGTTCTGACAGTAAGGCCTCCATTATTACCATTTGAAGACAGTATGAACTTGTGATGTACCAATGAGATGGTTTTATACCATCTTTGAGGAGAAAACTGGTGAACACCAAATATATATCCACTGATTTGGTGCCTCTTGTAAATAATGTAGGTCATTTATAATGAAACCCAAGTCCTGAAATTGTTGGAAATTTTCCTTTGACAAAGGAAGGTGAAGGAGGTCAAACAAATTTTCAATTTGGCAGGCTTGCTGCACTATAGGGGTTTGGTCTTTGGCAAAAGAAAATAGCTATGGTAACTAATGTGATAGTGACTAATTATTTCAAACATCTAGCCACAAAAACACAAGCGGAGAAATTGTTAACTTAAGGTGCAGGTAGTCCCTTGTAACGATCTAGAAGCTTAATGCTAGTCCCTTTGTCGATGAAATATCGATGGCAGTCTACCACGGGTATACTGATGGTAGTGATTTATCCATGTAGGCATGCTTAGCCTACAACCAAGACGTAACAAGAAGAACAAAACACACGGTTTACCCAGGTTTGGGCTGCTAGATGTGTAATGCCCTACATCATGCTCTCCTGTTATTCATTGAGATTGATTTGAGGGGGTCCCTGCCCACCTTATATAGTCTGGAGGGCAGGGTTATAGATCATGAGATCCTGATATGGTCAGTTACAGCAGATCGTATCTAACTAGGACACAATTAGTTTCCTAACCAACTAGTTGCCTTGCATGACAAACAACTCTTGATTGTCTTTCAAGGAGTCCGACAAGACCAAGAAGGCCGATCAGTTTTGGTCTTGTGGGCTGAGCAGCCCCATCTGAATAGGCCCAAGACCGGCCGTGAGGGTATAGGGGTTTATACCGCCACTGTTGGTCCCCGAGCACCATGAATCGTGAGGAGAACGCCATCTTGACACCTGTCAACTAGCAAAGCTTGTAGTCTTGCACAATTGGATCTTTACTTTTGGCCCACCGACCAGTTCGAAGATGTGCCGACCACCAAATTTGTCAAGTACAAGTGTTGCCAAAAGATACATGACTCTAAAAAAGAAAAAAAGTAGCCTATGTCCAGAGACATGGGCCCAAAGTAGTTTATGACATCTGATATCATAAGCGTTATAAAATCTAGCTTTTTAGAAGAGCCAAAAACCAATAAGGGTCAGAACCCTCTTCATGACATGAATAGGCCCAGTCACTGCCAAGTGACATGGGCCCATGTAGTCCCTAAGGTTGGTAGAAGATGAGTATCATGTTGTGGCAAGCTTTTTGAAAAAACTTGATAACCGCTAAATTTGGTTAAACAGATGCAAACCGCATTGACCAATGCACAAGCAAGTTTCTCATTTGTATATCAATGTAACAGCTTGACCAGGTTTATTGCAAATGGCAAGACTGTGGGCCCAACCTTTCAGAAGAAACTGACAGGCCAGGACTTGAACTCATAGTCTGACTTGGGACCAATTGCAGATGAAGCAAAGTATAGTGTTCAAACTAATTGGTAGACCAGTGCGTAGGGTTTATTGTTTAAACCTAGTCTTAGTCATCAGGCTCACTAGTGGGCCTGGAATGTGAAACGACGGCCCAGAGAATCCTTCGTCAGGACGGAAGGGCAAAATTTTACAACCCGGCGCTGCGTCCGAAACACCAAGAGCAGAAATAACAGGTCATTAGAGCATCCGCATCGGAGAATGTGCCACGACGGTTCGACTTCGGTCATGGCCATAATGATGGTATGATCCAGTTATAGGAGGATGTGAAACGTCATGTAGTGGAGCGTCGATTCCCATTCGTCGGTGCACACTTGTGATGCCCGCCTATAAATTGATGGGCGCAGAGACAGGGAAAGTCACTCCACCTTTGCCTAAACCCTAATCTGAATCTGAGTTCTTCTCCTTCCTACCTCTTATCACCACCTCGTAGTCCATGGACGGCGGTAAGCGTCCGGCTGAAGGATCGTCGGAGGAGCGGCCGCGTAGCCATCGCCGCAGCGAGGGGTAAGTAACAGTCTTGTGTCATTAGGGTTTCTTAAAAATGAATCTGGCTAATTTGAGTTGATTGATGCCGGCAGGGTGCTGACCATTAGCACTCCCACCCCGCGCCACCTTCTCACCACCGAGGACACCGGTGGGGGCAGCGCAGGAGGCCATTCCATGGTGACCAGGATAATCTCCATGGCCAAACTCTACGACAGCCTCAACGCCATCATCGTGGCTCTGCGCCATGTGGAGGAAGAGGCGCAACATTCCCGGGCCAACCAAGGGGAGGCCGACGAGAGGGTAGCACAGCTGGAGGCAGAGCTCCAAGTCGTGCGCCCAGCGGTGGAGGCTGTTGTAGCCTTCGTGGGAGCTCCCGGGGACTCCCTGCCGGAGCAGATACACAACAACGCCGGTCGCATCCAGGAGTTGGTTTCCCATGGTGTACACCGTGGGGCATTGTCGTTGCTGGCGGTGGCATAGCGCCGCACCCGGGTGGACCTGCGAGGTTTCGTCAGGCTCCCGGAAAGCGAGCTGATCGCAGACCTAGATCATCTCGTTCGTGAGTTTGACGACGCTATAGACGCCATAGTGGAGGAGGTGACGGTGGAGGACGTCATCCGTGATAGCCCCTAGGATGACGCGCAGCACCGTGTTAGCACGGTCCTTGCCAGGGTGCCAAGCTACTAGCAGCAAGAGCCACACAGGCTTGTCAACCTAGATCTCCTCTACCTCGAGAGCAGTCTTCCGGTCGAAGTCCATGTGACGCTCGTGTGCTCCTATAGATGCTAGCATCCCGCGCTAATGACTTTAATTTTGTAAATTCTGGCCCAAGGGGCCTTTAGTAGATTGTAATCAGGAAATGAATCAATCCATATTTTGCTGAAAAATGTCCTATTTCATGTGAATATTGTGTTTGATCTGTCTCAGATTCAAACTTAGGTTATCTAAACGGCATAACCTCAACATCTTTGTGCATATTTAGAGTTTTGTGGATATAAGATGAACAGCAGCAGAACATCCACCTCAAGACTCAGTCTTAGGCGCACAAAAACTTGATAGACATCAATTAGTCTATACAGTGAACACATAATTTCGAGATGGCACTGCTAAATCCCAAGGAACAAAAAACCTTCATGCTTGAACGGGTAGGATAAGTCCTCATGCCAGCTGGATAACCGGAATTATTAAAGACACAAATGGACTGCGCTCCCAGTCCGTAGACTGGCTGGTTGACCAAGTCTTAAAGAACACATAACTCGGTTGTGGGCCCAGTCCCTAGACTGACTGGTCAACCAGGACTTGAAGACACACAGCTCGGCTGTGGGCCTAGTCTCTAGACTGACTGGTCGACTAGGACTTGAAGAACACATAGCTCGGTGTCATTTGTGTAAAGTAGCCAACAAGAGAAGGCCACAAAGGGTAGGGGTCATGTCTCTGGTACCCAAAAAATCGAGTGAACACATAGGTCGAGTCACTGTGAAGTGACGTGGGCCCACGTAATCCCCAAGCTTGGTAGAAGATGGGAACCTGTTGTGGCAAGCTTTAAAGAATAATGCCGACCACCCGAAAAATTGGCACCTCATGCATGAAGTAGACAAACGTCAAGCAGTCCCCTAGCTTACCTGGCGACCATACAACATAGCTGACGATGAAGTCCGAGCATTGAGCAGTCCCTAGCTCGTTTGGCGATGCTCGCTCGAAGAAGACAAACAGTCCCCAGCCCGAGCTGGTGATGCTCGCACGAAGAAGACGAGTGTCAAGCAGTTGCATCGGCTGGTCAGCAAGCACCGAGTAGCCCACCCAATCAGCCGATGGTGAAGTTTTGGTCGACGATCCCCCTCGAGTGATCCAGTCCCCGAGCGTAAAAGATTAGCTTGACAACTAAATCCATACACCTAAAAAATAAATATGAAGAGCCGTACATTATGATGTACAAAATAGGATATATTAATCTCCGGAGAGAAAATCAGTAGGTTGATATATTAAACTTAGTATAACTTATTAGGTGAAAAGATCATAAAAACTTTGTTTTTTAGCCAAGAAGTCGCTTTTTTAATCAAAGACGAGTAGTGTAGTTCGTCCTAGAGACACATCAGCCTCTAGGTGACTAGGGAGCCTCGAGTAAACATTGCGATGCCGGGACACTAGGGGTCTAGTACTGTCAAGGAGCGACTATCAGTATCTCCCGTGTTGTATAGCCCGGGGCAAACACGTGGTCGGAGAAACCGAACAGTGCCTTTTATGATAGACTCATAGGAGGACATTCGCTTATGAGGAAAATATGTGCATCTTTAAGATATACAAAAAGTTCGAACGCACTTTGGTAGTGGTCGGTAAAAGTCACGAAGACGCATGTATGGCGAAGACATATGCAGAAGGAATGATAGAATATTAATTAAAATTTATATACTTATCTTGTTTGATACTATAGTCGAGACGATGATGACGATGTTGTGCGTTGTGCGACATCGAGTCAAAGCAATGATGACGAGTCCTCGAGCAGTATGTGGTCGGAGACGAGGTCGTGGCGGATGGGAAGTACGAGCATTGAGGTGTACGTCCAGTAGGTCGGTAGCGGCAAGGGACGGCAAGTACGAAAGTGTCGAGCTGCTGGTTGCGGCGTCGTGTAAGCGCCTGTAAAAACCATTGTAGCATTTTCCCAGGAGTATTCTAGGTATCATTATTTATATTGTACCACTAGGAAACAATGGATAAAGATATTGATAGTTCACCATCATATATCTATTAACTAATATACCAACTAGACTAAAGTAGGGGTAAATGATAGATGATAGGAATTATGCATATATGACACATAATGTGAGAATTCTATGATAAAAGAGTAAATAGCTAAAGTGAGAGGATAACGGGAGAGATCAAGGTTCCTAAATACTTCTCTATTACTTGGGTTCTATATATGGAAGGTAAAGCAATCACACAATAACACTTTGGGACATCAAAATACTAGTCACAGAAACGGGTGTGAAAGGACTAGGAAGCTCCGACTACGGTCCTACAAACACCAACCCTAACATGGAAGAATACGCCGGCCGTCAGGGGCTATCACCACCGAGGCTACCACAACTATATGTTAGATTGGGTGCAACCTCAGGTAACCAATAGTCTAGACGCCATGTCTATACTACGAATTACTACTCTAGTCACATGTAATAACTAGAGCACCCGATACGAGCGGAGATCCTATGCTAAGGTATGAAAACTATACTAACCATACAAATAAAATGCATAAAAGTAAATATATAAGATAAATATATTAAAGCATAAGTCTTACAAAGAATAGATACAAAGACATACCAAAACTCTGAAGACTCCTCCAAAACCTGAGCGAAGCTCCGCTCCCTCTAACTCTTAGCTAGAACTAATCTACTACATTAGAAAGTCTAGCCCTAATTCTCTAGAGATGTAGAGGTGTCCCTTGTTGGTATTTCTTATGCACAATTAAAATATGAAGGATTCCGCAAACGCACGTAAAAACCATTGTAGAATTTTACCGGGAGTATTCCGTATCGTTACTTATATTTTACCACTTTGGAAAACAATGGATAAAGACATTGATAGTTCACCATCATGTATCTACTAACTAATACACCAACTAGACTAAAGTAGGGGTAAATGATAGATGATAGGAATTATGCCTATATGACACATACAGGAGAATTCCTTGATAAAAGAGTAGATAGCTAAAGTGAGAGGACAACGGAAGAGTTTAAGATTCCTAAATACTTCTCTATTACTAGGGTTCTATAATAACTGATTCATGGAAGGTAAAGCATCACACGATAACACTTCGGGACATTGGAACACTAGTCACGGAAACGGGTGAAAAAGGACTAGAAAGCTCCGACTACGGTCCTACAAACACCAACCCTAACATGATGAAATACGTTGACTGTCAGGGCTGTCACCACCTGGGGTTACCATAACTATATGTTGGATTTGGTTCAATCTCAGGTAACCTATAGCCTAGACGCCATGTCTACACTACTGATTACTATCCTAGTCACAATTAATAACTAGAGCACCCGATGCGGGCGGAGATCCTATGCTAAAGTATAACGACTATACTAACCAATCAAATGTAATGTATAAAAGTAAATAGAGAAGTTAAAATATATTAAAGCATAAGTCTTACAAGAATAAATACAAAGACATACCAAATATCCGAAGACTTCTCCAGAACCCGAGCGAAGCTCCGCTCTCCCTAACTCTCAACTAGAACTAATCTACTACATTGGAAAATCTAGCCCTAATTCTTTAGAGGTGAGAGGTCATCCATTCGAGGGATGCCTCTACATCTCCATAATAATGTGGTTCCCCCAGGGAGGGGGCTCTAGCCCTATATTTATAGCCCAGTGGGAGAAACGTGTGCCCTTTGATCAAACTGACTAAGGTACGGTGGAGATGCATCCTTGAAGGTGGTGGAAGAAGCTTCCAGAAGATGAGCGTGAGAGGCCTCAGGGGGGTGTCGGTCGGCCCTAGAGAGAATGCCGGGTGGCCTGGCCCAAATCCATTTGGGCTTAGCTTTGTTGACGTGTTTTCTTGTTCCTTTAAGGGTCCAATGGCGCATGTTTTGATCTGGAGTTGATATCTTTTGATTCTGGGCCCTGAATATAGCAAATGATATGTCTATTTTGATATTCTCGACAAGTCCATCACAATGGTGCAGTTCAATTCTTTATTTAAGATACTTGTATTTGATGTAAAATTGCATACTCCTGCAACACAAGTGAGAACACCAAAACTTGTGGAACTTGTTAGAATTAAAACCTAGAACTATGCTTTGTAATCCCTTTTATGTCATTTCATGCAATAATTGATGATTATATTTGGTGTTTAATGACCGTCAACAAGCTCCCCCAAGCTTAACCTTTGCTAGTCCCTAGCAAAGCTAACATTCAACTGATATTCATATGTTCTTACCAACTTTCTCATAGCCCCTCCAAAGTATACCTATATTCGACAAAAATTCTCCTCCGGGTTTAAGTAAAACTGAGTTAAAACCATAGGGGCTTCTTAGCTTTTACTTGGGTCTTGAGCAATCAAAAGACAGAAAGATCCAGAAAGCACTATGCCTCAAGCTCTTCATTCAACTATCATTCTAGAGTTTTTATAAGTTTTTAAATAAAACTCAGAGCTTTCTTTGTATGACACTCTCAAATCTCTCATTATATGTGGTATTTATAGATTCTCACCAAGACAGTAATGATATTATGCCTTTCTTTTCTTCCTACAACTAAGGCTTATGTGGAGCTCATAGGTGTGGAGAAAATATGAAAGAGCATACTTGCAATGCACATATTGTAAAGTCAAACAATGGATCTACAGAGAAATAAGTCATGCAATCGAATCAAGATGTGCAAGTGTATGGATATAGTGGATATTTGATGGAAGTGGTGAAACCTAATTCTACTTTGCTCCTTGAAGACATATCTCTCTTTTGAATTTGGAACTTGGCCAGAGAGTATGAGCTATCTTTCTTCTTTTCTTTCTTTCTTTCTCTCTTTTTTTTTAGGAGGCAGGCATCTAGGTACCTATTGTTTTAATATATTAGACACTTGTCCTTTTTTCTAACTCCTTTTTTCTTATTTTTCTTTTATTATTTTTTTAGAATAACTTTTGCATAGCTGACACCTCTTTTTTCACTAAAGATTTTTGAGAGATAGCAACAAGAACTTGGAGCATTTATTTGGTGGCCATCCTAAAGGAATGATTTTGGTATTTACTCCCAATGTAGGAGCAAAACATTTTTGAAAGGATGGAATGGAATGGCATGTTGTTGCGCATGTTCCAGTGTAGAGTAGTGCATATGTAGGTGGAGTGTAAGTGGATCTTGATTCAAGAGTATGACAAATTTCTCAAAAGGGTCACAAAGGTTGACAAAACTCAATACAAGACAAGTAGCATATATGTGGAAGTTTATTTAGCTTAGATATCATGTTTGTCTTTGGTAGGAATGTAAGCTTTGTCATATAAGAGCTCATCATGTAAGATTTTATATTTTTTAAAAGAAATCTCTAGAATTTCAGTGTCACTTAGAACAAGATAAATAGTAGCTCAAACTTTTTCAATCATATCAGTCAATCACTTAGACTTAGCTCAAGCATATGCAACCCACAAGTCTTAGGCTCAAAGTAAATCTTCATGTCAAAACAGTCTAAGCTAAAACTTAGAAAAACTTAAGTCCAAAGAACTATGTACTTTAAGAGCTACCACTTTTATCTTTTTACGATCATCTCCAGAGCTTTCCTATTTATTGACTCATAGTTAAACATTTATTTTATTTGGTTTTACATTTTAAAGACTCACAAAGACTCGATAAACATAGACCTTCACGTGCCTATATATTTTTGGTATTTTTAGGTTTTCTTATGATACTATGGTGAACCTTCATGTGCTCACATATTTTTGGTATTTTTATGACTATAAGATAGACTCGATAATCGCATAGGCATACTTACCTGATAACTAGGGGATGCCCTCCCCCAAACTAGTTGTTGTCATGGTTGAGCATTGAAACTAAGGATCCTCATGGAGGAGCTCATGCTTATGAAAGCAAGTGTTGCCAAGAACATCTCGATCTTCATCCTTTGAGAAGTTACTTCCTTCACACAAGGGTAACTGTATGTTGGAAAGGTGTACAACAAGGAGTGAAGATGAGGGCCCCTAGGTAAACTAGCTCTAAAGTTATCTTGCAAAAAGCTCTCACAAAATACGAAAACTTGTAGAACGGATTAGGATAAAACAGTTTGTGGTTAGCCATTTCGAGGATTGGGTGTTATGGAGCTTTAGAAATATTTTCCAAGTGGCAAAGATTACATCAGGATGCTTATCTAGTATTTTTAGATTTTCTATTTTTGTATACGGCAAAACATGTATGCATGATATTTTTGATATTTTTATGCCACCATAGTCAAAACTCCTACAGGCTTTTTACACACTAAGGGGAACTCACATGGGGCTTTAATTGTTTATGATGAATGAAACCTAATGCATGCCTATATTTTTGTTTGTTTTCTATGTAATACTAATATGAAAAAGTAAACATGCTAAAAAGAGAATAAATCCTGTAATGCAAGAAAGTAAATATAGATAACTACCAATGTTACCTCATGGTGAGTGTTCGATGTTTTGAGTCCTTCGAACTAGACTCCTCCTTGCAAAGGATTCATTAATTGAGTACTTCAGTTTGCTCCTAAGGATGAGGATTGAGATAGTGTCTTCACTAGTGGCGCTTCCAATGGTGGTGCCACCTTCTTCTTTTCTTTTGTTAGCATCTCGAAGCCAATCTTACGTGCATCATTGTCATTAGTTGAGAACTTCCACTTGTAGAATTTAGGGAATCTCCCTACACTTTGCTTGAAGTGTATTTTGCTCATAAAGACAAGGTAGAGATCAAGTGCATGGGCTCTATTGGTGGAAAAACACCAATAGAACCAAAAATTTATTTTCTCTAACCTTAGGCACAATAAGATTGATGTATTTGCACATTGTTCATTTACATCTTGGGTAAGAATATCAAAAGTATAAATATGGCATTTAAGCTTATGAGATAAAGGAGTGGAGTTACTTAACCTATGGAAGGATTGTTCATCTTTGTAAGTCATCAAGATTAACATGATGACTATTATCTTCCAAAAATAAGATATATTATATTGTAGGTCATTTGGTTAAGACTGAAATCAAGAAAATAGTGCTATGATGTGTATTCCAAGATCAAGAGGGAATGCTGACCACTTACCTTTAAGATGTTACCTTTACTACTAGAGTATGATGATACCATGTGGTAGAAGATAGATGAATTTCAATGGTCTTTTCCTTCCTAGCATCTTGAGTTGTTCATCAACATCTTGTCTCATATGTTGTACTCCTTTCTCACTCTTCCAAACTTCTGCTTCTCTCATTATTTCTTCTCTGCAAGGGATTAGTAGAAAACACATACCTAAAGGAATATACTATTTATTTAAGGTATGGATAATGTTCACCAAGGAGTTAAAGATTAACTTCTTGAATTTTCTAAACAAGATTAAGGCAAAGATACAAATTTGAAGAATACCTTTAACCTCGATTTGATTCTATGAAGTCTCCTAAAATGATTTAAACATTTTTCATAGAGGAGAGGATAGTCTATATATACAACCAAATTCTTATACAAATATGCTTTGATGTTATAATGTGTGAGTAATATTCTGAAGCATACTTATAATAGAGTAAGGAAGTTCGAAAGACTAGAGATAGAACCAAGAATATATAGGTGAACCAAAAGAGTATTTTATTTGTTTTAAGTTTGAGCAAATTAAACATGACATATGGTAAGGATAACCAACAAATTAGCAATATGGTATAAGATGTTGAATGTAGCTTAAAGTTACATGAGGCTTGGATAAACATACCTTATGTCTTGCAGGGTGATTGGTCCACTATCATGGTGAAGTGTAGAAGGTGTTGAAGTGTTCTTAGATCGATTTCTTTCCATCTTAGTCCTTTCTATACACTTGTTCTCCTTCGTTTTGAACCATGACTAGATATTTATTCTTTCTTTCGTGTAAAAATATTAGTAGAACATACCCAAAGGATTACAACAAGTTTGGAATGTGGGTTATCGTCCATATAGTTCATGTGAATTTCAACTATGCTAGTGAAAGGTTGGGCTTTTAAGATTACTTTAGCATAGATTTCTTCTAACGAATTTTGCTTTGTAGCTGCACTTTTATATGGTTCAAGGCAAAGGTAACTTGCAACAAAGGATTAAGTGTATAAACTTTGATACTACAGTTCTTCCATGGAGAATGAGCTGTGTCTTCCTTTTGTGCAAAGTTATTAGAATTCATCACATGCCTTGATTCATCTCTGGTGTGAGTTTATCTCCGACTTACCCGAATTGAAGTTAAGAGTTTCCTACGTGGGTTAGTCCAATAAAATATCCAATGTCTACTAAAGCATACTTTCAGTTTAAAAATCAACCTAGACACCATGTCAAATTTGATTTGGGAAGGTATTTTAACCTAAGCACCACGCTTAATTTAAAAATCTTTGGAATTAAGATCACCACTCCTAAACTAAGCACCATGCTTCATTTAAAAGATGTATGAAGATACTCCAAACCTAAGCACACTATAGCAAACAAGGTAGCATGAGAGCAAATAGAGATTTACTCAAAGAGATGAAAGCATGATCATATATGGTGAGGATTTTTTTTTTTTTTAAGTAGTGATGCAAGTGACGTACATATGTGCAAGAAACTAAACATGTTGTGGATTTGATATGAGATGAAATTGTGTTCAAGAAAACTAAACATGTTGTGGATTTGATATGAGAGGGAGTAGACGCATGGAATATTAAAATTAAACATGCAACAGGATAACTACTCATCAAATTTAAAGTCCATGAGGAAGACTTTCTCATCTTTCTTGATCATACTTACCATGACTCACTATGGAATTTGTGAGTAGCGCAACATCTTTATTCATCACATGTGATGAATTTTTACTTCTTGTGATGATGAATATTTCTCCAATCTACACATGGTTAGAAGAATATATATGTTTATACAAACCTGTGAGATGGTAGGGCTCCATTGTTGATGGATCATGAATGTTCAGGCATCCTGAGTTCTTCAATATCTCCCATGTCTTATTCTTCTATAATTTCACTAGAAGGTTGAGACGGTTGATATCCTACTTATTCCACAACTCAACAAAACAGGAGGTAATCCTACTAAAGCTAGTGGTAGACTAGATTAATAGATATCAAGATCATTATCAAAATCTTTACACCAATTGTTTCCTCGATAACGGCGCTAAAAATGCTTGTTAGTATTTCTTATGCACAATTAAAAAATGAAGGATTCCGCGAGTGCACAGAAACCATTGTAGCATTTTACTAGGAGTATTCCAGGTATCATTATTTATATTTTACCACTTGGAAACAATGGATAAAGACATTGATAGTTTACCATCATGTATCTACTAACTAATACACCAACTAGACTAAAGTAGGGGTAAATGATAGATGATAGGAATTATGCATGTATGACACATACGTGAGAATTCCCGATAAAAAGAGTAGATAGCTAAAGTGAGAGGACAATAGAAGAGTTTAAGGTTCCTAAATACTTCTCTATTATTGGGGTTCTATAATAACTGATTCATGGAAGGTAAAGCATCACATAATAACACTTTAGGACATTGGAACACTAGTCACGGAAACAGGTGAGAAAGGACTAGGAAGCTCCGACTACGGTCCTACAAACACCAACCCTAACATGATGGAATACGTCGACCGTCAGGGCTGTCACCACCTGGGGTTACCATAACTATATGTTGGATTGGGTGCAATCTCAGGTAACCAATAGCCTAGACGCCATGTCTACACTGCTGATTACTACCCTAGTCAAAATTAATAACTAGAACACCCGATACGGGCGGAGATCCTATGCTAAAGTATAATGACTATACTAACCAATCAAATGTAATGTATAAAAGTAAATAGAGAAGATAAAACATATTAAAGAATAAGTCTTACAAGAATAAATACAAAGACATACCTAATCTATGAAGACTTCTCCAGAACCCAAGCGAAGCTCCGCTCTCCCTAACTCTCAACTAGAACTAATCTACTACATTCCAAAAATTCTCTAGAGGTGAGAGGTCATCCATTCGAGGGACGCCTATAGATCTCCATAATAATGTGGTGCCCCCAGGGAGGGAGGTCTGGCCCTGTATTTATAGCCCGATGGGAGAAACGTGAGCCCTTTGATCAAACTGACTTAAGGTATGGTGGAGATGCATCCTTGAAGGCGGTGGAAGAAGCTTTCAGAAGATGAGCGTGAGAGGCCTAGGGGGTGCCGGCCGGCCTGGGCCCAAATCCATTTGGGCTCAGCTTCGTTGATGTGTTTTCTTGTTCCTTTAAGGCCCTAATGGCGCATGTTTCGATCTAGAGTTGATATCTTTTGATTCTAGGCTCTGAATATAGCAAATGATATATCCGTTTCGATCGTCTTGACAAGCCCGTCACAATGGTGCAGTTTAATTCCTTGTTTGAGATACCTGTATTTGATGTAAAATTGTATACTGCTGCAACACAAGTGAGAACACTAAAACTCGTGGAGCTTGTTAGAATTAAAACCTACAACTATGCTTTGTAATCCCTTTTATATCATTTCATGCAATAGTTGATGATTATATTTGGTGTTTAATGACCATCAACAGTGAGTCATGATCATCGGATCATGCATGGAGGTGAAGTCATCGTAGATGATGTTGTTGATGAAAGTGTCTTCGACCAGCTGCCAGTGGCAATTGACATTGGATCTGGTGCTCGGGTGGTGGTTGATGTGCGACTAGATTTGGATCTAGATGGTTCGAGTGGTCGGTATGGCTCGTACGTCCGTGCCAGTGATGATGAACAATGGTGAAGCTGTCCTCAACAGATCGATCTTGGATCGATTCCATCAAGGAAGCTGCCGATGAGTCACGCATCGACCCGAGAAAGATCACGCGAGATCAAACTTGTCGGCGAAGTGGTCGATGACATTGGTGCTGGAGCAGGCCGCACCGCCTCCACGGTTCCAAAGGGTCGTTGCTACGCTGGACATCTAGGTGAACGCTACCGACGGTGAAGATCGCCTCGCCTTGAACTCCATGGAAGCGGTGAAGGAAACCATCTTGCTCGTATCAAAATCTGCACGCGCACCCCCTACCTGGCACGCCACTGTCGACGAAATATCGGCGGCGGTCTACCATGGGTATATCGACGGTAGTGATTTATCGATGGAGGTATCCTTAGACTATAAGCAAGACGTAACAAGAAGAATAGAACACACGATTTACCTAGGTTCGGGCCACTAGATGTGTAATACCCTATGTCCTGCTCTCTTATTATTAATTGAGATTGATTTGAGGGGGTTCCTACCCGCCTTATATTGTCTGGAGTGCAGGGTTACAGATCCTGGGATCCCGATATGGTCAGTTACAGCAGATCGTATCTAACTAGGATACAATTAGTTTCCTAACCGACTAGTTGCCTTGCATAACAAGTAACTCTTGATTGTCCGTTTGGGAGTCTAAGAAGGCCGATCGGTTTTGGTCTTGTGGGCTGGGCTGCCCCATTTGAATAGGGCCAAGACAGGCCGTGAGGGTATAGGGGGTTTATACCCCCACACCCTTATAATGATCTAGAAGCTTAATTGTGTCACACCACCAACAAGAACCCTTTCTTGTATTAACCAAAGGCAATTTTCCACTAGAGTAATAACAATGTCAAACTAGAAGTACCCAGGGAAGGTCAACTCTTATTATAAAATTTATGTAAATTCTTGAGCAACAGACTTTGATTCTATTTCTGTAAATTGAGAACCCCTAAACCTCCTTTCACCTTGGACACATAGACCATTTGCCAAGCAGCTTTGGATGGCTTCTTTCCTTTCAAGGTCATGTCCACACCACAGGCCATGAACTTATCAATTCGCTTGACAACAGTTTTTGGTAGCAGAAAAGAGCACATAGCAAAAGTGGGTAAAGCAGTGAAAACAACATTAACTCCAATCTTCCTGTTCAATTGATGAAGACTAAAGTACCGACCAACCTTCTCACACCTATTGACAATAGGACAGAAATCTGCCACAGTTTGCTTAGTGAAAGCTCAGCGGAAGACCCAAATAGATAGATATAGATATAGATAGATGGCACATAAATTTATTTGAGTATACTCTGAGGTTGACTTTGGTCTTTGAGTTGCTCTCCCCGTTACATCTGTATATATCCAGCCAACCAAGGCTGCTGTTTAATTTAAAAACCTTAATTTACCTATTTTTGGTGTATAAAATGAGTAGCTAGCTTTTGAGTGAGATGTATCCATTTTGGATCATCCACTGCATACTCCAATGGTTATTGACATTCTTGAGCGTCCAATAGGCCCATCCAAAAGTAGCTCGCTCGTAAACATCTTGCTGTACCTGGGCAAACCTCTGGTAGTCCGTCTTATTCGCACCTTGCACAGCCCACTCGGCTACCCACTCCCCTGCAGATCATACGCAATACATCAAATAAAGGAAGAAAACCACACGAGACGGACGTGTGCCACCATGCAAATTAAAGAGGGAGCGATAGGTGGTTATATATTGCTGTACTACATACATACCCACGAACGTGAGAGGGCGTCCATTCTGGTTGGTGACGGCGGCGAGGTCGGAGGAGCGGTTGCTCCTGATGAAGTCGATGTTCTGGTCCACGGTGAGGCTGTTGAACACGCTGCTGAACAGGTTGTAGTAGTGCACGTCGAGGACGGCGCCGGAGAAGCCTCCGGCGAACTGGAGGAGCTCCGTCGCGTCTGCGGATCCTAGCCTGTTTGACATGATCACATACGCCGTGGATGTGTGCTGCCGCACGGCGTTGTAGCCGTCCTGGTAGTACTTGGTCAGGATGGACAGGGTCGCGCCCGGGGCCCGCGGCTCGTTCAGTAGCTCGATCGCGAGGAGGCTAGGGCTGCTCGCGTACCTGTACATCGAAAATGATCGACAGTAATAACCAATACATACGCAAGACGGCAAATAAAAATTGGTGTAATTAATTATTTGCTAGTACTAGATTTTATTTATGAATCCGATTTGATCCACAATTAACCTTGCCGCGAGGAAGTCGATGACTTGCACGGTTTGAGCGATGTTTGCATCGGTGGTGCCCCACTCCTGCGACCCGTCTCTGGTTGCGCTGTGCTCAAACGGGTTCTGTGACCCCGGTGCAGCGTGCAAGTCCACGATCACGCCCAGGTTGTAACTCTCTGCCCAGCGGAATGCGTTGTCCAAGGCCTGCAGAGATCCTCCGACGAACGGAGGTGGCGGGTCGGGGTCACTGGCAATCCACCACCCAACTGGGATTCTCACCGCGTTCAGTCCGCTTGATGCGATGAAACTGAAGTCGCTCTTGCGTATGTATGTGCTCCAGTGGTTCTGCGGCATGAAATGCAAGCCATCAACAAGCAACAAGACTAGTCCGATCCACAGTTGCCAAGCAAGCTGTAGTGTATACAGCTAGCAAGTGCATGTGCCGGTTCCCAGCTGCCAGCAACTATATTATACTGTATTATTCTTATTCCTAGCTAATGTATCATTGAAAAATAATTCAACCATGGGAATATTAGAAGTCGTACCCTGAGCACTTGTGTCGCCTTTGTTATGCCATAGCCATTGCATATCTGGTACTCCCCTTGTAAGCCGCCCACATTAGTTGTCAGAAAAACTGAAGGGTCATCGTCACTCCAGTCTGTGTCCTCGTTGTGGTCTGCAGTCACCGATTCATTGGTCTTGGCCTAACAGGAATAAATATATTGCAAAAAAACAGCGTGATATATATTGTCAAGCACAGACATTTCAATTATTAGATAACTCAGTGCAGCGCTCAGTTAGCTAATTTTTCTGTGGTCCAACTACTTGCTTGCTGGCGAGATCTGAACTTGATCAATCTGAGGAGATCGATCACAGAGATACCATGTGCGTGCCTACTTGTGTAGTACATGCGAGCATTTAATTTGTTTCTATTCTGTTTCGAGAACAGAGAAGTTCAAAGGTACTTGACAGAGATAATATATAGTACTACTATTGGCTGCGAACATTATTATATGGGCATCTTTGAATACTAGTAGACAGAGTACGTATAATTCTGACTTCAGAACTCATAAATTATCTACAAGGTAGTACGCCACTAAGGCATTACTGATCCACTTGTTTGAATAGGATTGGACCTTAGAATAACAGTCAATTTTTGTGCTATATCTAACTGGAGTACGATGACTATACTCGCTTTCTATTCCAATAAGGTGTGATCTTTCTTAACACTATCTCCAAAACTAGAGCTCGATACACAATTTAACCTGAATAAACATAGTTATAACAACCAAAATGAAAATGTTTCTAGTAAATGTCAATCCAACTTTTTAACTTGTGCGGCAAAATTTTTTTTTTACCAAACGTCAGGCAAATTGTTGATTATAAGGTTTGGATCGTGTAGACGACATATGTGGGCGTCTTATATTTGAAATGGACCACAAGGTACCAAAACGAAAAATTAGGTTGAGGTCATGTTTTATGGGGATATAATTTGTACCGTAAGCTAAACGTACTGCGTTCGTTTTAACACCACTATAACAAGTTGCAGACTGGATGGAAGACTCCAGTTGTGACCTCCATCGGCCGGCACAAATCGCCGTCAGCGCACAAATCCAAATCAAATGTGTACACAAGCACATATGCGACTTCGCGGAAGCTAGCGCGCCACTATACATGCATCCAGCTAGGTAACCTACATTACTGCTGGCCTTGCACATGGCATTGTCACTCAAATCCTAGTGGCAGAGCCAGGCAGAGACTGTTTTAGTTACCTGCAAGAAGAGGCCATTGGGCGCCCTGATGCGCACCCGACTCTTGTCGCTATCCCAGCGCACGAGCTGGAACGTCTCCGAGGGCCCCGGCGTGGTGGCCGTCGCCACGACTCCGCCGGTGCTGTTGACGCCCACGAACTGGTTGCCGAACACGCGCAAGTTGAACGTCGTCTCGTTAATCCTCCACAGCTGCAAAAGAACCCCTTTACTTCTGACCAATCATCAACGTAACGAACTGATTAATACTACAAGCAAGGTAACCTTGAAGGTCTCCCAGCCGGACGCCTGGACCCGGTCGGCGAGGATGGCTGCGCCGCCGCCCTGGTCGGCGACAAGGTACCTATTCTGGGTCACGGATTTGAATTGGAGCTGGGTGCCATCCTTTACAAAATTTTGATGGCGTACGTCATTAGTTACAGATTGATCAGCAATTAATGAGACAAGTTAACATCGTGTATTCACGATTCGAACCATTTACAGGAAGAAGCTAGCTAGTTTATTCGTACGCACCAGTAGGTCTTTGTTGGGAATGCCATCGAAGAGGGAAGGCAGTATCCAGCCCTCCGTCAGCAGCCAACCGCCGAGGTTGACAGCCCGGATCGGCGGCCCCGGCGCCGCCTGCAGCGTCCTCCTGCCATCGGACAGGGGAGGAGCAACGAGGAGCAAACGAGGAAGACGAGAAGCGGGAGTCGCACGCGGGAGCGGATACGGGCTTCCGCGCTGCTCATCATGGTGCACAAGACCACTAACTAACCAAGACCCCCACCTTATAGAGATAGATCGACAGAGAGGGGTGTCATTGATTTTCTTCCAGAAGCGGTAGGACCACCGGCGGGTTGACCAACGTTTCGACGATTCCATGCCAGTTGAGTTGAGGTCAAACATTTGAAGGCTTTTAATTTGACAACTAGGAAAAATGCCCGTGCGTTGCTACGGGTATCTATATATTAAGAAAAATATGTTTAACCATTTGTTTCAACTAAGTAATCTAGATTTCTGCAACTTAAAACATCCTTCAATCAGAATGTAAAAGTACAAACATACAATCCGCTCATTGACCACTATCACTAATTAAGGGTATTTTTAATGCATTAGCACTAAAAATTAATGAGCTAATAGCTACTAATTTTTATCAAGAGCTGTTTGGATCCACGCTAAAAAGCAGTTGTATATAGTTAGAAAGTTATTAGTTGGTCTGTTTGGATCCATTAGTACTAATTTGAGCTACTAATTTTTAGTGCTAGTGGATCAAACAGGCTGTAAACTTGTGTATTCACAATTGTCATAAAACAATTGCATCAACTTTAGTATTAACAATTCTAGTGCTGAGTGTTTGCATAAGACACATGGCATCCTTATTAGATAAAAACTATGACAGATCCAAAGTCTTCACCTGTTACAACAAATTGTCTTGCCTAATCTCTGTAAAAAAAATGAAACAAATCTACATAGCTACAAAAATTTGATAGCCTACTAATTTAGAATTTGTCAATATCCAAAAGAATCTATAAGAACACTCAACCGACCCCAATCATTATGATAATTAGGCAGAGGACCACCCAAAAAGGAAGCAAAACTAAAATCATAGATATACCATCTAGCAGTTTCCATAGGTATTATATGTCTATTTCGATTTCATTACTTGTTAATGGTAATGCATCTTTCTTGATGAGATATCATGCACATCGAAATATCAGAGCATGATTATCATGCACAACTTAATATCAGAGCATGTAAGTCATCAAACAAATTTATAAGAATAATTTGCTCAACTGGCTGAAGAAAAATTCATTGCAGAAGTTTAAGGAAGTATATCTAAGAATATACCACAAGAATTGTGAAGGCAAATCCAAGCAATGCCATCAACAGAGCCACAAATCAAATACCACAAGGCATGTCCTAATAGACATTCAAGCCACGTGACTACATCTTCTTAGGTAGCATCTAATGAAGCGCAAAACTAAGCATCTCCTTGTTTCTTTTTATGCAATTGGAGAAGTTAGGATCTTCTTGTACTTAAAAAAAAAAAAAAAAAAGGAGCATAGAAGGGAACTATGAGCGATACAGGCCATTTGGTACCACAAAGTGGGCCTAATTTGCAACAACAGTGGAATGGCGATAACCCAATTAGTTCTCCAATGCCAACCCAGAGAAGCAAGGAAAGTGACTACTATAATTTTTACAGCTCTAGCTATGAAAGTTCAGTACAAAGATGGTCAAGAATAATTCTTTATTGACAGAATGAATATAGTTGTTGTTCATAAACCAACTAAAATAATATAGCAATAAGAATCAAGTCTCATACTGCATTCTTTAGAAAATTTGTTCTTACCAGAATGAAATGGGAGGGGACTGAGGTTCATTACATATACTAATGGGATAATTCCCAAGCCCATTATGGTTTGTGAAGAAATTATGTATGTAGGTTGATGTTGGTAGAAACTATGAGGGGAATTTTTTATGGTAAGCTGTGTCCTAGCAGCGTGATGTACTCTTTACAGCTTGCTTGAAAAATATAAGAAGCTATTGCTTATGTTCAACAATTGTGGACACACCGACCATACAGAATAAGTTTCAAAGTCTAAAGAGTAACTTCATAGAGCTTGAACAACACTTGCAGCTTATCTTCATTCCAAGTGGTGTGTATCAACTACCAATACTGGAAACAAGTTGGAAGCACCTAAAAAAATATAATACAAATTGGCATATGTTAATAACTTAATATGCACATCCAATCCAAGATGTTAGAACTGAAAAAGGATCATCCTTTTTTTGTTCATGCAAGATGTTAGCACTAATTAAAGGTCATACATTTTTTTGGCTCTTCCCATCAATCATCACCAACACTTTTAGGATACCTCTCTAGGCCAAATGTATTTAAATTCAATGTCTTCCATGTTAGATAATTGTATCTCAGAGACTCAGAGTGCTCCATCTATTTTCAAAATGCAAGCGACAAGAGCTCTTATTTGTGCGTGCATTAAATTTAGCATCTAGGTTAGTGAATCCAACTCTATTCAGAAATCTCCTAGATCCAATATTGCGAGCAGCTACTTCTTCCAAGCAAATATATATGAAAATGTTATCCTGGGCTGCATCCCAGACTGCTGTTCCATTTTCCATCTGCAATACAACACATGCATGTTCGATTGATAAAAATTCAGAAGGTGACATAAATCTAATCCTCTGCTATACTATATTCCCAAATCCATCCTTTCTATTCCATGAGTAGGCACCGGACAGTGCAAATTCATTCTCTATTCAATCCAAACATCAGTACTACTGCCATGGATCGATCAAGCACCAGTAGCAACTAATTTGGGACATGGCAAATTGCCCCAAAAGTAGGAAGGATTAGAGGGAGGCATCAGTACAAGAACAAACCTTTAATCAATGGGCTAGAGCAGATCCACACGTTACAGACCGACGCCGGCTGCAGTCGTCTGAGCTAGTCGGCGTCGCCGGATCTTGGCTGGGGCAGACTTCGTACACCAGCCCGGCCCTACGACCGCGCGTGCCGGGCACAGCTTCGCCCGCCCAGCCAGCCCCTGCAGCCATGGACGTCCCCACCGGCACTACCGCCGCGGGCCAGCCCCCGCAGCCGAAGCGGCAGGTTGCGCGCCCCACGCCCACTTGGCGCCCCCGCCCCGCCGGGAGGAGCAGCGGCGCGCTTGGAGGACGGGGTAGTGGGGCACCGCACACGCCACCGCCGGTCGTGGGCAAAAAGCGCCGGGAGGCGGAGGAGGACAAGTCGAGGAGGAGGCGCGCCGGGCGGCCTCGAGGACGGGTAGCGGGCCACCGACGAGCAGCGTCGTCTTTGGCGCCGCCGCCGCCGCCCACCCGCCGCGAGCGACGGACGTGGGAGGGCAGCTTTTTCCGGTCGGGATCGGAGTCGCCGCCGCCCCAGCGCCGCCGCGACTTCGCGAGCGACGAGCAGGGGAGGGCAGCGCCTTTTTCGGGACGAATGGGCTTCATGGGCCAAAAGAATGGACGGACGAAAATTCGAGGAGAGAAAACTCTCCCTTTTAAATATTAGGTATAGATGCAAGCTCGATCGTCCGAATAATGGACCACAAGTTAGGCCGATCTAGTCTCTGGTATGTACTTGGTCGTCATCTGTTTGGAGGTTGTGGATCTTTGATTGCCAGGTCGGTCTACCTTTTTGTTTAGTTTTGTTCAAATCATGTCCACTTGATATTCGCCATGCTCATCCGGTTTCACTCTCATGTCCTGCTATTTTCCAAATCAAATATTCTAGTAGATTTTCTTCTACTTTTTTTAATAATACAAACACACTAGAAGAAACTTGCCGGTTCGTGATGAAGTGTGCGTCATAACCATACGCCTTAAACCAAGTTTATGACATCAATATGTTCATAGAACGTCAGAATGTCAACATTCTGATGATGTTTTATGAATATATAGACGTCATAAACTATAGTTTAAGGCACGTGGTTTATGGCACATATTCGTTATAAATTGAAGCATTTTTTGAAGTGATACTCACTACTAAACAACCGGCAATCACTGTCGGGTCATAAGGAGCCAGCGGTATAATCCTTCATTATTGGATTATTAGCTGAAATTTTTAAAAATATTAGGGTTCTAATAAAAGATCCAACAATGAAGGTTTATATCACTACCGGCTCAAGCCATAATATCAGTGCGGATTGGTTACTTCACTAGTACATAAAATTTCTATAGTGGCAGCTGGTAATGCATTTCTACTGGCATTTCTATTGGCGGCTGGTTACTTCACTTGTAGCCCATTGGGTTTCCAGCTGGTTACCAACCGCTATTTCTACTGGTTATCATCCATTATACTAGCGGTTCTCAAATCACTAGCTGTTTCCATGACTAGTAAATGAGATTCGTGAAGTAATCTATTTCTACTAGCATTTCTACTTGTGGCTGGTAACCCATTTCTACTAGCTAGTAACCTATTACTTTACTAGTACAAATCAGATTTTCACTAGTAGCTATCTTAAAAAGATCCACTGGTACAAATCAGTTTTATAGTGTGTGAAACATCCTCGATTTTTCCACGAAGGGAAAATCCATAGAATAAGATATAATGTAACAAAACCACGAATGATTCTATCATATTATCATATATCAGTAGATATCACCATACAACGTTAGATTATAAGTTTTACATGATACATCATCTACTGAGAACACATCTATTACAGAGTAATTCTAGCGGAAGTATATCTAATCGCATCGAGTCGACGGAAACAGATCGTCGGTGAAGGCTCCTCCTTCACGGGCATCATCAGAGTAGAGTATCAGTGGCGTACATCCCATCTTCCTGAACCAAACTTGAGCGCAGGCACGAGACCTTCTAATCCATCACTATGCGACATCTCTGAGAAGCAGTAAATCCGCACACCGCCAGATGTGTGCAGGCCATGGTCAAACACCGATGAGCTTTAGTGGAAACATAAAACAAGGGATCCGGCGATCCTAATATTTGGTACGTGGTTTGCATCTTTAGCGCATGCGAAAGTAACATCAAGTAGTAAATAATATAATAGTTTGTCAAGTTTTAACACATTCCCAACCACACACATCCACACATCCATCCATCCATTACCACCTATCCACCTCATCTACCACATCTCATCTCACTCGTGTCGACAAAGCCAACTCCCCGCTCGGCTTTGCCTCAACGGTCCTCGACCGGCTCTATCTCACAACACAGGGGAGAAAAGAAGGACACCTCTCCTATCTAGTGAAGCAGGTTCCAGAAAAGGTCCATAGCCGACAAGTCAGCTTATGTATCGATCGATCAACCATAACATTCTGCAGAGGTTTCACATACCCACAAGATAGCCATCCTCAACCTGGCCATGTCTAGGCAAATTCTGGCTACTTTCTTGATAGACTGATGCCATCCTACCACTCAGCCCCTAGGAACCTCCGGATAACCTCTCGGGCATAGCTGAGACTGGGAAAGCATAGTATCGGGCCCTCCAAGTGGTACCAGCATCTAGGACGGTATGGGCAACTCTCATCCTACCGCCCACCCTATCACCCCACAACCTAGCAGTAATGGCATCACTCTACCAAGTAGTCCAACCGTCTCTCCCATTACAAGACAGCGAGTGGTATGCAAGGATTCCCAGTGAGTCTGAGTACTAGTAAGTCCTTAGGGCTGACCAAGCTAGACATCTTCATCAGGTTTACCATTTTATGTGCCACCACAGCACCCCTGTCCTGGGCTCCACCTCTCAACAGGCTCATACCCAAGATCCCACCTCACACATCACATCACATATACCCGCCACAGGTATTCATCATCTCATAGGATGCCCAGGTCACATCACACAGCAAGACTCGCCTAAAGCTCGTCATATATCCTAGCTCGGTCGACACAACCTTCACTCTCCATGCACCCAAGACACACAAAGCACACTCACCATCCACAAAGTCTGGCATCCCAAGCCAAACCATACCTAGGGGTTCACTACCAGCATCACATCATAGATACAATACAACTAGAGTTAAAGTAAGTGTGGTGATATAAATGCAAGCAAGCAGACAGGTAGATAACAGCAAGTGAGCATGAGCGCAAAGCTGGGTGACATGGATTCATATACTAGGAAAGGAATAATTATAAAGCGCTAGCAGTTCTAAGTATTAGGCAATGCCTAATAGGATTCTCTAAAAGAGGGTGCTGCCATGACACCTGCGATGTCGTGATAGTAGTGGTATAAATCTCCATCCGTCGGGGTAGTCATCAGATCGGCTCCATCCCGCAGGTCGTCTCGTCCACGTTCTCTTCCCCCCGTGAGTCTTGGTCCAAGCGTCGTTGTACTCGAAGTAGCTACTCCGTGAAGTGACAAACAAGGCAAGAAAATACACGATACTCGAAAGGACTCAAGACGCAGGAAAATCCATTAACCCGAAGGTCATTAAAAAGGTACATGATAGCCCTCTCGGCGGATGTCCGAATCCTTGGGCCAAAAAGAAAGAGTGGTGGTTTTCTACGCATAAGCTAGATGGCCAAGCCAGTATGGCTTTAAGATAAATGGTTTAAGATAGAGCTTATCTATAGCAAACACCACGGCTCACATTTTCTCGATCCGGGCGTCACGGTGTTGACGGGAACCGAAGACGGGCCCAACAAAAGAGAAAGGAAGAATAACAAGGCTCGGCTCTTGTAGTCTTTTCCCGACAAGTCATAATTAAATGTAAGAAGTAAATAGAATCTAACAATACTATTGTGACTTGGCACTATTATACTTCAATTGTCCCGCCATTGTATCTAGCGGTAGTAGAAGTGGTCGGTGCAAAATAAACTGGGCAACAACTTCGATCTTCTCGATCCACACAACACAATCACATCGGGGGCGAGAAGTGAAAAGTTAGCTAGGCACATCTATGTCATGTTCGGTCACATCTCCAATGGAGATGGTTTCACTTTCGGTCGATCGAGTCGACTCTCACGGTCCGAAGCATGACGTCGACTATAGCTTAGCTAACTAAAAAGGGATAGTGCGTGCTTTGATCCAATCACCACGAGCAAGGCGGGATCGAATAGAGCGGGCTATCGAGGGAAGACAAGGCAACATCAATCGAAAACGATGATCTACTTCCCAATGCTTACGCCATGGTATCGACCGGGCATCGAAAGGGAGCAATATAATAAAGATCACAAGTACGCAAACCTCCCATAGGGTACCGACCTAGGTGCACCAGCACTAAGGCATCTCTCGGATTCGTAGCGGTGCAGTTGTCACTGCGAGAATCAAAGAAACACAACGGTCATATAGGGTACAAGCATACAAGGGTTGTGCACGCAGAGCGAATAGAATGTAAACAAAGTAGTATAGCTCCATAGTCATGACGAGGCAAGCTCACGACCACAAGCTATTACGAGGGCTCGAGTTACACTCGGCATTACGGCCATGGCAAGACGAATCCCGCGATCGCAATATCCGAATGAGATACGATTCCTCTACTGGCTCGAAGGCACGGTCCACAGATAGACACACACAACCAACAATAAGATCCAACGACACGACAAGACAACTCGAAAAGACTGGGGTAGCACAATTCCATAGCATTATGATGGATGGGTCATGTATTACAAGATTCATATACAACAGGGTCATCAAGAGTGGGTACAACAGTATCGACATGTATACAGAACGTAAAAGAGAGACAGAGGGGGGTCCAGGGGGTCATGGCTTGCAATGGTCAAGGTCACACGGACTCTCAACGGTTCATCCTCGTGTCTCAAGGTGACCGGAGTGGTGGCAATTCATGATACCAGGCTAGGTTTCCTCGGCGTCCACTACGGCAACCAAAGAGGTATCCTACAGTCTAAGATGAGCTAAGCTACAACATGGTGTCGATGTCCAGGCTACGGCTAAACGTCCAGAGTTTCGAGGCTCACGTCAGGGTCACAGGCGGCATGTCCTCCTCGGCGTCTCGGACGCCGTGGATCCATTTGGCTATGGCCGGTCACGTGCATGTGTGCGTTTGTGTTCCATGTGGGCAAGGCACGAAGGCGGTCACGCGTCGTTTCGGTGCTCACCCGATGGAGTCGTTCGGCGAGGCGCGGGCGGTCGCGGTGGCAGCTCGAGGTCGCGGCCGAGGAAGTTGAGGGTCCGGCGGGCTTCCCGGAGGTGCCGGGGATACCGCGGGAGGTCCTGGCCAGCAGTAGCCACTTGTGGCCAACTCTGGCCAGTCCTAGCTTCCTGCTGCCAGCTCTGGCCGGCCATGGCCAGCCGCTGGTGGCTAGCAGCCTGCTGTGGCTGGCCGGGGCAGGCTGCAGCCAGCTGCGGGTGGCTGTGGGTGGCTGCTGGTGGCCGGAGAGGGCTGGACGTGGCCAAGAGGTGGCGGACCTCCCAGTGAATGCATGACAAGGTGCACGGCTTCCCCGCAACGGTGAAAACCACGGCACGAAGGCGGTTTCAGTCATGGGCGCCAACGGGAGGAGGAGAAAGGGGCAGAGTCGTGGCTGCAGTGGCTCACCGCGATGGGAAGGCTCAGGCAAGGTGGTTGTGGCGTCGTGGG
>JADLZL010003171.1:0-77021 GCA_015844335.1 Chrysopogon serrulatus | reverse complement strand
CACCGCGGCGTCGCCGACAGCTGCACGGGCGTCCTTGCCCGGAACTGCTTGTTGTAGCTCCAGAGCCGCGTCGCCAGCACGTCGTAGAACTCCGGCGAGCCGTGCTCCAGGAAGAAGTCGAGGCCGTCGACGTACGCGTCGCCGAACGGGCGGCGCACGCCGGGGCGCCGGGTCGGCGCCGGGAAGTAGGCGTACCAGAGGTAGTCGGCGAGGTCCGTGGCCGCCTTGGCGCTCGGCAGCGAGTACTGGTCGCCGAAGCCGCCGATGGAGAGGAACACCAGGATGCTCTTCGACTGGCAGTGCTTGATGTCGTCGCCGATGCCGGCGATGGGGTGCCCGGACAGGTCCAGGGTGGGTGGCTTGCCGTTGCCGTGGCCGAAGACGCTGAGGAAGGAGATGACGACGAGGGTGTAGGTGCCCGTGTCGCAGGCCTCCCGGAGCGTGCCCTCCGCCTTGTTCCGGCCCCAGAACACGGTCACCTGCCCGGTCTTCCCCGTGGCCGCGGCTGGGCCGGCGAGGAAGAGGAGGCCAGCGGCGGCGACAAGGGCCGCCACGGTCATGAGGGAGCTAGCCGGTCTCTTGTTTCTTGCCACCGCCATTGGTGATAATATCGGTGAACGATTGTTTGTTACGTTTCTTGTTGATTGCTGCTAGCTGCCACTGCTCTTGCTTGCTTATATAGCACTAGTACTCCCATGGACCCACGTGGCCATATATGCCATTGGTGTTTATCTTGGACTTGGTCTACTTTTGGATCGAATCGGGAAACATGGAGGACAGCTCGGCAAAGCTAGTACTAGTACGTACTGTACGCCGAGAAGGACGTGGTACATATCAGCTTTGTCAGTTCAGTCACGCATGCTGGACAGTTCGGCATGGCGGCGAATCGACTACGGTTGTTGTTGTTTAACCGACGAAGCCAAGGCCTTGTTTAGATGTTAATTTTTTTTAACTTTACAACTGTAGTATTTTTATTTATATTTGATAAATATTATTTAATTAATAAAAAACAAATTAGGTTTAAAAAAATCCGTCATGTAAAATTTATAATTAAACTATATAATTAAATTTTTTTTTGTATTTAATAAATTTATGTATACAGGTAAAAATTGATATATGATGAAAAAGAGTTAAAAAGTTTACTAATTTTAATAGCATATAACAAGGCCCAAGATAAGATGGGAAGCAAAAGTTTTGCCCTGTCCATCCAACGCGGTGTCGCGTGTCCTGTCGTGCCGCCGCTTGTATTACCCACTGGCTGCTCCTGCTGCCTAGTAGAGGCTTCCTTGGGCACACACTAGTTTGTCGGCTGGGCGATCGAATTTGTTGTCCTCCTCCATTCAACCTTTAAAATAACAGAACGTGACAAGAACTATCTCGTCCATGTCCCAATTGATAAATATTACTGCCATCATACTCATCATAGGCGAAAAAGTTGACACGAGGTACGTAGTGGTAGTAACTTGTAGTTGTACGGCAGTCACCGTTTTTGTGAGGAGTACGGTACGGTGGACACCGTATTGGTTGAGTACAAAAAAAGTATATTTGGGCACAACGGTTAAAGGGGAATGATCCAAGACCCTGTTGACCATCCATTGTTGGTAGAGTTTAAGTCATGTCACAAATTTACTATATCGATGCAGAAAACTGAACGTAAAACCTAGTTGTTGTTTTTTTTTTTTTTTTGAAACAAAAGAGTCTAGTTCTTTAGGTTTCTTTAAAAAGTCATGTGATAACGGTGATCAGATCTGGACAGATAATAGCCATTATAGCTTTAAAAACTAGCTCTAATGGATCCAGGCCACGCGGCTAATAGTTAGCGGTTAAAAGTTAATAAGGTGTCAGGGAGATCCAAATAAGATCTACTAAAAGGTGTTCTACCCACCATTTCACCTATATCGGCACTATTAGCATGTTGATGGATGTTAGTAGGTGCTAATTGTTAGTATGATGCTTACCGCAAGGAATGGCTTTTCTGGAGATGGACAACATGTGTCCTCTGTGATGGTGTTAATATTGCAGAGTCTCTGGACACCTCTTTCGCCTACACTTTTTTCGCTCACCGGCGGAGCCAGCGCCCGTAAAAGATCCTATGGCCAATGGCCGAGGCTCCTCTCCTGGCCAAAAACGACTCTGAAAGCTCCTACGGATCACAGATTTGTTCAAAAAAGCTACGCAATTGACACATTAAACAGACTCCAAATTGGTTCTTTAATTCTTTGGTCTAGAATAAAACTTTTATGGCTATCTAATGAATTGCGTGTATGTTACATAATTATCACGGTCTGTTTTGTAAAGAATTTCACTCAGCTTTACAAAACTTTGGAAGGAAAGAAACTTTTTTCGTTTGGGAGCCACTTCATCCTAAACAGTTTTTGATGAAATAGATTTTTAACTGGGTTCTCACATGCATAATTTTTGAAGTCTAGCCGAAAATACTAGGTTTATCTCCTCTCTCTACCATTTTATTTGAGAACCTGTTTTATCAAATGTTTTTTAAAAAACTTTTTCTTAAATGCAACTAGTGAAGTCTGATTTATGGGGAAAAAAAAAATAGATGATTCTAAATCTTATCCCTTAGTATGGTGTTGTGTCTGGTGTCCATACTCCATGAAATTTTTGGACACCTCTTTCGCCTACACTTTTGCTCTTGCTTGCTGGCACTTTGTTGGTATTCAAGTTCACCAAACTCTTCCTTCGACGTTTGGAGAGGTCGCCTACCGAGAGAACGAGGTCTGCTCTGTTCTAAAAATTACTAGTAGGTTAAACTTCAAAAATGACTTAAGACGACTTCAAAATTTTGTTTTATTCAGAGACAAAGAGACTTTAAAAAGAAGTTTAAAGTTATGTCTCAAATTTGAGGTATATTCCGTTTATTTTTTCACATGTCATATTCATCAGTTTGTCATGAGTCAAATATTCATAAATTTGACTATCAACTTTAGAAAATATTTAGTTTCACAGCATGCGAACTACATATTATGTATGTCTTTTTCACAGTGAATCTAAAAATACGAATTTCACGTTGTTACCCTATGCATTTCTTTTGAAAAAACAAATTGAAGGTCAAAGTAGAAATATTTTTACTTAGGACAAAACTAAAATAACATGTAAAAATTCAGAAGGAGACAAATTCAAGTGACCCTTTATCCTTAGTTCTGTCCTTAAGGATTAGCACAAGAATTAAGGCGGTAGACTGAATGACTAACTGTTTGATGGTTGAAATGACAATCGAGGTGTTCGGCTGGTCATATAAGCTAGCTGATAAGATAATTCGGCTAGTTTGCTGTGAAAGAAAAATACTGTTTGAATAGCTGATAAATCCACGGCTGATAAGACAAGCAAACAGGACGATTCATCTATACGAGTGGCTGTTAATAACATAACGGGCACACTAACGTTACCTCACAGAGGAAGCAACCTGGCTGCTGCTCTCCTGGTCAACCGGCGGATAAGGTAAAGAACTGAAGAATATATAAATATATAATTATATAAACCATGTGCGTCAACCGTACCAGTGGATATGATAAATAAAGTATAATATAAACCGTGTGCGGCGAGAGGCCACCAGACACATGCACGCATGCATGAGCTAGCCCCCACCGACACAGTCGATCGATCGGTTGCTTGATGAGCCCCATGCTTCAATCTCAATCAACACAAGATCAAATCAAAATGAATAATCCGCCGCAATGCGTGAACAAGCGATGTCTGTTCTGTTTTCTCTTGGTTGATGCACGTCGTTTTCGATTCGGCACATGCATATCAGGCAGCTGGTGAGCTGTCCTCCATGTTATCCGCACCATTCGCCACCTCAATTCCACACGGATCAGTAGGCCGGATCAGAAGGAAGAAGAATCAAAAGCTAGCTGGCCCAAAAACGTGCCCCCTGCTGGTACGTCAACCGTCGTCTATAGCTGCCAAATTAAGCTGAGAATTCCACACATTTCCACGCGCGCATATCTCCTCCCTCGAACATATTCTGCTCCCATCCTATATATAGCTGACCCGATTCTGCCTAATCCTTCACACACACCATTCGATCAAGCAAGTACTACTGTACTAGTAAAAGCTAGCAAGAGTGTAACAAGAAATATCGGCAATGGCGGCGCTCGGAGGACGCCGGAGGGCGTCAACTGCCGTCCTCCTAGCCGTGGCGGTGGCCCTTGTGTCCCTCGCCGGCCCAGCCATGGCGGCGGGGAACAAGACCGGGCAGGTGACGGTGTTCTGGGGCCGGAACAAGGCGGAGGGCACGCTGCGCGAGGCCTGCGACACCAAGGCTCTACACCATGGTCATCATCTCCTTCCTCGATGTCTACGGCCACGGCCAATACCACCTGGACCTGTCCGGCCACCCGATCGCCGGCATCGGCGACGACATCAAGCACTGCCAGTTCATCGGCGTGCCGGTGTCGCTCTCCATCGGCGGCTTCGGCTCCGGCTACTCCCTCCCGTCCAACCAATCGGCGCTGGACCTCTTCGACTACCTCTGGAACGCCTTCTTCGGCGGGAGGAAGCCGGGCGTCCGCCGCCCCTTCGGCGACGCGTGGCTCGACGGCGTCGACCTGTTCCTGGAGCACGGCAGCAACGGCACCGACCGGTACGACGTGCTGGCGCTGGAGCTCGCCAAGCACAACATCCGCGGCGGGCCGGGGAAGCCGCTGCACCTGACGGCGACGCCGCGCTGCGAGTTCCCGCCGGCGGGGTACCTGAAGCGGGCGCTGGACACGGGCATCTTCGAGCGCGTCCATGTCCGGATCTACGACGACGCCGACTGCGAGGCGTACTGGCACCTCGCCTGGGACAAGTGGACGGCGGCGTACCCGGCCACCAGGTTCTATGTCGGGTTGACGGCGTCGGAGATGACGCATGGGTGGGTCCACCCCAAGAACGTCTGCTACGACGTCGCGCCGTCCGTGCAGAAGGCGGATAACTATGGAGGGTTCATGATCTGGGACCGGTACTACGACAAGCTCTCCAACTACACCAGCATGGTCAAGGGCTATGCGTAATTGGTTTGAACATTCAGTTCAGAAGTTCAGACATGGCATGCTGCTGCGTCAGCATCTCACTACTGCCGCTGTCTGTCACTGTCAACCACTAGCTTCTCCCCGGCCTGCTGCATATATAAGCTCAAGTACAGTAGTATAAATAACTGAATAAAATACAGTCATCGCTGTTGTGCTGTGTGTGTAGTGTGTTTGCATTTTGCATGAATGAATAAAGTGACGAATAAATGGGAGAAAATACATGTTATAGCCTGATTTAGCTCGTTATTGGGACAGTTATACAATGCTAATTAATGTCGAACCGAGTTTGATGGTCGAAAATCGACGTCGGTTTTGTGGGATTCGTTGGTCAAACGCGGAACAACATAGTCGATTCGCCGACACCGCGTCGTTCTCAGTTGTTCGGCAACGCTTGGCTTCGTCGGTCACACAAGCAAAGAACACAGTCGATTCGCCGCCATGCATGTTCTCAGTTGTTCGGCAACGTACTACTAGCTTGGTGAGCTGTCCTCCGTGTTTTGCCGACTCGATCCAAAAGTAGACCAAATCAAAAATGAACACCAAAGCATGCATCTATCGTACAACTACCCGTACGTACGTAACAACTACTACTACTACTACATACTCCAAGCAAAGCAAGAGCACGTGCCCTCTAGATGATCGAGAGCTCCAATCTCCATCCATGCCGTGTGTATTCTGTCTGTATCTGTGCGTATCTACTGCAGTGTTGTCCATCTCCTCGCTAGCGTGCTTGCAAGAATAAAGTGACACGTGTGCATCGATAAAGTTCAGCATTAAAATCCAAGAAATTCAGCAAGCAGCAGTCCTCTGGAAATGCTCAGCATCTGGCACTTACCCGGCATGCCATACGAATTTTAGTTCAGAGGATCGCGCCCAGAGTCCCATACCACAACTGGTGAACTGTGGAGAGCAAAAATCAAGAACAAGTGCAAATCTCTCGTGGCATTTTTTCTGAATCTGCAGAACCCAGAGCGAATCAGCTACGCATCTTCTGGTAGCATATGGAATTGTTCTTCTGGAACAGAACAGAGAAATTTCAGGAATGAAGGCAAACTACAGCTTCCACATATAATTCTCACGTTGCAGCAGTTATCACTGTCATATATGCAACAAAATGTCAAAATGCTAGGGCGTTCTGTTCTGGAGGAATAACAAGTGAATGACCCTTATTTCTCCTTCAGTTTTGCCGGTTTTGCTAGACTGCAGTTTTCTTTAAGCCTGGCACTAGGGCCAAATCCGCTCACTCTACAAAACTTCCTTCATACCATTTACAAAACTTCCTTCATACCATATAATTGAATGGCAGAACAACTGCCCAAGACTCCTAAAAGATACTAAATGCCTAAGAGAGTTGTGACAAATGACAAGGCATAGGTTCCAACCAAACATGCCTGAAGGTCATGAGAAATCTTCTGAACATCAATGTTCACAAAGTCTATATTTTTGTGCAACTTTTGCTGCCAGGGGGTCAACTGCATTTCGAATCCTAGCATAGTCTTGCCTATTGAGATGCAGAGGCATAACAAGCCTTTCAAGATCCAACCCATCTCCATGATAGGCACGAAGCCTTATGAGCACGGCAGCAGCCAGGCTGTACGCAGAGAGGCTTGTGGCTACTTCAATGGTTTCCAACATCTTAGGCAAGTGCTCTTTTACCTGTTCCAGAGCATCCATACGAGCCAACAAATGTTGATAGTGACCAAGGTTTGTAATGGCCGCAAAGCCTTTTAGTCGAGATATCCGTGCGGTTAATGATTTATGGATGCATCCCTGGATTTTAGCAAGTCCATCATTATAAGTCTCCAGCTCTGTCATTAGCTTGTTTTTCTCATTGACAGCTTTACCTAGCTGTTCATTTAATTTTCTTGTATTTGACTTTTCTGCTTCCAATAACCTGTTGACATGTTCAATCTGGTCCTCTAGAACTAGAGGAACAAAAAGATACATAGTAAGAAACATTCTGTTCTGATGAAAAATATTGGATAATGGTTTAAACTTTATACCTGTATTTCTCTGTTCGACCTGTGTGCACCTTTTCTCAATCATAGTGAAATTATTCTTCAGATTGCTAAGCTCCTCAGTCTTATTGGCGATCTCCTGTTTCAGGGCTCTATTTTCTCGGAGCGCTTCTCTCTGAGCAGCCTCAGTTTCTTGTAACAGCTTGGATTGAATTTGATGTCGCTCAGCCTGCTCTTTAAGTCTCTTTTCGAGAACTTTGGCCCTCTCAAAAGATACAGATATTGCATTTTCCAACTCTCTGTGATTTAAATTGATATATTAGAGCAAGTTTTGTAGTATTAGGCAAATGATTTATAATGGCACAAGAAATCTTACTCATTTAATCTGGCAAAATCTTTATAAACCTGACTTTGGATTGTGTAGGAATCAACATGCTGCATAACTCTTTCTGAATTCTAGTAAAAAGGTGTAGGGTTAAAAAACAGCAGCTATAATCCAATAAAACAATATGCGAGTATATTTCTTACTTCGTTGCACATGCTGAAGACTTGATTCCTCAAGTTATCATTATACTGGACCGAAGCTAGAATATGGGAAGATGAAGAGTTTGCCTGTATCTCCATGCTAATTTGGTCCAATATTGGGGAGGCAGTGGTCAACTGGCTCTGACCAAGGGCCTCTGGAGATGCAAAGAATTGCATCCCAAGCCTCTCATTTGCCTTTGTTTCAGTTTCACCATCCATTGGCTCAGCCACCAAACACACATCTGGAAACATAGCTGACCTTAATTGTTGGCTGTGATCAACCCTGTAAATTGTTGAAAGAAACATGTAAGAATAATAGGGATAGCAAGTACAAGGACCTCATTGAAGAAATGCCAGAAACACAAAGCTTGACAAAAAATATAGTTAAAGTTCACTGTGGTCCCTAAACTTGTTAGAGGGTGTCCTCTAGGCCCCTCAATTATTAATTTGAAGTTTCATGTCCCTTAACATGTCAAGTGTTTCCTTGAGGTTCAAACCTTCTTAATCAACATCTAATTGCTTATGTGGCATGCTGCCTATCTTAAACATTAATCGTGGGATCCATAACTCTCTCCCTCTCAGCCTCCCTCATCTCTGTGCTGTTGGGCTTACCAGAATTCTGGATGCAGTTCCTCCATCTCGCGCTTAGCAGGAAATATAACTGAGGTTATGCATTGCAGGCTACGATCAGCTCTGTAAATTATTCAAAGCAAAGCATGGAATTCAGGATAAGTTTGTTTAGAGAGAGAACAATGGGGCTCACTTCTAGTTAATATTTTTCTTTTTTTTTTTTTGAAAAAACAATGACTACATAATTTTATTTTTTAGAAAAATAAAAAATTCAAATAAGAAACATGCTAACTTTAAAATAAAACTTCAAACAAAGCTGAGTAGTATATGCCAATAAACTAGTTGTCACAATAAGAAACATACTAGGGAAGCCTTGGCTATGGCTATTACCATAACCTCTTGATTGAATTGAAAACTATTTTTTTCCAAACAATTTCAGCATGGGGATGCGGGAGGGGTTGCACACCACTTATACATTGAATGAAAGAGATGGTTGGCAGCACATAGTGAGAGAGGGAGGAACAATTGGAAAATCACATATCACAGGACTAAGATTGTATAGTGTTACTCTAAATGAGGATGCTCCCACGCTTATCTTTGAACCTGCAGCCCCAGTGTGACAAATCACGGGCCATACCAGAGTCATGAGTATTGTCATCCCTCTTGTAAAGAATCAGACCATTCTTGGAATTCCATATACATCAAAGGAAGCAAATCACGATTGAGGGCCAAACCTCACTAGGAATCCCAGAAGGGAAAGGCACGGACCATGGAGTATGCAGCTCACTCCTGTTGATTTGAACAGCAATGCTGCACCAAACAGCCACCACAGCAGGATATTCCACAAAGAGGTGGAGGTCGGTTTCTCAATCACCGGGGCAATGTTCTTAGTACTAGTCCTCCAAAGATCTATTATTCTTGTGGTGGAGGGCCACACTAGTGTTTAAGCACTGAAAGTGGCTGAGCTGCTGCCAATCAGAAAATGAGAGTGAAGGAATCATGCCTTCAAAGAGAAATCAGTAGGCAGTAGAATTTGTGAACAATTTTTGGTAGGAGGCAATGGTTCTGTCTCTCCAGGCACTTAACCCAAATCTGCCGACAAATTTCAGGAGGCAGACATGCTCCCAGGTGATAAGACATTGGGACCCATAGCTTGGTCATCTTCAGTGGAAATAACAGCACAGCATTGGCAGCGCCTTAGAAAGGAAGGAGAATATGAAGTGAATGGCCAAACTACCTAACAGAGGTAAGAAGCCTTGCCTCCAACCAGACAAATAGCGATCAATCAATGCACGGAGGGGTTCATAGTCTGAGATACGGAGCTCGTGAGCAGAGAGAGGAAGCCAAGGGGAAATTTTAAAAGAGATGTGAAGTGTTCCTTGAACAGAAGACTAGGCCCAAAAACAAAGTCAATACTGGTACAGAAAATGGCTAAGCAAAGTTATTTCACGTACTGCTGCAACCTGCAAAATGCTAACACGCTTAAACGAGTCAAGAAAGGACGAGAGCTTTTGTATGAAAACAGCATTGTGAATCATGCTTTTCTCAGCTGTTGGATCACATTCCACTGTTTTCCAATATGTTTTAACTTGGCTCCGCTTATATATTAAAAATTTGGCAAACATGAAACATAATGCAGAGAAAGTGTATAATATTGTTGCCCAATCCAACTGCCTAAGCACAAGTACAAACTAAGTAACTAACAACAAATAGCAAGGGAAATAGACAAGACCTGAGCTTTGGCTCACAGCCCAAATCAATGTTGCATGTAGGGCAGCATTTGTTATCCTCATCCTTGAACTTTTCTGATATGCATATCCGACAAACTAGTCAAAACATACCATAATATCAAAAGATTAGAGCATTGCAAGAGTAGCAAATATTTAAAAATTAGGGAAATGTTAGCAGTTATGGGCACAAACTCCATAAGGACTCCTAAATGTAAGGATTTTTTTTTTTTTGGACCAATAGGTATATCCTAAACACATGAGTACTTAAAAGAATACTTTTCTAGAGGCCATAACAGAAAGATTTTACTAGGAATCCTCCTGGAAACTAACTCGATTACATGATGTAGCTCAGCGGTACGTCTCCAACTGGCAGAGTCACATAATGGAGATCCCTTGATTAGCACGTGTGGACTCTCCCAACAGTAGATACTCACAGGGAGAACAAATTGAAGCTAATCAGCAATATATTTGTTTGTGTAAAAAGAGGACCAGCTTTTATAAGGGGAAAAATAAGTAAGAATAGCTGGAAGGGCATCCCCATTTCAAGCATAAAAAACGCTAGCGCGCGACATTCCGCAAAGGAACAACGAGGATGGAGGCAGGAGCTCACAGGAGTGGAGGCACTCGGAGACAGTGGTGGCTTCACGGAGGATGCCGCCGCAGAGGCCACAGACGAGGAGCGGCGCGATGCTCGAGCGGCGCACCACCGCCACCTCGCCGGCATCCACGCGTCCTCCGCCGCGCGCGGATAGCCGATCGGTACTCGCAGCGTCGGGCAGGGAGCACCAGTCCGCCGTCGCCGTCGCCGGCGGCGGGGTCTGCTGGGGTTTTGTTTTCCTTTTTTGAGTCCTCGCCATGGTGGTGGTGACTGGTCACTGCAGTTCGTGGGTTGTTTTGGCCCTTTTCACTGGAGAAATGGGTACTGTGTACTCTCGACGAAAATTGGATAACTTCTCAAATTTTTATTTCTCCTTTTTTTTTTATAACTAGGTTGAGAAAAAATATGTTGGTGAGATTCATTCATCTCGAGTTGCTGTTATAATTTATTTTCTACAAATTTTATGACAAGAAATTATGAGGTACTCCCTCCGTTCTAATTAATAGGTTGTTATGAGTTTTCTAGATACATGGTTTTTGTTTTTCACTAGATGTATGACATATCTAAATACATAATAAAAAAATATATCTTAAAAAGCTAAAATAACCTATAATTTGGGATGGAGAGAGTAGGATTAATAGTTGAGAATAGTCTTAGAATCTCTTCATTAAGGCAGAGAATCTTGTGACATATAATTTATGAGATAAATGCACAAATTCCAAACTAGAGCGATAGCATGTTTGGTTGGCAAATATGTGGTGCAAACCATGTACTAGGTGGAAATATAGAAACTTATTTGAAAAACGTATTTATACTCATTAAAAATTGTGAAACTTGACGCATCCAAAGTACATACAAATATGTACTCACACCAATATAAAAAACATGCGAAAATGACAAATATGGGTTTCATGTGGACTAAAAGACAAAACCTAGGAATTTTGTTTTTTCGTGCACTTGAACCTAAAATTTCATTTTTGTATGAATTTTTCATGTGCGAGTTTGGATTCCAACTTCTGTACATGAGTACATATTAAAATGCACCAAGGATGTGCTAAGTTTCACAAAATTTTGAATAGCCGAAATATGTTTTTTAAATTGGTTTCCATGTTTTCACCTAGTACGTGGTTTTAGTGGTAATAATAATTAGTGAAAAAATTCTATTCGGTGTAAATGGGAATTTTGATGGGACAAAGAATCTGGTCCTTCACCGATCACTTACTGGATTAAGGATGATAATTGGGGTTGTAATTACGGTTGAAGTGAAAGATAGATGCATTTACTCCATTGGTCATAACTTACTAAATTGAGCATTATACAATTTTCCACTCCTAAAATCTCCCCAAACAAAAAGACATACTTCTATCCCTTACTTAATTCCTTCTAGGGGCTAAATAAGAGAATAGGACTAGAAATCAAACACCAAATGAATTGCCTCCACCAATTTCCACAGCTAATGCCCTTTACCCTTTCTCATCTCTGTTGCCCAAGCGTACCGGACGGAAATGGTTCTTCAGGCACAAGGTGAGTATATCCACTGTTTACTTGAATTAATTTTATAATTTTCTATTGTCCCCTAAACTACCAAGTCACTAAAAACTGTGGAAGAGGCACTCCTTGCTGAACTCCATATCTTATTTTCAATGGGATATCGATCAAACAAAGATACATTCACATGTTATTTCAGTGACTTGAATCTAATTGGCGATGCCGTATTTAGGTAAAGCTTATGCAACCTGTCTAGCGCCCGCAAAATCCAATTTGCCATTCTTTGCTACAAATGACTAAAACAATGTCAGTTATTTTGAATTCAAGAAAACCAGCAGTCCGATAGTTGCAAGCAGGAGCACATGACCATAACGTGACGAAAATATAGCATTTGAAAATAATGAGGTTATCGTTGGTTTATCATCATTTAATAAAAAATTATTTCTGTGGTTTACCTAAAGCTTGAGCAGTTCGGACTCGAGCCACACCATGAAAATGAGAACACGATACATTTTGACATTTTGTTCAAAGTCAAGCCGGAAGGATCACACACTTGTGCAGTTGTGCTGAGTGCTGACACGCATGGGTGCAATTGCAAAGCTAAGCGGTAGATAAAGACTTGGAGAATGTCACGAAGAGAGACCTGGTTTTCAGTAGTGTGTCGGAATTCCCAACTATCTACTCACAACCGAATAGGTTAGGTTAGCACACTCTTGTTCGTACTATTTGGCCTCTCCAAAACAAAGGATCTCGCATTTGTATAAGTTAATTTGTAGACCTGATAATTGTTCAGAAACACATAAAACAGATAGAAGTAACTTCATATATATTCGTAGCCTACTCCAAAACATGGTCCATAATATATACGTATAGTCCAGAATTCCAGATAGGAATATAATATATATACTGTATATGGGCTCATATATGGTCAATTTCAAGTATTGTAAAAGATCTCCAATAACATTAGGAACAATTAGTCTCCCTGGCGTAAACATCGCTGGTGTCAAATCTCCTGTCTTGGTAAACCATTAAGCAACGCCTTTATTGAAGAAGCATAGAAGATTCCGTATATGAGGTTTCTCCAAATTGGTCCAAAACCACGGTGCTGCAACTAGAAAAGATTATGACAACAAGTCAAAGGTTTTCAAAATGTCTAGCTTAAGAAGAATTCATGGGAGCTTATATTGATGTAAAGAATATAGTTGTCTACTGAACCAACATAAAGTTATCATGAGTACACCTCCCATTAACAAAAGCACTTCGATTAGTGGCCACAAGCTCATGCAACCTTCTAGACAATCTATTGGCAATGAGTTTGGTCACTAATTTTTAGTGTTGATTGAAGAATACTGTGTACCAATCAAACATCTAGTTCTACACAGGCCGTGGCCTAAGGAATTAATGTGCATAAAAGTCTTCTGCTGCAATCATATAAGCATGGATAGTGATAAGATAACATTGTTAAATTCAACGTCCAGATTGCGGCCTGATATCCTTGTTGACTGCTGCTAAATGTCAAATTCAACGCAGTCGGGAGAATTCTCAGATTGCGGCGTGCCGCGTGCATAGAAAGAAAGCCTCAGAGGCTCAGAGTATGTAGTCAAGGCGCTAAAATGTCCTGGGATTGGGAACGCTGTGAAGACGAAGACGCGATGCGTTTGTCAGCTTGCCCCGTCGTCTTACTCCTCTTTCTCTTGCTGCCGTTGTGCGCATCCGACGACCGGCTTGTCGCAGGCAAGGCGCTCTTTCCAGGCGATATCGTCTCCGACTCCGGGACATTCGCATTAGGCTTCTTCTCCCCCTCCAATTCGACACCAGGAAAGCTGTACCTCGGGATTTGGTACAACGGCATCCCCGAGCTCACCGTCGTGTGGGTGTGGCCAACACGGAAGCCCCGATCAGCGTCGCCGGCCGTCGTTCCTCCTCATCTCCGCCGACGCTTGCACTGACCAACACCTCCGACATCGTCTTGTCCGATGGCGAGGGCCGCGTTGTTTGGGCAACCAACGTCGTGGTCGCTGCCATGACTGGATCGCCGTCGCCGTCGCCGTCGCCCTCGGGGCCCGGCACAGAAGCCACGCTCACGAGCGCCGGCAACCTCGTCCTCCGGTCTCCGAACGGCACCACGATGTGGCAGAGCTTCGAGCACCCGACCGACACGTTCCTCCCCACCATGATGCTCCGCGTCAACCATGGCTACCTTCCCGGTGGCCGGCTCGTGTCGTGGAAGAGCCCAGCCGACCCGTCGCCGGGGAACTTCACCTACGGCGCTGACCCGGCCACGTTCCTACAGGTCTTCATCTGGAACGGATCGCGCCCGCTGTGGCGCAGCGGTGTCTGGAGCGGCTACAGGGTCGTCGCCGAGTACGTCGCGAGCATCAACGCCATCGTCTACTTGACTGTCGTGGACGTCGAGGACGACGCCTACTTCGCCTTCAGCCTCTCCGACGGCGCCCCGCTCACGCGGTACGTGATGAGCTACTATACTCCGGCAAGCTGGAGCTCCAGAGCTGGAACAACGCCTCCATGGGGTGGGACACGATCGGCGCGTCGCCGGGCCACGAGTGCAGCAGCTACGGCTACTGCGGCCCCTTTGGTTACTGCGACTACACCGGCGGCACGGTTCCGTCGTGCAAATGCCTCGAGGGCTTTGCACAGGCGAACCATGACGAGTGGAACAACGGCAGGCTCTCGCTGGGGTGCCAGCGAAGGGAAGCGCTGCGCTGCGGCAGGGACGGGGACGGGGACGGCTTCTTGGCTTTGCCGAACATGAAGGCGCCGGACAGGTTCGTGCTCGTCGGGAATAAGAGCTTCGACGAGTGCGCGGCTGAGTGCAGCCAGAACTGCTCCTGCGTGGCCTATGCGTACGCCAACTTAAGCAGCAACTCCAAATGGTGGGATCCCACGAGGTGTCTCGTGTGGACAGGGGAGCTCATCGACATGGAGAAGACACGTGACAACGCTGAGGGGAGGGGAGCGAGACGCTCTATCTCCGGCTTGCTGGCCTGGGCACAGGTACATACATATATATACTGTATATCATATCATCCCCTGCAGTTACTGTGCATCAAGTTTCACAGTAAAATAAACATTCATCATAAATAAAACAAAAAAGAGGAAAAATGTTTTTTTAATAACTGAACTGGTTCCAGCCTCTATCATCCGGCAACGGTACATGGCTGAAGAGGAAACATGTATAGCGGCGTTTCATAGGGTGTTTTTTTCTGGATTAAAAAAAAAAGGAAACATATCAGATTAGAATTCAGCAAGATCTTTGTATATGGAGTAACCACCAGCATTTAGAGTCAAAGAAGATTATAACTTCTAAGTACTTGCAGTGGAATGAAGGATGTCCATTCATTGTTGTGATGCACTATATGTTCTCGTCATCACAAGTGGGATTCTGCGATCTATGTAGACAGAGCAAGTATCAAAATCCATTAGTTGTGTCAAATCTACAGATAAACGAAAATGATAGAAGAAAGACTTGCGAACGCTGATGCCAATCCTACCCCCACCCTCGAAAATATTCCTAATGTCTATTATCAACATGCGAGACTGGCATACAGTCATCACCGGGCGCTTTCAACAAGGTAAACTCACAGGTATATTCACTGGATTGAAAATGGAGGAGCTGAAATGGAACTGTCAGTTATGAACTGAAAACATACTTGAGTTACATTTTCTATCTTTGTATCATCACAATCAAATGTTTTAAGGACTTCTCAAAATAGTCCATAGTGGTAGACTTAGAAACTTAATTAACACAAACATTGGATCTCAGCAATTTTTCAGCACCGTGCTTGCCAACTACATCACTATACATGCATTATACTCCCTCCGTTTCAAATTATGTCATTCTAAGAATTTTAGAGAGTCAAAGTTTTTTAAGTTTGACTAAATTTATATAATAAAATAATAACATTTATGACACCAACTAAGTATTATTAGATTCTTCATTATTTATATTTTCATTGTATACCTATTTGATATCATAAATTTTTATGTTTCTTTCTATAATTTTAGACAAACTTAAAAATTTTGACTCTCCAAAATTCTTAGAATGACTTATAATTTGGGACGGAGGGAGTAATATTTTACATATTTTTTCTCGATTATGCATGTTACTCATTGACCTTGCTTTTTTTAAGGTAAAAGGACAGAAAGAAAAGCATTGAAAATCGTATTACCAGTTTTAGCAAGCATTCTGCTGATATTCATATGCCTTATTGTATGGGTTTTCATGTGGAAAGGTATATGCACTCTTTTATTGCAAAGGCAAGCATATATTAATTTTTGCACCTATACCCAACTCTACAATATTCTCACGAGAGAAGAAACGCTCATGACATTTTGGGAGCAGGCAAAAGTCGGAAACAGCAAAAACAGAAGAGGTTAGTCCTGGGTGACTTAAAAACCCCTGATGGCTTTGGAGAAGGAAGTCCTACTGAGATCTTTGAATTTCCAACTGTAAGTTTCAGAGATATTGCAGTTGTAACAAATAACTTCCATGAGTCATTTATGATAGGACAAGGAGGTTTTGGCAGAGTTTACAAGGTAATTTACTCGCTTTAATTTCATTCTTGAATTGCGCTTTTACTAATACTATACCAAAGTCTCATTCATTGTCCATTTCAACTACAAGGCAAACTTAGATGGTCGAGAAGTTGCTATCAAAAGGCTCAGCAGGGATTCTGAGCAAGGAATAGCAGAATTCATAAATGAAGTTGTTCTGATTGCCAAACTTCAACACAAAAATTTGGTTAGAATTCTTGGTTGCTGCATAGAGGGAAATGAAAAGCTACTGATCTTTGAGTACATGGCTAACAAAAGCTTATATTCTCTCCTTTTTAGTATGATCTAATCGCACATTATAGTTTCTTCATCCAACAAAATAATTTGTTTATTAATCAAAAGACACTGTTGCCCTTTGTAGACACCGCGCGCAATATAATACTAGATTGGCCAGCACGGTTTAACATAATCAAGGGGGTGGCTAAAGGGCTTCTATATCTCCATCAAGATTCAAGACTAAATATAATTCACAGAGATCTCAAAGCAAGCAATGTTTTGCTGGATGAAGAGATGAGGCCAAAAATAGGAGACTTTGGCATGGCAAGGATGTTTGGTGAGAACCAACAGAATGCAAACACAAAGCATGTTGTCAGAACATAGTGAGTGATATTTTTTTTCTGAAATTAGCATACAAATTAACCAAGGTCGCCAAAATTTATAACTCTCGCTGGCAAAATATTTACAGTGGCTACATGGCTCCAGAATATGCAATGAGAGGCATATTTTCTGTCAAGTCTGATGTGTACAGCTTTGGTGTGTTGATGTTGGAAATTGTAAGTGGTGTGAGGATAAGCTCTACAAATCAGATAATGGACTTTGAAAACCTTATAGTATATGTGAGTATAAGCTGATTTCATGAAGAATATACATTGAATTTTTTAGCACAGCCCTAATTGTTTGGTTGTTTTATTCAGGCATGGAACCTATGGAAGGAAGGGAAGGCAAAAGATTTGGTCGATTCAAGCATTGCCGAGAGCTGCATTTCAGATGAGGCCCTGCTTTGCATCCACATAGGGCTCTTGTGTGTGCAGGATAACCCCAACAACAGGCCACTCATGTCAACAGTAGTATTCGTCTTGGAGAATGGAAAAGCGACACTTCCTGTCCCAAATAAACCTGTATATTTTGCCAGTGCAAATAACGAAATAGAAGAAGTAAGAGGCAACAATCAAAATTCAAATAATAGTGTAACTCTTTCAGTTCTAGAGGGAAGGTAAGCTACTTTTGTCTCCTAGATACGGCAAATGAAATTCATTCTTTGAAGGAATCGTAGGCGTATGACTGGGCAAAGTAGTGGGCATTGATCTCTGATGAACTCTAAAGAATTCCTTTTTTTTTTTTTTTTTATGCTATTATAAGAAGAAATTCCTCTCCTGTGACTGTGTGTCGTCTGTATTTTGATTGTTTGACAGAGTTGGGCTTCCATACGCTACGGTCCAGCAACAACAATGCACACTGCACAACCGTTCAAGCCGCCGCGTGCCGAGCCGGCCCACAGCCCACCAATGTTTGGGCCTCACGCGTGGCGCACAATGCCTCGCTATGCCCAACAGCACACAAAGATTTTCTCAAAAAAAAGCGCACAAAGATGTTCTTTGTTCTTTCATTAAAAAATGGAATTTTTCCAGCAATTTTTTCAAAAAGGAATTTACCGGTTTATTAATTGAGTGCGAGATGATCCGAGTGGTGCCCCTGCCAAGATTTTGATCACGTGACCCGTCGTTCCTCTGCAAATCCCCAGAGGCCAGAGCGCTTGTTGTTAAGTTGTAGAATCCGAGTGCCATCCTTGAGATTACCTAATCACCTGTCATCATCGTCATAGATCATAACAGCGCACTGCAACTTCGTCACCTTCGTGTCAGAACTTAGAACACAGAAGCCACGCCATGTGCATTCGGAGCCGTGCCACGTTTACCATGCCGAGGTGCCGACTGCCGAGCGAGCGAGGGGAGGGGAGCTGGGGACGGGCTCTGCAGGCCGCGCTGCGCTGGCACACATAGCTATTGTGACACAACAGAGGGCATCCATCCATCATGGCGACAAGGCCTCACCACAGGTCCACAGCTGCTGCTTTGCTAGCTATTGTGACACTGTCATTGGAAAGATAACCGAATGCGGCCGTTGCCCGTAGAGGCTCACGGAAGAATAATTGGACAGACACTAAAAAACGTTGTTTATGTAATTGTAACAAAATCATTAAGTATTTTTTTTATTATCATCATGCCAAAACAATCTAGGGAGTGCCTATCAAATTTCGATTTAAAAGAGAGGAAATGTAATTTGATTGGGGTAGCTACATTACGTTGGGCAATTTGGAGATGTTGTAATGATCTAATCTTTATAAATACCAAAATATACATCTTTTATGCATGTTTTTTTTTTGAGAGAACATACTGGTGAGGTTTTCGACACTGCTGTAGTGTGATGATAAAACAAAGGAATCTTTTTGGTTAGCGAGTAGAAAATTAGAGACCATTGCATGGAGTTGTCCCTCACAGATAGAAATTTAATAATCGACTATGTTATGTATAATTTTCGCATTTTTAGTTTTCCTGATCCATCACCAACGTTGCTGAAACTATGTAATCATATAAATACTATATGCGGATCCATAGAGATGAGACACCCCCTTCCATTTTTTTTTTTAAAAGGAATGATGATCATGGAGCTAGGCCAAAACGACTCGTGCCAATTAAACGACCAAATGCATGCACCAGCGTGTACTGTGCGTGTGGCGAATATGACTTAACATGTTTTTCATATATTAAGAAGAAAAATCGAATTACATTACAATCTTCTAGTCTTTTTTTTTTAGGCTAACCACCCGGCTAGGTTTATATTACATTAAGGGTTAATGACTATAGTAAGCTCCATCGTAACACCACGCTAGGATTGCAATTGCTTAAACCCTGATAAATGGCCAATAAAAACTGGAACACACGATTGTTTCTTCACATAGAAGCCAAGAGATGAGCAATATACCAACGAGTTAAAGCCTGATAACATAGCTAGCTTTCGTGTCAAAAAAACATAGCTAGCTTAGGTACCTGTGTTTTCTTGCCACAATCCACCAGTTGATGGCCAAAACCGGCTTTGAGTATATAAGTGGAAAACCCTGCACCTGTCTCTACTCGCCTGAGCTCCAGCCTCATCCGTCCTCTCTCACACACGCCTTGGTGGTACCACCCTCTGTCTTTCGCTCACCCTGGCTTGCCCCTCCCTTTTCTAGAGCGGTGTTGGCGTCTTATCCCTGCCCATCTTTTCTTTACCCAAGGTAGCGGGTGGATCTAGTTTGGGGCAGAAGCAACGCCTTGCACCTCCTCTCTACTGTTGTCGGCGAGCGAAGACACATCAGGCGCGACTAGTAGATTTGGCATAGGCTACATCGATGGCCTCCTTCTCTCTATTGGCGGCGACGAGCGAAGGCTCGTCTGGTGTTGCCAAATTTGGCACGAGCTCGACAACAAGCAATGGCAAGTGCAGGCACAAGTGACACTTACAGCAGCGTTGGCGACCCCCTTCTCTCTAGCAGCGACGGTGGATGAAGGCGCATCTGGCATGACTAGATTTGGTATGGGTCTAACATGAGTTTGGTGGCGACATAGGCGCAGTCTTGGCACGAGCATGTGAGCGCGCGCTAAGCGGCGGTAGCACCAGCATCCCACCCTCCCTCTCTTTCTACCGGCGGCAATGAACGGAGGCGCATTTAATTTAGGCCCAATACGAGCTCAACATACACAAGCTTTACACGAGTTCCTGCAGCGGTAGGCGAAGATAGAAGCAGATGGCAGCAGCACCAACCACTATACCATTTTTAAATTTTTTATTTTAATTGATTATCACCATCCACTTTCACCACCCGTTTTCAAACCAGCGGTGATTGAGGTCCTAAGTGACAGCAGTGTGTCTGCAGGTGAAATCATGAAGAGCATGAATTTCTGTATATCTTGCAAGATGGAATCATGAAGAACATTAATCCCTGGAGTACTTTCTCCATCCTAAAATAAATACAATTGTAAGCTTTGGATGAGTCAATTTTTTTAAGTTTGACTAAATTTATAGAAAACAATATTAACATTTGTGTCTACAAACAAATTTATTATAAAAATATATTTTATAACTAATCTAATGATATTTATTGGTATCACAAATGTTACTAATTTTTTATATAGATTCGATGAAACCTGAAATTGTTTGATTCTTCGAAGTGAGAGACGAGTACCTTGCCTGCAACTTGAGCTCATGCATTCACATAAAGGTACCGAACTTTATTGGAAGTTTGAGACAAGCAAATAAAGCCACAAGCACAGACTATGAGGAAATGATAAGCTAAGGAAAAGAATGGCGCATCTCATCATGAGTTCATGACAATCACCGGTCACTGGCACAAAACCCTAGCGAAGTTAGAATGGTTTAGAGATTTATGCAAAACCTATATATTCGAGCAGTATTAATATTTAAGTGGTAGTTCTGCGGAAGACGGAGCCTTCGCTGCTCGGCGAGCCCCCCAAGCAGCCCACTCCCAAGCCAGTGCTGCCATGGCGGAGCAGGCGCTTGGCAACTCAGCCCCTTTCCCGAATGCCGGCTTCCAGGCGAGGTGAGGTTCTCGTCATGCGACGCATGGGCTATATCCAGGGTCCATCAGCACCGTCCGCGCTGGAGCTGGAGGCCTACAACAAGATCTACGGCAACACCATGACAGCGTCCAACGTTGAGACGCTGCAGGCGCTTTTCGCGGATGCTAGAAGGGAGGTGTCAAGGCCGTCGCGAAAGCGTAAGGCCATCTCCTAGGCCGCGTCGCCACGTCGTTGTCGGTTGTCTGTTTTATGTAATATCAAACCACGAGAACTTTAGTTAGGATGGTCCGGCTACGGCTGTGTTGTTGACCTCCTTTGGCGCTTGCTAGGGTGCGTTGTACGGTTGTTTAAATTCTTCTTCTTAATATAAAAGATACGCAAAACTTTTGCGTATTCGAGAAAAAAAAGAAAAAAAATATTTAAGTGGTAGTTGTGTATAAGGATTTGAAGCAACTGCTTTTGCAGAGACTTACTGACGAGCTTCTTTCTTCTCATATCTGGCCGCGGCCTGGCCCCATGATCAGATATTATCAGATGACTCTCTTCAAAGTTCAAAGATCCTAGAACAGGTCTGCATGAGAAACCAGAAAGAAAGCTTGAACTGGATGCGCGGGGTTAGTCTTCCGAAGAACTTCTGGCGTCTTGGTGGCGCACAAAAGGGCGATTAGCGGCAAGAGAAGGAGGCAAACAAGCTTAATGAAGGTGTTTCTGACATACGACACTGGTGATGATGATCAAATCTAACGTAGAAGTTCTTGTTTGTGTCATGTGAGCTTTACAAAGAGAGGCTTACACAGCTCCATTGGCAGTATGCCCACCTCCAAAAACAACAGAAATATTTGACTGCAAGGAGGTGGACAGAATGCCAAGGAACTCTCAGTAAGCGCCCCTTTGATAAGCAAGCATGACGACTACCACTACTTGCTCGCTCGATCGGAGCAAATAGCGGTCCACCCACAGACCCAGCTGCTTTTCTTGCTCACCGTAATAATAAGCATGGAGTATGCGCAGCTTTACCAGGCGCGCAATTTATAAAGCCATAGAGTAAGAGTGGAGTTAGGGTTGTGCGCTTGTGGCTTGCAAGGGCAGCCTCAGCGGGTCGCCAGGGCTTCCTATAGGACTTGGAGGACTTGCTCGTAGGAATCAGTAAAGAGAAACAAGAGTCGGTAGACGTATATAGCAAGCGCCGACCGCCGATAGGTGGCGACAATGGCTTGATAGGGGACGAAGCAGATCGGAGTTGCGGAAGGAAGCGGAGAGGGAGAAGGGGCGTGCAGCGATGCGGGGAGGAAGAGAGGGCTGCGGGCTGCGGCGGAAGTTGAGCACAGCACAAGAGGAGAAGACCGATGGGGCGACGGGAAAGAAGAAACTGGGCTCTGTCACTCTGTGGGCTGGGGAGGGAGAGTGGGACCCATGCACTCCAGCTTGGGGTAATGTGGAGTGTGGAGAGTCCATGAGTCCACGACAGGTTGGCTCTTGTTCTCTTTCCCTCTAAATTTCAGATTTTTTCACTCTCTCTTTATCATATTAATTTTTAGCCGTATGTATGGAGCATTAAATGTAAGTAAAAAAATAACTAATTGTACAGTTTGATTGTAAATCATGAGACGAATCTTTTTAGCCTAGTTAGTCCACGATTAGATAATAATTACTAAATACAAACAAAATACTACAGTTCTAATTTTTCTAACATTTTAAATCTAAACAAGGGCTTGGTGAGACAGACGACGAATCAGCAGCGATTCAATTCAATGCAGATTTCAGCAGGCGTGCACTGCATGATCCATCATGCATGCACTCCGTCTCCTTGCGTTTATGGCTGGATTAGATTCAGATTTCAGCAGCAGGAAGGATCCGATGGATGGAGGGATAGTGCCTACTGTCGCCTACGACTAGGTAGCTGCAGAGTGTGGACAAGGTGAGGGGTGTGTGCGTGTGTGTGTGTGTGTGTGTGAGAGAGAGAGAGAGAGAGCATAGATCAAATTTGTGACGATCCATCGATCGATCTGGAGGTGGTGGGTCTGCGACTGGCTGCATTACGAGTGACGACGGTATATCGGGCCATCGGGGGACAAAAGGTAGGAATTTTGAGCAGCGGTGTGTTGCTGTCCTGCCGCTCGGTCACCACACCGTCTGTCTGTTAGGTTGTGTTTGGTTCGAGGTTAGGTTGTGTTTGGTCTGGGCGAGCTAGGGGTTAAAATGGGATATCTCACTTTCTTCTGGTGTTTTGTTCTAGGACACGAGAGATGTGGTCATTCTATAGATAAATATTCTCCCAAGATGTTGTTCTTAGAGTCTCTCTGTATCAGTTCATCCTCTTGTGCATGCTGTTGCTGTGTTCTCTTTTCTCCTTCTATTGCTGCGTGCTCGTTGGAGAAGGCGAGAGGGCATGCGCGGCCTCGACGACGAGGGAGGTCCAGCCCTGGCCATGGGCAAGGCCTGTCCACGTCTCATCCCCGGCAGCCACCGACCATGGCGTGAGTAACTTGTGGCGAGCTCCCCTAGCCTCGGCGAGGGTAGCTGCAGGCAAGCTTGGCCTCGATCCTGCTGAGTCGCGGGCTAGCTTTGACCTGGCCTTGGTTGTGGCGGTAGCGAACAGCGGCGGGGACGGCTGTGGCGGTGACGGACGGGGGTGGGGCACGGACGCTTCCACACTGGACACGCACGGAGGCGGGTGAGCTCGGCCCCAGTGATGGCGCATCTGAATTGCTGAAGGAAGAAGAAGCAATAGAAAGCGGATGAGCGAGGATGGCCCTATCCTCCCAACCAAACACCGTCCCTAAAAGATGGAGTGGATTTATTCAATCCCATTCGAGAACCAAACACGTGTTATATCACAGACCCACTGTTTCATCGAGTATCCTAGGAATCGGCCATAATGCACTTCTACTGTTGCCGCCGCCCGCGGCCCGACACAGAGACGCTTGGACGAAGATGAATCCAAACAGGAGATCTGCGTCCTTTTCGGTATCATGATGGCTACTATCTGAGTGACAGAGCATAATTTTTAGTCCCTGTCACATTAAATGTTTAGACATTAATTTAGAGGATTAAATAAAGACTAATTACAAAACTAATTTGTTAGCCGAAGGCTAATTCACGAGATGAATCTATTAAGTCTAATTAGTCCATAATTTAATAATGTTGTGCTACAGTAAATATTTGTTAATGATTGATTAATTATGCTTAATAGATTCATCTTGTTAAGTACTGCGCGGCGGTACAATTAGTTTTATAATTAGCTCATGTAGGATCCTCCTAGTTAGCATCCGAACATTCGATGATATGACACGGACTATTTAATGTCTCGAACCAAACATCTGGCAACGGATCACTGCACTGCTCTTTTGCCTTGGAGTATACAGATGCGGCTACTCCTACGCCCCAAGACTGCGTGTGCCGGTGCCGTGACCTCACAAAGTCAACTGCAGCAATGAAAGGCATCATGGGAAAGTCGAAAGCGGTCCTCATCTGCCATCTCGCTGCAAGGAAAAGATCATTTCCCAAAGCGAAAATCAGTGTGACAGGCTGGCCCTACGAGGTACCCGCGGGTACCCCCACCCGTCACCAGAACCATCATTTCCATGCGAAGGGCCGCCGAACGGAGGCAATGCACTGATCGATCTCCAGCGGCCGCTCTCTCTTCTCTCTTCTCTGCAGGCCAGCGCTCCGCCGATGCGCCCGGTCGTTTAATCATGGGCGGAGCGGATGCATGCCGCCGATGCCAAGCGGACTAGCGGAGGATGGAGGAGCGAGAGCGGTTGCCGATTGCTCTGCCCGATGCCGCCGTTATGCTTCTGCACGCTCAGCAGTACAGTACCGACGCGTGCCGCACCGGCCAACAGCCCGGTGTATGATTGCGGCTGCCCGTCGTCTGCATGCGGTCTCTGCCTACCGCATTCATTCGTGCCTGTGCAGTGCTGCTTCCTGCATGCTTTGACCGCATCCGAGTATATGATGCGACCAGCCGTTTCAGGTTTTAGTGCAGCAACAACGTATACTACGTACGTACGCGATCGCCATGAACTGTTTTATACTCCCAGCGTCCAATAATAAGAATCGGGTTCATAGAATGGATAAGCTGCCTAAGAAATAGGCGCCTAAATGGGACTAGGGTTCTTATGAGCAAGTATTAAAAAAAAACTGAAAGTTTTCGATTCAAGGTAAACAAAGAAGAGAAAGAGTGAAGAGTTGAAATATTATGTTGGTGACTACAAGATTGAACATTAGTTCACCCTCCTAATGGAGTAAGCCCTTGTGAGTTCCATAGCTCGAAGAGAAGATAGGGGGATGAGCCATAGAAGAGATTCTATATTTTTTTGTTGTACTTAAATTTAGGATCTTTCACTGCACGGATCTTCTGAGAAACGAAGTTATATGCACGTAGGTTTAGAGCGAGACGAACTACGCCAATAGCACTCATCCATAAACCAGCGATAATTACAGATAGCATAAAGAAATGTAACCAACATTTATTGAAAAAAAAGCAACTCCAAAGATTTGAGACCAAGAGCGGTTAGCAGTGACCATTGAATAAGTTTTTTTCAGCTTGAGTTGGGTTAAAAGCAGTGCACCTCGAGAGTGCAAAATTGTCCCAAAACAAGAGCACATCTAAGTATGAGACGACCTAACTCAAGTTGTCTTTTTCTATTTTCTCCTTTTCAAAATGCAATGACTAGGTTTAAACTAGTTTCAGCTAGTTTCAGCTTATTCTCCCTCCCAGAATCAGCCGAAACAAACAGAGGATACACTTTTATAGGGTATATATATGTAATTTCTCACTAGCACTAATCTCTTCACCAAAGCCCTAAAGATGCGGCTTATTGAGGCCAACGTTCACCGACCGCTACCTTAGCTTCGACAACATTATCGAGGAACATAGAAAGGTGCAAATTAAATTCTCTAATGTTTTAAGTACCCTGATGCTCAAAAAAAATGTTTTTAGTACCCTTTTTCTTCCTTCACAATTTCCACTTGAGGTAGTGTTGTAGAATTTGTTCCTTGGCATCGTCCAAGTGGCGTGCAATCGAGTTGCCAACTGCGGAAGTTTCGATTTGTGTCCACGTTTGTTGCTTTATTGATGGCTAGATTATATTATAATAGGTTTTCTCGTCGTTTGAATATGAAAATGAATTGATTTATTTATTAATTGTATTTGACATGGATACTTATTTATTCTTAACTGCTAGATCATCTTTAAATTTAATGTTGCATATGCTTTCCTTTTTTTTCTTATTAATCTCATAATGTCTAGAACTTGTATTTGACATGGATACTCAGACGTTAGATCGTCATAAAATCCGTCGGTGCATATATCTTTCTTATTAATCTCGTAACTTCTGAGGTATTTTGTTTGACATGAATATTTTATTTATTCTCGACTGTTAGATCATTATAAATCTAAAGGCACATATTCTTTTTTTCTCTGATTAATAATATCATAATTTCTAGACCTAAATTTTTACAATTTAGCCCTTTTTGAACTAATTTTACATTTGGACCCCAGAGAATCTAATTCCGGATTTGGACCCAGGGGATTGGCGCCGTGATGCAGTACGCCGAGGTTAGACATTCCGGCGCCACAAACCGTGGCACCGATCGGGGATCCGATCCGCGCGTGAATTGCCGGTGTGGCGGTGACGTGTCCCCCGGTCGGCGCCACACAACACGGCGCCGATCCTCGGCGCGCCCAGATCTCGGGCGCTGGCGTTTATTCAAGTATCCGAGCCACGCTTCTTCTCTTCATTTTTCAGCCGCCCGCCGCTGCCGTTCATTACCGCCCACCGCTTGAGTCGCCTGACCTCGCCGTCCCTCGCCGTCGGACTCGCGCGAGGCGGACCTCCTTACCGTCAGCGCCCGGGCAGCGCTTCGCCCTCGGCCCGCCGCCCGCTTGAGGAGGCGGCATTCCCGGCCGCCCACCGCCGCGCGGCCACTGCCGAGCTGACCCGCCCGGCCGCCCACCGTCGTTTGGCCGGCTGCCTCTGCCGTCGAGCGGGCCGCCTGCCTTTGCCGGCGGTGGGGCCTCGCTCCCAAGGCCACGCCCCTCCGGCTCCCAAGGCCGCCCTAGCTCGCCGTCCTCGTTGCCCTTCCTGCCTGCGCCCTCCGGCGGCGAGGGCGGCTTCCCGGTGGCCAGCCGGCCGCCTGGCCCTTCTCCCGTCCGCTGCAGCTGCTGGCCGTCTCCCCATCGAACACCGCTGCTGCTGCAGCTTTGGTAATTTTAATTTTTTTAGCCAATTTAGATTGCCAATGTAGTTAGTAATTATAGTTAGTTAGCAAATTTAGTGACCAAATGTAGGTATTAATTTTTATTTGTCATTTACATTATGTGAATTAATTGTGATTTGGCTTAGGTCTTATTTAGTTATGTAACTTAGTAATAGATTTATGCAAATCGCCTATATATGCAGCTAGTTTTATTTAGTGTGCAGAATTAGTGTGCAATTTTATTGTGCATTATTACTATTATTGTTATTATTATTAGCTAGTAGTTATATTTGCTGGATTGCAAATTTAGAAAGTAAAGTGTAGTTTGTTAGTAAATGTAGTTAGAAAATGTAGTTATTAGTTAATAGTAGTTGATAGGAGGATTGTAAGTAGGGAACGTATCTAGTGCAAACTAACTTTCCGTGAAAATCCGTGCAAACCAAGGTAAAAAAGTCGTCTAAATTCACAAAAAAATCACACATGTAGATGATATAATGATACATAACCTTGTAAAATATCTTGTCCAAACTCGACTTCGTTTGTGAGATATAAAAATAACAAATTTCTACCAAATCATCCGACGGTTTTCTGGCTTGAAATTTATTATTTTTATATCTCACAAACGAAGTCGAGTTTAGACAAGATATTTTGCAAGATTGTGTATCATCATATCATCTACATGTGTGATTTTTTTAGTGAATTTAGACAACTTTTTTACCGTGGTTTGCACAGGTTTTTATGAGAAGTTAGTTTGCACTAGATACGTTCCCTTGTAAGTAATACTTAACAGTAGTTAGTTAGTATTTACATTACCAACTAAGTAGGTAGTAGTTAGTACTTTCTTATTAGTTAGTACTTGGGTAGTAGTTAGTACTTAGTTTTTTTAGCAGTGTCTTATGATGATTATTATTTTGGATGATTTAGATGGATATTTTATTAACCCTACACCATGGTGGCACAATTCAAAGAGATGGTTTTGGAAATGTCACATTTGTTGGCATGCGAACCATGCCTGTGTTGCTTAGTGAGAGGCCTTCATTCACTGACCTAGTTGGGCGGGCTCGGCATGAGCTGCGTTGTCATGCAAATGATGAAGAAATTGATCTTGAGGGTGTTCTCCACTTTGGTGCAAAGGAATCATTTTCAAGTAGGATGGTCCCAATTAGCTCTGAGGATGAGTTACAGAGTTTTGTGAGATCAGTTATGAGGACTCCATATTCATTTTTAGATGTATATGTCAGCAAGAAGTACATTGATCCCACCCCTCATGGGTACTCACCGCCTCATCACGGTTATTCACCGCATCAAGGGTATCCCCCTCAAATGGAAAATCCGGTTGTTGACCCTCCTCTGGCTACCCGGGAGGTGGAAAATGTTGTGGTGGGAGATGCTCAATCCGCTCCTAATGAGGAAGGATTTTCTCATCAAGTCATAGGGGAACGCCCTAATGAAGATGTTATTCCTCCTCCTCAGGAAATCCCTTTGACCCAGGAACATCCTAGTAAGTGTTGCAATAACATCCTCCTCTTGTCCACTAACCGTCACTTCATTTGTCCTTTCACTAAAACACAACCATTTTCTTTCTTATGTAGGAGACAATAATGATAATGTAGGCTGCCCTCCTATGCCACATTCAGCTTGCAGGGCCTCAAATAGTGTTGATGTGCAATTGGAGGATGATGAGGAGCCTTATGGGGACGCTAGAGCTGTTCATTTTGATGATGATTGTCCTGTTCCTGCCTTATCAGAATAAGACAAAGAATTCCTTAGGCAGTATTGCCCTGATCGGGATCCAGCAGTTCATGAGTTTAGCAACCTTAGTCATTCTCAGCAGGTATACGCACAATGAAGGGATGATGAGCTATTAGAGGCCCCCGAAGGGAAGCATTGAAATTAAAAAAGGAATGATTTTCAAGGACTTGCCCACATTGAAACGGTGGCTACAGGGCTATGCTGTGAGAAGGAAAAGTGCCTTTTAGGGTGAGGCATTCTTATGTTCAGCGGCGGTACACTGTCATGTGCGAGGATGCCCACTGTGAGTGGAGGGTATGTGCTCGTAAACAGAAGGACACAGGAAAATTTAAGATCACCAGAACAGTTGGTCCACACACTTGTGCCGAGTCAGATCTTGGTGCGAAGCATCGGCAGCTGACCTCTACTTTGTTAGCAAAAGCAATTGTCAACATGTTGAAGGGTCAGCCCAATTTGAAGGTTAACTCAATTATGGAGTTTGGTTTCAGGGTCTTTGGTGGATACACGATAACATATGGGAAGGCGTGGAGGGCAAAGCAGCATGCATGGAAGATGATATATGGGGATTGGGAAGAGGGGTATGAGAAGCTGCCAGAATTGTTCAATGCAATGAAAGCAGTTAATCCAGGAATGCATTATGAGTGCATCTTGAAACCAAATGAATGGAAGGATGGGAGGGAAATATTCTTTCGTGCTTTCTGGTGCTTTCCCCGGAGTGTTGAGGCCTTCAGACATTGTCGTCCCGTCCTATCCATTGATGGTACATTCCTTCTTAGCAAGTACATGGGCCCACTCTTGGTAGCCATTTCCTGTGATGCTGACAACGCCTTGGTTCCTTTGGCGTTTGCTTTGGTGGAGAGGGAGAACAAAGACAGTTGGGGACGGTTCTTGCGCCTTGTTCGGATACATGTTATAGGGCCATCTAGGGAGGTTGGTGTAATCTCCGATAGACACCAAGGAATACCAAGTGCCATGCAGGAGCAGATCCCGGGGTATGGAACTCTGCACCACCATTGGTGCACTCGCCACCTTGCAGAGAATTTACTGAGGAAGGATGGTACGAAGGATAACTTTCCACTTTTCGAAGAGGTTGCTCACAAGCTTAAGGTGCAGAGATTTCAAAAAAATTGGAGCAGCTCAAGATTGCAACAAACGCAGAAGGGAGGCAATGGTTGACAGGATTAATAAGGGAGCCTGAGAAATGGACAAGGGCACATGACCAAGGTGGTTGGAGGTATGAGTTTCAGACTAGCAACATGGCCGAGTCATTTAACAGCGTGCTGAAGGGTATACATGCCATGCCTATCAATGCTATCGTGCAGTTCACTTTTTACAGGCTAGTTGCATGGTTCAATGAAAGGCACGCTACCGCAATGACACTACAGAGCAACCGGCAGAGATGGGCACCTAAACCGAGACAACATCTAGAGAAGGCCAAGCAATTAGCTCGCGACCATACCGTCCATTGCTTTGACCATAGCCAAGGGAGGTATGAAGTAACAGAAACCACAGGCACAACGGTAGATGGTGAGTCGAGGCCGCCGAGGAGTTACATTGTGGTGCTCATAGATTTCTCATGTCAGTGTGGCAAACCAAGGCAGTACCACTTTCCATGTTCTCATTATATTGCAGTAGCTTTGCATCGCAACTTTGCGTACGAGAGCAGGATACCAAGGGAATTCAGTGTGGACAGCCTCATGAGTACATGGACTCCTCGTTTTGAGCCATACCTGGACGAGTCACAGTGGCCACTGTACACAGGGCCAAAATACATAGCGGACCCAGCTTGTCGTTGGGACAAACGTGGCACCAGGAAGAGAAACAGATACAAGATGGTAATGGATCAGGTTTCTGGTAGGACACGACGAGGTAGAGCAACCCCATTTCTTACTGACCCTGAGCCGAGCCAATGTGGAAAGTGTGGGAGGGTGGGACACAACTCACGTACATGCCATTGGCCACTTAGTCAGGTACAAATTTGATACATATTAGTTATAGCTTGCACGTATTTAATTGTATGTTATTTGGTGTGTCCGTATTGGTTATGTTATTGTTTATGTTATTTCTTGTATGCAATAAGTTGTATTGATCAATTTGTAATAATATTTTGAATTGCAGGATGGAGCCGTTCCCCCTCCTGGAGCCGTACTACGAGGAGAAGCACCGAGGACGACGGATAGCAGAGGGGGAGGTATTTATCACATCTTTCTTCATGTGTCTTTTTTGTCCCTTCTATTACTGTATGACTAATGTTTTTTTGGCAATGCTTGCAGAAGCTGGCCCCTCTTCATCCTCGAACCCATGACAAGTTCGGGGAGATGCGGTACGACGACAGGTGCACACCTCTCCTGCAGAGGGCTGGCCTGGATGTCGTATTGTATCAGGTTCACCGCGGGTTGCCTATCATCAACCCTGGGGCGATCACAGCGTTGGTTGACAGGTACAAGTAGAAACATGAAAATTAAGTAATAATCTTTTCAATTGAGAGATCACTAATATATATTCTCTGTATGTTTTGTAGGTGGAGGCCAGAAACTCATAGTTTCCACCTCCCTTGTGGTGAGATGACGGTTACGCTGGAGGACACTCAGAAGATCATGGGTCTCAGCGTGCGGGGGCGTCCAGTTACCGGGCACTACAGGTCCGATAATTGGAAGGATAGAGTGGCTGCCTTCCTCGGCAGAGAGCTGCCTGCCAACGCTGCCCGCACATCCGGAGTACCTCTCTCTTGGTTGAGGGAGAACTTTGCTAAGTGTCCGGTGGATGCAGACGAGCAGACAGTAAGGAACTACTGTCGGGCCTAGGTGTTGCACTTGTTTGGGTGTGTCCTTTTCCCCGACGGGACCGGAGACATCGCGTCTTGGATGTACCTCCCTTGCCTCAATGATTGGGACATGGTGGGAGGGTACAGTTGGGCCTCTGCTGTGCTGAGCTTCCTGTATTGCAACCTTTGCGAGGCGTGTCGCCGGTCTTCGGGGAATTCGACAATTGGAGGGTGCGTGTACCTTCTCCAGATATGGATGTGGACTAGGCTCCCAGTTGGCCGACCTACCGTTCTTCAGCCTTGTCCGTGGTTCCACGTGGGCAACCTGCGACACCGACCGACGGTTGCGTACCTGTGGGACCAGGTTCAGGTGCCACATGCTAGGAGGGCACGGGCGTACGTTGAGTACTCCAACGAGCTAGACAACCTCTCATCCTCGATGGTAAGTTGGCTACACAATTGCCTAGTATACTTGTAGCTCTTTTATGCCCTTAAAGAACTTGGAAAAATTAAAAGGCATGGTAAACATTAATATAGGCTGAATCAACATGTTTTAGTGTTCATTTGACATATTAAAACTGTTGAAAGTGCTGTGTAGGCTTACATTGCAATTGTCAACATGACTTCAATATTTAATGCCGCTATTTCAGCCTTTCTATACAGTAGTTAGAACATTCAGTTTTGCATGACCAAATCAATGTTTTTTTGCATTTGTGGTAAATACCAAAGTTGTAGACAATTTAATTATTTAACGTGTTAAATTTTGAGAGCATTTGTATCAGTATTTTTTGAATTGTGGCTGTTCAAGATTGGGTACAAGTTGGGGGTTACTTGCAGGAATTTCTGATAAGCACTTGAATGTTTCTTTGAAGCAAGTGTCATGGTGATATATTATGAGTTCTCGTATTGTTAACATGAACTAATGGTTTTCTGGTCTTATGCAGGTTTCTTGGCAGCCGTACGAAATGGCAGTAGTAACAAAATCTTCCATTGAGCACGGCATGCTTCGCTGATGAAGACATATACATGATGAGGTGCTCACTGATCTGCTTCTACGCTGTTGAGTACCACTTGCCACACAGGGTTGCACGCCAGTTTGGTCGGAGACAAGAATGGCCAGTCGAGCCGTTCTCCACATCAATAGAATTGCACAAGTAAGCCTCCTATGATCATGTATTAGTTGAGGGCATCAAAGATTACTAGGTCATGTACGTTGCAATTTAAAGAATTATTTAACATTGTTTCCTTTCATGCTTGTACAGGATTGATCATCGTCAGCAGAAGAAGACGGTGGACTTTGAAACCCTGCACCGTGCATACATTGAAGAGTGGGATCAGCAAGATGACAACTTGTATGAGAACGAGGAGCCGCACAACCACAAGAGCTTCCGGGAGTACCTTTCTTGGTACGTTAGTGCTACACGTTCCAGATTGAAGGTGGAGTGGTCTCAAGCGGACTATGCTGACATGGAGTCTTCCGACGATGAGGACACGGCGTACAACCTTGCGACTCGCTCAGGCACTCAAGTGGAGGCCCCATCATTGATAGAGCGGTAAAATCCTATTTCAATATTTTTGGGTCTTTTCGAGTTAGCAAACATAAACTGTGCATACTCTACTTGCTCAACCATATTCAACTCTAACAAGACAACCTAGGCATAGTGTGATAGGCAAAGTGGCATATCATATAACCGTTCCATCATTTGCAGGGAAAGACTATGAAGCGATGTCTGGTGGACATAGAGCATTTGTCTACTACACAGGTTGACGACAACACACGATCCATTCTAACTGTAAGCCTCTAAACTTAGTATACATGAATGAGTACTTCAAACTTATTGCTATGTTCCCATCTTGTTGTATGACATAGTACATATGCATCAGTGGTGTGTTTGGAACTTGTTCACTAACCAGGAGTGTGTTGACAGAGGATAGCAGCTCGACTCTGACGGGGAGCACGGTGTTGTGGTTGCTTGTCCAGTGTAGCAGTTGACGTGCAGGGGCCCTCCACACGACGATCAGATACTAGTGGTGTTGCAGGTTGTGGAGAACAAAGCTCGTCCCACGCTACAGTTGACACTTTTGAGGCCGTTCGAGGCGACGACGAGGAGATCGAGGAGGAGTCTGATGACGAGGAGGCTACTAACGACGAGCTTGGTGCTTCACAGCTTCAGGACGCTCCGTCCACTCAGGCTTCGCAGCCTCCACGGAGGAACCGCCGTCCACCTAACCCTTACACTCCAGGGTCTCGGGCTCTAGGGGTAAAGGGAAGAGTAAGGCTAGGAGGCAGTGACCTGAGAGTTGTAGGTTTGATTAGCAGTTGACATAGATGGAGTAATTGTATTGTATGGACTTTGATTATGGACTCTATGTACTAGTACTACGGTTTGTATGGACTACTATGGACTGTGTGGACTTTAATTATGGCTTGCGTGAAATTATTGGTGAACTGTGTGGAATTACATGTGCATGTCAATTTGGTTTCATCTATTTTGGTTATATGTTGACATGTGTTGCGAAAGGATATATATATTGTGATAATATGTACGTATGGATTGTAGAAAAAAGAGCGGAAACTCTGCCGAATTTTTAGGTAAATTCTCACATGTCATGCCATGAACAGCCATACAATAACTATAAAGTTAAATTTTAAGAACTCCTTTCCGGATCCTTATCGGGACGCAAATTGAAATTAAGAGTCACGAAAAATATTAAAACACAAATGACTCGACAAATAGAAATAAATAACGTGCAACACCGATACAGTAGTCCACTAAATTATTTGACATAGTTCTAGATAACTAAAAGTCAATCACAGATAGTAGACGAAAAGTACTTAACAACAATACCTAACAGCAATGTCCACGAATAAAGCTTAGAACTACCAACAATACTACTACTGAGTGCAACGAGGCCACTTTCCCTTCCTCGCAGCATCGGGATTCTCCTCCATTGCTGCTTTTGCTCGGCGAGCCCGCTCAAGCTTTCTCTCTCTCCTCTCGGTATGCAGCAATCTTCCTCATTTCCTCCTCTTCTTTGCGCTCCTTCTCCGCTGCCTCCTCTCGGCGTCTCTTCTCCATACGCTCCTTCATCTCCTCATCCCACTCCTTCATCCGCTGCAAGTGCTGCTTGTCCTGCTCACTAATCTCAGTGTCGATCCACTGCTCAAAATCGCAAAGAGGTGGAGGGGTCTGCATAACATTTAAAAAATACTCCACGTTAGTGTAACAAAAAATTTAAACAAACAAATAGTACAAATTGCTATACTTATTTCTCACCATTAATCCAATACGGATCTGATGATCAGTCGGTTGGTATGCATAATTAGCACACATCCAATACCGCTGACCATATGTTTCCTCTTCCACACACTTGTCCACCTTGCAAGGATCACCACAATAGCACATGGGAACAGGAACACCACTAGGCAATGGCAATCGTATGAAAGCATTCTCCGGGCGCCGTCCACTGTTCAACATTGCAAGGTATAATTTTATTAACCCTAAGAGTCTAAATTTAGTTAATAATTGTTATAAATAAAAACATCGACAAAGGATACCTTGGTTTACTAGATTTACCGCGTCTTGGCATCCTAAAGGAGCAAAATGAACATATTAATAATTGCTACAAACCCTAACCAACTAAGAACCAAATGTACAATAATACACGAGATTCAATCCAAAGCAATGCAAAAACACTAAGGAGCGAAGAGAGGATACCTTACTCTTCAAATTGTATGGATCAAATCCAAGTTTTCACGGTCCAAAATGATGATCCCTAATGGCTCCTTGAGGTGAGGAGAGCACTAACCCGAGAGAGGAAGAGGATGAAATGGGGGCTGCTCGGCCAGGGAAAGGGGGGTGGAGGATTTTGAAACATTGGTCGGCGCCAAGATCCACGGCGCCTAGATTTAATTACTTGGCGCCACAATCTACGGCGCCGACCGTCGGCCACATCAGTGCCACGTGACAGGGGTCGGCGCCGTGTGCTATGGCACTGAGCTATTTTACCTAGGCGCCTTGTGTTACGGCGCCGATCGCTGGGTCCAAATCCGGAATTAGATTCCCTGGGGGTCCAATTATAAAATTAGTTCAAAAAACGGGCTAAAATGTAAAAATTTAGGATTTTTCTAGACCCTCACGACGAAAGCGAAGGTTACATTTAACACCGTTGTATATACTATCTCAGCTGATCCGTCGCAAAATGAATCAATTTCTAGAATCATCTTAAGTCAAAACAATATTAAATTTGACCAACTTTATTAGATTGGATAACAATGTTTATGACACTAAATAAGTACATTATGAAAATATATTTCATGTTGTATCTAGTGATACTAGTTTGATGTTATAATTACGGGCGCTCTTCCTATAAAATTTAGTAAAACTTAAAATATTTTGACTTAGAACATCTCTACAAGTTGATTTGATTTGAGCCAGATAGAGTATGTAAGGACGTGTTTGGGTATAGATAAGAAGAATAGGATGGACATATTCCAGTTTTCTGGTACACAGTGGTTTCGCTTCCATCTCTATATTTGGTTAGAGAGATGTGGACGAAATAAAATATCCTACCTCGTTGTGGTATTTGGTTCAGACATAGACATATATAGGAGATAAAGTCGTCCTTGAGCAGTCTGAACTCTGCAGTCAAGGTATCGGCCGGAGAAATGATCTGTAGGAAGATACTGTGCCGGAGATTAAGTTGACTGGTGATAAGTAGAGATTTCGTCTCATAGGTATCTCGACGACACATTCTGCGCTCTGAGACAAATTACAAACAGATTAATAAGCTCCATTTGAGAAAAAGATGAGGTACCCTTTCGGCCGTTCCTTTGCACTGAAGCAACATAGTTTTTTTACAATACTTGGAGAGACGTTGGAAAGCATTTGCTGTGTCTATGATTGGTGGGCCCTTATGAGATAAAGTATTGAGAGGCGTTTAGGGAGAGGCGTTAACTGTGCCTATGATTGATGGGTCCTATACACCAAAATGCCTCCAGATGTCTACACTCAAAAAGGAGTGGTAATTCCTACTCAATTACTTTTTTGTAATTCTTTTATGTAATTAAAGGTAAAACAGTAACTTCATAATAAAATCATAATGTTTTGATGATTAGTATAGTTGGGGTGTATAATTCAAGTTCTATAGTTAGACGAATACTTTTTTAATAATTAAAAGAATTCTTACAAGGTTTCAGCCGTCGCTGTCCAGCCGTAGGCGCATTCGCGCGCCGCTGGCCTGCCACCGCTTTCCGCCTCCAGCCTCCGTGTTGCCGTCGATGCCTCCCGAGGCGGCGCTCTACATGCTACCCCACGTCGCCGCCGCCGCGACGAAGCGGGCACGGGGGGTGATGCCGGCCAAGTCCGCGGCCCAAACGGCCAGCTGCCTGCCTCCTCCCACCGCTGATTCCCGCTTCGCTCCATTCGCCTCCCGGAGGCCGCCGAATGCCTATGCCCAGCTGAAAGGTCCTAAATGGCTAGAGGGGGTGAATAGCCTATAAACATTTCTACAAAAACACTAAAACATAAGGTTAGTAACAAATGAGGCGATAAAGTTTTTTGCGCTAGCCTACTCAAGATGCAAGCCACCTACTCAATAATTCTAGTTAGCTATAATCTTTATGTCACACACAATGCTAAATTGCTACTTCTACCACTAGTGAGCTATTTTACACGCTAATGAACTAGGCTACACTAGCTATCTCTACACAAGTAACTAAGAATGTAAATACAAGAGAGGTAGAGTAGTATACCGAGCCGGGCAAGTGATCAATCAATGTATATCAATATGAATACCAAGAAAGTCCGAGACAAATCAATCACAATGAATTCAATTGTTGACACGACGATTTATCCCGAGGTTCACTTGCTTGCCGGCAAGCTACGTCCTCGTTGTAGCGATACACCCACTTGGAGGTTCATGCGCTAATAGGCTTTACACACCTAACCTGCACTTGGGTGCCGCACAACCAACACAAGATGGGGATCCACAAGCTACGAGCAATCCACTAGAGATACCTTTCGTGATCTCCCACGGGGAAGGCTCAAGAATCCCTTACACATCACCGGGAGGTGGTCATGAACAATCACCAACTCGTACTCAACCCTCCACCGCTGCTCCAAGCCGTCTAGATGGCGGCAACCACCAAGAATAACAAGAGAACCCGCAGCAAACTCGATCTCAAGTACCACCAGATGCTAGAACACTAAGCAAATGAACTAAAATCACTCCTGATCTCACTAGATTGATGAATCAATGATGGAGATGAGTGGGAGAGGTTTGGCTTAGCTCATAAGGATGTATCAAGCATGAGAATATCCAAGAGTATGAGCCAGAACTGGCCAACCACCTTATATAGAGCCCCCAAAAGAAATACAACCGTTACACTCAAAAGGGGCCCATTTCGTGCTGACCGGACGCGTGCTTCGAGATGACCGGACGTGTCCGGTCCAGCATTAACGGCCACGTGTACTACCCATTTGAATTCCAACGTTCGCGCCCAACGGTTAGCAGTGCTCGCGCGAAGAGGTGTACGCACCGGACACGTCCTGTGACACGACCGGATGCGCCAACAGTGGCGTCTGGTCACAGTCCAGTAAGGTTCCAGAGAGGATTTTTCGCGACCGGACGCGTCCGGTCACCCCTGACCGGACACACCGCGAGTCCGGTCGCCTCCCTAGACGTTTCTCGTGCTGCGGCGCGTCTCGGTCGGTCACTTCGACCCTGCGTCCGGTCATCACCCAGAGAGCTCCCGAGAGGGGCTTCCGATGACCAGACGCATCTGCAGCCGCAGAGCGGATGCGCGCACTCGCCTACAGAGGACTGGACGCGTCCGGTCACTTTGAAAAACACCGAATTCTGTCTCGCAAGCTCGACAAGAGGGTGAGTGACCCACACACCTCAATCCTTGCTCTCAAGTGCCAACACCAAAGTGTCTCACCACTTGTGCACATGTGTTAGCATTTTTAAATTATTTTCAAGAATTAAGTTAGCTCATACTAGGTCCTAATGCACACGCATAGTATTGAATCACCTAGTGGCACTTTGATAACCACATTAGCTTCGAGAACCCCCTTTTAATAGTACGACTATCTATCCTAAACCCACTCAACACTCACTTGGTGTCTTGAGTGGTAAAACAAAATGACCCTATTAATTATACCTTTGCCTTGAGCCCATTTTGTTTTTCTCTTTCTTCTTTTCCAAGAAGTGGAGCACTTGATCATCATCTTTTGGAGTTCACCACCATCACCATGAGCTTCTCCATGTCTCCACCACTTTGGCATGGACCTTCCTATCTCTCGCTACACACACTTCGCTCAATAGGATTAATCCTGAAGGTTTCATCAATTATCTAAAACTAAACTAGGGCTTTCACCAGTGCCACCTGCTCTTAACCCCGTGTGCCTCACCTCGCCCGCGCCGCGCATGGTGTGGTCCAAGACAGCGCCCTGCAGGCTTGGCTGTGGCAGCGAGGGAGTGGGGGGAGGGGGGTGGGAGGCTGAGGCGGCTCGTGGGGTCCAATGGCGATGGCCGGGGCGGCTCCCGCACCGGCGCCCTTGCTGCTCCGGCGGTGCCCGTGCTCCACGCCTCCCTGGCCAAGGAACTGGAGCTAAAGGTGGGACATTTAGTCCCAGCTTTGGAACCAGGACTACAGGCCCTTTAGGCCCGGGACTAAAGGCCTGTAGTGCAGTAGTGACATCGTGATAGTTTCTGATTCCCGCAAACGATAACCAAATTCAAGGATATCTTAGGCTTAATAGCAAAATCGACTAAAATTCCAGCACTGAACACCATCCACTTAACTGGCACTATAGCACTATGCTACACCAACCCAACAGAAGCCCAGGCCTTGTTATTGAGTTGGTTGAAAAAAATTTGAAACTGTAGCATTTCGTTTGTATTTAGCAAAAATTGTCCAATCATGGACTAACTAGGCTTTAAAAATTCGTCTCGTGATTTCCAACTAAACTGTGCAATTAGTTATTTTTTTACTTACATTTAGTGCTCCATGCATGCGGTAAAAATTGATGTGATGGAGAGAGTGAAAAAACTTAGAGAAATTGGTGAATCTAAACAAGGGCCCAGCACTGAACCCCATCCACTTTCTAACTCCTTACTATGCTACACCAATCCAACTAGCCAAGTCCTTGACCTACAACAATACCCTAATCTAAGTGCCTACTGTCAGATTTGCTCAATCAGGCATCTTGTACGCCTACATCAACCTTATAAGCTGCTACAGGTTGCTGCACGGCAAGATCTCAATGTCAAGATCAAGTGGTCTGAGCAACTCATCGGTGGTCTTGGGAATGACGCACTTCTCGTATCCAGCTTGGCAATAGCCATCACCCGCTTGTCCATTCTTGGCACCTTTAACAAGGAAAATGGAAATAAATATTACTACAACTGGTTAAAATAAACTCCATAGGTACAGAAACCTAAGATAATGCCTCTAGTATGCAAGAGAGTGGCCCCATTGAGAGAACCATTAAATACAATCAGGACTGAACTAGTGACAGCACGAAACCCACTATTTACCATATCGTCGACATCAGAAATTACTGTTCTAAGTTCACCACCGAGGCCGACCTCTCCAATAAATGCAACATCATTTGGGATAGGAAATTCGAAGAAACTGAAACAAGAAAAGAGGATTTCTTAGAAGAACAGAAAATATACCAAAACAGGCTCGGACCACCTGCTTTTATATACAGAAACAAAGACAAGAAACCATAGAACCATAATTTGTGCTTCACCAATATGCTTGGTAGCACAAAGTTTATCAGTGAATTTCAGTTATTCTGTCTAACTACGGCCCAAAAGTCACATATATAACTATGCTAACATACCAGAGAAACAGGAAATAGTTAAGGGGGAGCTTAGGTACCTATATAAAACTAGAACTAAATCTTGTACCGACGACTGCCTAAAATATAGCACAAATTATGGCCTGCTGCATGTTAGTGTTCCAAGCAGATTTTGCTTATATAAAAGAATATATAGCAGATTTTAATTCACTTCTCATTCTACTTCAGTTGACTGATTGGAGCCGAGTGCCAAGTTAATTGTAGTACAGTTGGGTTTTACATAGATCAATCTCTAAGTGCAAAGATAATTGAAGCCGAGTGCCAAGTTACTTCAAAGCTCAAAGCCACATTTGTGCCAAGACAAAATACATGTTAATAAAATAGCACAAGTAACACCTTACAAATCCAATTCAACCGCTGGAGGACCAATATCTTTTCACAGGGAAAACAGAACAAGGCTATAATGGCATCAAAATGAAAAGGTGGAATGTCTTCAGACATTTCCATATCATTGAAGAAAAAATAAGTAACACAAAACAAAAGGCAGGTATTCAACTAACCATGCAAACTTAATGGGTCCAGAGTGGCATCTGGTTTCATGCTCCAGAAAAGAAGTGCACCTCACATCTTTGGTCTGACAGAAAGGCCTCTTTTGGCACACTCTGAAAGCTTATTGTACCATGGTAAAGAACTGGCATTCACATTTGCATCAGGGAAAATAGTCTCGCCCCCTTCTTCAACATCTGATATGTACCCATTGAAACTTAATGCTTTAATTTCAGATATATTGAACCTGTGGCTCGGATTAGTTGCTGCATTGCAATGGAGCACCAAAACACAATGCTAACACATATTAAAGATCTAGGAAATTAACTAAACAGAAATCAAACATTTTTCAGATACACGAGTTTCTAATTCCAATTAGAACAAGAATCCTCTAGATCCATAACCCTAGAACAAATTGCCTCCAGAAGCTGTCACATTACCATAGTTGAGGCAGCAGTTGACTGGATTTCGATCTTGTTAGAGATGGGGCAACAACGGGAGCAGCGTGGATGGGAGGAGGCGATAGGGGAATGTCAGTGGAGGCAGGAACCTGATGCGGAGGACACCGTCGGCACCGGCGGCGGAGGGCGGGGATCCTGATGCCGAGGACGTCAGCACAGGGTGGAGGGCCCAATGTAGAGAACGTCGAAGGCCATGATGGAGGCCGGGGTCCCGGTGTGGACGGCATGAGCGGCCTGAAGGGTTACGAGGTTGCTATGCTAGCCGGAAAACAAAACTTTTCGACCTCATAAACTAGGAACAGCCGCCAGTTATAGATCAAGGGATTACCACTAGACGCGCAGATGCAAGCGGAGTTGTCTCGATGTAGACGTACGCGTCGTAGCAGTGCCGTGCAGTTGCCTACACCCGTCTCACGTACAACCTCCTCGCGGTTCGTCCTTGTGCTCCAGATGCAGCACCTCCGAGGTATCCACACGTACAGGGAGGAAGCGGCGCGTCTCCGGACTGCTAGATCCGCGGGAAGCGTGGGCGCGTGCGTGGGAGAGCGGGGCTGCCAACTATTGGCGTCTAGGACTGATTAGGTCAGCCCCCACGCCCTCCCACATATATATAGGCGTCCCTTAACAGGCCTACGAGTCCAAGGCCCATTAGGAACCCTAATCTTAGTCCAACTCAGATCCTAATCCGAATTAGGCTTCCAACCCCTTAAGCGTGTGACCCTATGGGTTCACGCACGCATAGACATGGCCCAAGTACCATTACTCAACCAATAGATGATAGCGGCCTCTAGCAAGGCGTATCAACTCCTATGCATACGCAAATATCTTATCAGACGAACCACCACAATTAACATACATGTTATTCCTTTGCCTCACGATACTTGGTCCAACTCGTAGGTTAACACTTAACCTAAGCACGGCCATGCATTTCTTGATCCAATCATTCGAGTGGTCCAACAGTATCTCTCTCAATCAAGAGGGGCAAATTCCATCTTGATTGACTGTGCCTCGCAAAGATGTTTCCCGACAAACCCGAAGACTACCTTTATAACTATCCAGTTACGGAGTAGCGTTTGATAGTCTCTAAGTAGGTCGTTTCACATCTCGAATGCATACGACAATCTCAGGTCTAAGGACATAACGTACATGATGTGAATAGAGATATAACATCTCACGTTGGGTCTATCCAGCCCCATGTCATACATGTGCCCACAATATTAGTTTGACATCTCTATGTCCATGACCTGTGAAACATGGTCATCAACTAATATTGTGCTGATCTAATATACTTGTATGTCTCACACACATTGATCAGGGACAACTTTAGAATAACCATACAAGTAAAAGAGTTTCACAAACAATTCACATAATTGCCAATCGATACAAGTTGCCTTTCAATGGATATTCAATATACTCATAATATGTCATGGATACAATGTAATACAATCATCTCTATGATTACCTCTAGGGCATATTACCAACAATCTCCCACTTGCACTAGAGTTAATCTTTAAGATATCTAATACCTATAGACCTCACGTGCGCCTCATGCTTAGGCTGTGGAAGAGCCTTTGTCAAAGGATCTGCGACATTCAAATCCGTATGTATCTTGCACATCTTGATGTCACCCCTTCTAATGAAATCTCGAATAAGGTGATACTTCCGTAGTACATGTTTGTTCTTTTGATGATTCCGTGGCTCCTTAGCCTGCGCAATAGCCTTATTGTTGTCACAGTGTAAACTCAATGGGCCAGACGCATTCGGAAACACACCAAGTGCAATGAGGAACCTCCTCATCCAAACACCTTCCTTCGCCGCTTCGGAAGGCTGCGATGTACTCGGCCTTCTGTAGAATCGAATCAGAATCGCCTCCTGCTTGGAACTCTTCCAACTTACTGCACCACCGTTTATTGTGAACACAAAACCTGATTGAGATTGTTGATCATCTGGATCAGTTTGGAAGCTAGCGTCGATGTAACCATTTACAACGAGCTCCTCCTCACCTCCATAGATTAGGAACACATCTTTAGTCCTTCTTAAGTACTTAAGCGTGTTTTTCACAAGTGTCCAAAGACTCTCACCGGATTACCTTGATATCTGCGCCGCAACACTTAGAGCATATGAGACATCATCGGGCGAGTACATATCAAGGCATACATAATGGAACCAACTGCCGAAGCGTATGGAACCTTACTCATGCGCTCCCGCTCAACATCTGTCGAAGGACATTGTTTCTCGCTGAAGCGCATACCATGTGACATAGGCAAGAACCCTTTCTTGGAACTTTCCATGTTGAACCATTTTAACACTTTGTCAATGTACGTATCTTGGCTTAATCCTATTAGCCTCTTTGATCTATCTCTATAGATCCTAATGCCCAAAATGTATGCTGCTTCTCCTAAATCCTTCATAGAAAATGTTTCATTCAGTGAAGTCTTTATAGATTGCAACATAGGAATGTCATTCCCGATCAATAATATGTCATCCACATACAAGATCAGAAATACAACAGCGCTCCCACTTTCCTTCTTGTAAACACAAGGTTCTTCTTCATTTTGATGAAACCCAAACCCTTTGACTGCTTCATCAAAACGAATATTCCAACTCCGAGATGCTTGCTTCAACCCATAAATGGATTTCTTTAGCTTGCATATTTTTCCAAAGATTGTTTGGATCAACAAAACCTTCGGGGTCAGATCATATACACGTCCTCTTCTAAATTTCCATTTAGAAAGGATGTTTTAACATCCATCCGCCAAATCTCATAATCATGATAGGCGCCTATTGCTAGAATGATCCGGATAGATTTAAGCATCGCTACCGGCGAGAAGGTCTTGTCGTAGTCAACTCCTTGAACTTGCCGAAAACCCTTTGCGACAAGTCGAGCTTTGTAGATGTGAACATTTCCATCCATATCCTTTTTCTTTTTATAGATCCATTTGCACTCTATAGGTTTTACCCCATCAGCGGATCAACCAAGTTCCAAACTTGATTGGCTCCCATGGAATCTATCTCGGATCTCATGGCACTTTGCCATCTCTCGAATCTGGGTCCATCATTGCTTTCGCATAAGTCGCCGGGTTCGTCATTGTCTAACAACAACAGCCCCCCTCGTGCTTCATGAAGTCTTACCGATGGGGTTATGACTCTTGCGCACCTTCGTGGGTTGTGGTGGTGCTTCTCTTGCCACAGGTATCTCATCTTGTTCTCGCTACATTAGCATCACTTGTAGAGTCGTTTCTGTCGGCTCATCTTGAACTTCTTCAAGATACACCTTTTGTCCACTTTTCTCTCTTTTGAGAAACTCTTTCTCTAAGAAAACACCGTTCTGAGCAACAAACACTTTGCCCTCTGATCGGTTATAGAAGCAATACCCTAAAGTTTCCTTTGGGTATCCCACGAAGAAGCACTTGTCCGATTTGGGTGTTAACTTATCGACATAAGTCGTTTAACATAAACTTCACAACCCCAAATTTTCGAAAAAGACAAAACCGGGACTCTTACCAGTCCACATCTCATATGGTGTCTTAACTACGGACTTAGACGGTACCCTATTTAGTGTGAAAGCGGCCGTTTCTAGAGCGTATCCCCAAAACGATAGTGGAAGGTCTGTGCGGCTCATCATAGACCGAACCATGTCTAACAAAGTCCGATTACGTCGCTCGGACACGCCGCTTCTCCGTGGCGTTCCAGGCGGCATAAGCTGTGGAACAATTCCGCAACTCTTTAGATGATTGCCAAATTCGTGGCTCAAATATTCACCTCCACGATCAGATCGTAAGGCTTTAATTTTCTTGCCACGTTGATTCTCTACTTCGTTCTGAAATTCCTTGAACCTTTCGAAGGTTTCAGACTTATGTTTCATTAGGTAGACATAACCATATCTACTAAAATCATCAGTGAAGGTTACCAAGTATTCGAATCCGCCTCTAGCTGTCGTGCTCATTGGTCCACACACATCACTATGTATGAGTTCCAACAAGTCTATCGCCCTCTCAGGAAAACCTGTGAAATGCGTTTTAGTCATCTTTCCTAGCAAGCAAGCCTCACATGTCTCGTAAGATTCAAAATCAAACGGAGTTAGAAGTCCATCATTATGGAGCCTCTTCATGCGCTTCTCACTAATATGACCTAAACGACAATGCCACATATAGGTAGGACTTAACTTATTAAGCCAAGGCTTTTTAGCACTTATATTACAGATAGGTGAATCATCAAGATTTAAAATAAATAACCCATTCACAATGGATGCAGAAGCCACAAACATGCCATTACGAGATATTACACAACCATTGTCTTTACTCGCGAATGTATAACCATCCTTCATCAAACATGAAGGCGACACAATGTTTCGACTCAAGCTAGGAATAAAATAACAATTATTCAACTCCAAAATAAATCCTGAAGGTAGGTGAAGCTGCTTCGTCCCGACGTTCAACGCAGCAACTCTTGCATTGTTGCCCACGCGGAAATCAACTTCTCCCTTCTCCACGCTCCTACTTCTTATCATTCCCTGCATCGTATTGCAAATATGAGCAACCGATCCGGTATCAAATACCCAAGAATTGATATAAGATTGAGCGAGGAAAATATCTGTAATATAAACAACAAGTGTACGAGTGGAAGTACCTTTACTGCCACGATCCTTTATGGACTCCAAGTACACCTTGCAGTTTCTCTTCCAGTGACCTTCCCCACCACAGTGATAGCACTTGGTGTTTGCAGTTGGTCCAGTCTTAGGTGCAGGTGGGTTTGGCTTAGAGGTCTCACCTTTAGCCTTGCCCTTTTTCTTCCTCCACGCATTGCCCTTCTTCTTAAAGTTAGGCTTGTTCTGGATTGCCATCACATGGCTACTGCTAGCACCCTTCTTGATGTCTACCTCTGCTTGCTTAAGCATCCCACACAGCTCATTCAAGCCCTTCTCGGCCCCATGCATATGGTAGTTCGAGATGAAGTTCCCATAGCTAGGCGGAAGCGATGCGAGAATGAAATCAGTGGCTAACTCGTCGCCAATTGGGAAGCCTAGCTTCTCCAACCTGTTTGTGTAACCAACTAACTTGATCACGTGTGGTCCAACCGCTGCGCCTTACGCTAGCTTAGTTTCAACTAAAGCCTTGGAGACATTGAACCTTTCAGTCCCCGGCTTGAGTTTGGAACATTTCCTCAAGCGCCACGATCATATCGTTCGCCGAGTGACCATCAAACTGCATTTGCAGGTCTGGTTCCATGGAAGCAAGCATGAGGCAACTCACTTCAAAATCAGCATCAGATGCTTTCTTGTATGCGTTTCTCTCAGCAGCGGGTGCATTTTCAGCAGGCTCATCAGGAAGTGGGGTGTCTAGAACATCTTCCTTTTTCTCAGCCCTAAGAACAATTCTCAGGTTGCGGATCCAATCCGCGTTGTTTGTTCCATTTAACTTATCTTTCTCAAGAATTGAACGCAATGAAAACGGTTGCTTGTTAGCGGCGGCGGCCATTGATCTACAACAAAAGTATGCAAAATACTAAGACAACATATCCAAGACGGAGTAAAACAAAATAAACAATTTATCAATCTACTCCCACTAAAATCAATATCCCTCTATTGATACTTAGTGATTCAAGATCCACATCTAACACGTCTACTAGTGAGCTTTAGCATCACCGCTAGCAGGCATGGTAAATCGGTAAGCAACTCCTTGCTAATCATATCTCATATGACTCTTGTTGTTGGGTAGCATCTCTATGCCTCACGCCCAACTCTCATGCTTCAAAGTCCCTAACCGTTAGGATGACTTTGTCTAAGCAACCAACCCTTATGCAGTAAGTATCCGATACAAACCTGTCTAGTCAAGGAAAATTAGTGGTACCCTAATTTCATAGACCCACCACCAATTGTACAAGACCGGTGACAAAGGCAAGGTTTGGGGAAGCATTTTAACTTAGACGTTGCTTGAGGGATCGTTCTACTTTGCTAACGTATGTAGGCGTAACATCGACATATGTGAAGTAGAACACGTAAGTATAGCATCAACACGTATGTGACTTGGTATGGCCATTAGTCCATGGGGATCTCCATCTCCATTAACCTGTGCGTCATGGTGATCTCCATCTCCATTAACCTGTGCATCATGGTGATCTCCATCTCCATGGTCCGAGTATGCCATCCTTGAGTGATGAATCATTAAGACTAGCTAACGCAGCGGAATAGAATTACATAGTCGTGTATGATCATCACAGTTGGCACGCAGGCCATTACATTAATGGACAATATATACTTGGCTCCTGCCATATTGTCATTCTCATGGCATGCAAGCCATGGATTAATTACACACATGCATCTTATACACGATAGGCCATACCAGTCACATAAAACCTGCAAAATAGAGTTATCTGATTCGACATCTAAATTCGTATCGCAGATTACTCCCTTTTCCAAGCCGTTTTTGACCAATCTAACCATCGCCAACTTGGCGCTAGCGGGTTGGCTTGATCCGAAATTTCGTGTAGATACGTTTTGATATATTATGGGTCTCGGGCGTAATCCGTACTGCCAAGTTACAGCTATTTTACCGAACAGCACCTCGCACGTATTATTTGCTGCCCTGAATGATCCAATCTATTACCGCCCGCGCATCATATGCGCCCGGCACTTGACCGAGTTCGATTCGACCAATCCAATTGATCTCCACCATGCCTTGACTGGGTTTACGTGTATCACTTAACTCCGATGGCGGAAAACCGACCGGTAGGAGTAGATCGTTACACGACCAACAAGCGGGATCACGAACCCTAATCCGAGACTGATCTACAACCATGCATATCTCCATATGCGCATCCAAATCTATAACGAAGCGACTACGGCTCTGATACCACTGAAGAGTTACTAGGTTGCTACGCTAGCCGGAAAACAAAACTTTTCGACCTCATAAACTAGGAACAGCCGCCAGTTATAGATCAAGGGATTACCACTAGACGCGCAGATGCAGGCGGAGCCGTCTCGATGTAGACGTACGCGTCGTAGCAGTGCCGTGCAGTTGCCTACACCCGTCTCACGTACAACCTCCTCGCGGTTCGTCCTTGTGCTCCAGATGCAGCACCTCCAAGGTATCCACACGTACAGGGAGGAAGCGGCGCGTCTTCGGACTGCTAGATCCGCGGGAAGCGTGGGTGCGTGCGTGGGAGAGCGGGGCTGCCAACTATTGGCATCTAGGACTGATTAGGTCAGCCCCCACGCCCTCCCACATATATATAGGCGTCCCTCAACAGGCCTACGAGTCCAAGGCCCATTAGGAACCCTAATCTTAGTCCAACTCGGATCCTAATCCGAATTAGGCTTCCAACCCCTTAAGCGTGTGACCCTATGGGTTCATGCACGCATAGACATGGCCCAAGTACCATTACTCGAACAATAGATGATAGCGGCCTCTAGCAAGGCGTATCAACTCCTATGCATACGCAAATATCTTATCAGACGAACCACCACAATCAACATACATGTTATTCCTTTGCCTCACGATACTTGGTCCAACTCGTAGGTTAACACTTAACCTAAGCACGGCCATGCATTTCTTGATCCAATCATTCGAGTGGTCCAACAGTATCTCTCTCAATCAAGAGGGCCAAATTCCATCTTGATTGACTGTGCCTCTCGCAAAGATGTTTCCTAACAAACCCGAAGACTACCTTTATCACTATCCGCCATTCTGAGAGTAGCGTTTGATAGTCTCTAAGTAGGTCGTTTCACATCTCGAATGCATACGACAATCTCGGGTCTAAGGACATAACGTACATGATGTGAATAGAGACTATAACATCTCACGTTGGGTCTATCCAAATTCATGTCATACATGTGCCCACAATATTAGTTTGACATCGCTATGTCCATGACCTCGTGAAACATGGTCATCAACTAATATTGTGCTGATCTAATATACTTGTATGTCTCACACACATTGATCGGGGACAACTTTAGAATAACCATACAAGTAAAAGAGTTTCACAAACAATTCACATAATTGCCAATCGATACAAGTTGCCTTTCAATGGATATTCAATATACTCATAATATGTCATGGATACAATGTAATACAATCATCTCTATGATTACCTCTAGGGCATATTACCAACACGGCCGCGGCGTTGGGCGGGGTTCGCGTTGCGGTGGATGTCGGCAGCTACGACGGAGTCTACGTGAATGGCGGCGCGGGGGGGGGGGGGGCGGCCGCCGCCGCCAGCTAGGGCGAGGGGGTGACGGCGGGGCGGCTACAAATGCCGAGGGAGAGAGAGAGAAGGGCGGGGAGCAGCCTTGAGTCGCGTGAGGTGGTGCGTGCGGTTTGGGGGCGTTCGGCGGCGTGGGGTCTGGTCAGGGGAGGGGTGCGGCGGGTGCGGGGGCAGTAGGAGGGCAGTGCAATGACCACATTACCCTTCGACGAATAAAACCAAGAAAAACAACTATTTTGTTTAGCCATTAGGAGGCATTGAGAAGCATTGGCAAGTATTTTCAAGCACTAATCTGCACATAAGACATAATTTAAGTGCACAACTTAATAAGACCATAGCCAGATGACATATGACATAAGACATAATTTCAGAACAAAATATCAGATCGAAGCACATGATGATATCGATGATGATGAACAAAAACTACAAAACTACTGGATGGTGGGTGCACAAGCAAAGGGCCAGAGAAGACTAGGGTAGTGGACGGAAGGAGATGGCAGATGAATGTTTTTTTTAACTTTCTTGGAAAATCCTTTTTTTTTTATAATCGTACTCATATACCATCACCATTGATATAGCGATAGATAAGTAAAATGATAGAACTTCTCTTGCGGTGGATTTAAATCGTGTTTTTTTTTTATTTTAAGCAACATATGTTAAAAATTTCACAACATTTTCGGATGAGCTCAAATGACCACGAAATATAGAGCTCAATGAGATTTATACCTGTATATATCATAATTTTTCTGTTTGATGTCATCTTACTTAATTAGTACCGAATAATGAATACAATGCTCAGATCTACAAATACAATGACCATGAAGAACTCAAACGGGGAATGTCGTTTGTCGAACGATGCTTCCAAATCCCATTTGTTGAAACTATGCCACAGTCCATCGTGAGTTGAATATCTATGTTACTATATTGTTACCTAGGCCTTAAACAATACAATATGCTTTACGAACTAATCCAAGAATACTAATTAGAAAAATCCAAAAAAAATTTAAGCTAGAATAAGATCATTAAAATTATAATCCATTTTTTTTTTTATAATGAATCAATTAAAATAGATGGTTGTATTTTAACAAGTTTAGTACTTAGCTTGACGTTAGGCTCTTTTAAACCCTTCCCTCTTGTTGGTTTTTGAGAGTTTCTCTTTAGCTGAATACTAAAACTTTGTAACTAATAATGAACTCTTGCAAAGGCTAGAATAAAATTCCTTTTTTATAAAAATATGCTTTAGTTTAATCTATCTTCAACTTATTTTGGTGCGGTAATATAACAGGAGATACATAGGACAAAGATGAACTGCACACCAAAATGAATTGAATACTTCACGCAAAGATGAACTGTAGACCAAGATGAACTGGCACTACTACACAAAACTTAATGGAGGCAGGCGAAAATGCTTTACCGAGGCGGGCATTGCAACCGCCTTGAACATATGTTCACGGTTAATCGTGGCCTTAACCGAGGCGGGCGGCTAACCGCCTCGGTTAATAGCTTAACCGAGGCGGGCAGTTTACATTAACCGCCTCGGTTAATTACTTTTAACCGAGGCGGTTTGTTAGGACGCCCACCGAGGCGGTTGCTTACGACGCCCGCCTGGGTTATAATATTATCTGAGGCGGTTAGCATTATATTGCCCGCCTCGGTTAAATATTTTCAGATTAAAAAATTTAATAAATTCAAATTTAAATTTTAAACTGATTGTTATCCATACAATTTACATACAAAAATCAGAAACACCAGAAAAGACTGATATATTTATACAAAGTATATAAGTTTATATATATATATATATATATATATATATATATATATGTTATCCATAACATTTCTCGATCCACCGCAAAAGTTTATATTACACACACAAGCATATTATCACATACAAGAAACTAAGCTAAGGTCTAATCGAAGATGTCCGGCAATATGTAATCTCTCATGTCTAGCATGGTTCTCCAGTTCTGTAGCCTCTCGTACTTCTCCGCAGTCGCTAGCTCGCTTTCCTCGTTGAAGAACGTTTCGCCAACATGAGCTATTTCGTCTGTTACAAACTTACACATGTCGGCTATTGTTTGCTTGATGTGCGCGTTGTCCACCGTTGAATGTCTCCAAGATCCTTTTGCTTTCTTGAGCTGCCGCCAACTTTTGCTGTACCTTTTGCACGCCCTCAGGTACTCGCAAGCGTAGTATCTACATAATAATGAGCCCTTAGGTTGTTTGGCGTACTGCATGCAACGATATATATACATACCACGTAATCATTAGGACTTATAGAGAGCATGCATGATATAATACCACATATATGAATATCGGCCTGATACTTACCGGGAAGTCTCGTCTCACTTGGAGTCTGTATCCATACTTCATCTTCTTCTTCTCGGACCTCCGATCATAGCATTCTAGGTCTTCCGTGAACTTTCTGTATGCACTGTATGGAAACCACGTGTCAACAACAAAATTGATACATACTTATGAGACCATAAATGAATATGTGTCGTAACTTACTATCGAACGCAGTATTCGAAATCCTTGTACCCTTCTTTGTTCGATTTGCGCAAGGAGTCGAATACGACAACCTTTCCGTCCTGAGGATAGATTAAAAATACAACCTAGTGGCCCATGATGCCCAGGCTGCAACATTGATACAATATGGATCATATAAATCTTTAAATATTAAAAGGGTCAACCCAATACCTATTGCAAGTATCGTTTTATTAACTTACCCGAACTGGTGTGCGGCAAGGATACACCCATTTCTCCGAATCTTTTTCATTGCTTCGAGGATGTACTGTCCTTTTCTGTACTTGAGCTCTCCTCGCAGCTTAGTCCGTACTAGCACTCGCTGCATCCTATCCAAGTTTATCAACTGAGGATCTGTGTCTGGTATACCATATCAATGATTGCCCTCTGGGTAATATACATAGGGGATAGGTAGATAACATTATCCTCTATTTTGTTGCTTATATATGATTGCATCCTGCAAGCACAAGTCATCGAATACATGGCATTGTCAGCTTCGTCATAATGAACATATTACCTACAACGAATCTTTTTGTGTGATCACTTACATTGCAAAGAGGGTGACTTCTGCGACGTCAAGATCCTTGCGCCGCAGCATCCTATGCATGTCATGGAAGTCAAGGGTGAAATAACAGTCTTCTTCCAAGTAGAAGTACTCCTTGGGGACCTTCACAATGAATTCTCTCATGCCTAACTTTGCTGCATGCATATACCAGATATGGAACCTCCGAACCTCCCACAGCTCGTCCTGGACGAGCTGGCCCAAGGACAACATGAACTTGCCATGCTCATAGTTATCGGGGCAATCTGGAGTAAGGTCCCAAATTCTAGGTGGCGTTTGAGGCCTGTAATTGAGACAAGGAGTGAACAAACCGTTAGCATCGTGATCCACACATTATCTGTTGACTATGTTCGGTTGCCATTGAAATATGTACCTGTCAAACTTCATCGTGTAAGGGAACTTGTCCGCTATTTTGCACGCCACCCATGCCTCCACGGGGATGTTCTCAGGTCTATCGTCCTGCTCTTTGGCTGTATTCTTCTTTTCCGTAGGAGGACAGCTCTCTTTGCCCTCGCCTGTATCACCTGGAGGCAGTGTTCCGCTCCTCGATGCACCTCGTGTGCCTCCTTGTTGGTTGCTTGTGTCGCTAGGCCCCTCTTCCATTTTCTTTTTCAGCGCAGGAGGGCACCTCTCTTTGCCCTCGCCTTGACTGCTTCGAGTCGGTGTACTGTTCCTCGATCCACCCCCCTATACCTCCTTGTGGGCTGCTTGTGTTTGGAGGTGGGCTACGCCGAGGACTGCTGCCTTGGACTCCTACATTGTCGTTTCCATCACCGCCCATGTCATTGCCACCGTCGTCGTTGTCGTCATCACTTGGACCACCCGAGGGAGACGATGACGGTTGAGGACGTGAAGCCGGCGTCAGCATTTGCAAGACAATATCTGCCTTGTTCCATAGCACAAGCTCACCGAGAGCACCGCCGAGCCTCGTGGCACCTATTTGGGTGGGAATGTCGATTTCTTCATCATCGAAGTCATCGTGTCCACGACACTAGCACCAACACATAGTCGGGCGGGATGGGCCTTCCGCCATACGTGGCTTCATCATTGGGTGGTTCTACCTCTCCTTGCGCCACGTCCAGATTGTTGGTGCTTTGATGTCATCGACCGGGTGCCTTACGAGTTGTGAGGTACCCGGCACCATCTGCCCTTGTCCATCGGCTTCACCCTGTTGCGGCAGCACGCCAGCTTGGCGGAACATCTGCGTCCTCAGCTCAACCATCCTAGGGTCAGTGCTCACAAAAGCATCTTGTATCTTGCCCATGATCATTTCTTGAACTGCCTTATCTCTGCCTTTCTGGATGAGCCCTTCCTTGTATCTCTGCCTCGTGTGGTAGGAGCTGGCATCGGATTGCCACGACTCCACATTCTTCCAGCTCTGCCTCGAGGATATGCTCCGGACACGGCTGCGGTGCTTGGGGTTTCCCAGCGCCTCGGTCAGCACGTCCTGATCCCTGCGAGGTTCAAAAAGCCCCTGTTCTTTGGCCTCTGTGACCGCGATTATAGCCTTTTCTGCCTCCTCAGTCTGTGGCTCGTTATACTTAGTCATGCCCTCCTTTATCTTCTTCGACCGACGGGCATAGAGGTAGTCACGTGCCCTCTCATCGACGCCTTCTAATGGATTCTCCTGCCTGGACATAGCTGCCTCACTCTCCTCCTGCCGCCACTTCTGCCTCTTAGTGGCGTACCCCGTCATACCAAGGTGGTGAGGGTGCACGTTCCTCTTTACGAGCTCAAAGTACTTCTTGCTCTTGGCCTTCTCATTTTCGTCATTCATCGACTGAACGAATTCTTCCCAGATGTGACGCTTGATGAAGCTATAGTCTTCGTAGGGTGTCTTCCCTTTCTGCACGTAGTCTTTGTTGAGTTTCGACCGAAGGCCATGTAGCGCTTTTCCTGCAACATACAACGCATGCTTCCTGCACAGTGCTTCATTATATTGGTCCAGAGAATACTGGAACATTCTCTTCACATCTCCCCAAACCACACCCTTAAGGTCTTCCAGTACTTTCTTCCAATTCCGAAGTGTAATAGGCACGTGCTCCCTAACTACACATGAGCATTGGTTGCTAAAGGTGCCAATGACACTTTTTGGCTCCAAGGGCTCCCCGTGCGGCCCTATCTTGTGAATTACATGCACCTTCTTTGACAACTGGTGCCTCCCATGTTGCCCCCTCTTCAATCCAGACTTCGTGGTACTCTTGCCACTGGTTGAAGGGCTCGGTGTGGGCCTAGATGCATGCCCCTCCCCTTCTCCCTCCTCGATGAACTCTAAACGCAGGGGCACCACTGGTAACTATAGAGGACAACAATTTGCATTAGTTTTCTACTTATGGAGCGCACAGCCCACAATGTTGTGCTAGTTATATACTTACGTCCCACCTTTGAGTTTCGGTATCATCATCTGGTGCCTCCATGCGAGAACTTTGTGTTTCCACTGTCACATTGTAGTTCTCATCTTCTTCTGCAATATAGTCTGGATCATCATCTTCCTCCGTACGGCGTTTCTTCTCCGGAGGCGGTGTTAGCTCCTAGTTCTTGTATGGATCTTGACTGTATGATGACATTGAGTCATCATCACTCGACGATGAGCCTTCATCAGCACTGTTAATAGGAGTAGGCTCACGCCATTGTTCGGCAGGCTCGGTCGCCATTGGAAGCTATGAAGAAAATATAGTTATATGGACATCTCTCAATTATGTAACGACAATGCAACATAAATAAAGGAATCATTTATTTTATTCATATGATCACAAGATTACATCCTTGTACATTAGGAGTATATATGTCTACAAAAGTGTATACAAAAAGTACTAAAGTGTATAAGAAAAGTACAAAAATATATAAGAAAAGTACAAAAGTGTATAAGAAAAGTACAAAAATATATAAGAAAAGTACAACTTTCACATATTTGGCTCAGATTTACATATGCTATTGTTTGGACCTACTGATCATCATAGTCATTGCCTCAGATTTAGTTGCCATTTCACATTTGGACTTGGAGCTTAAGGAACATGTACATCGTCGCAAGCATGAAACCGTGAGAGACATCCAGCCCAGCCATCACCTTCATATAATGATCATGATGTTGCTTGGGCATGGATGTCTCACACGGTTCGATGACTACCATGAACATCAAAACAACAAGATAGGCCAAACAATGCCCAGTACCTCACAAGTCCCATGTGTTAATCAAGGTACATCCACTTATGGCATTCATATCATCATAGGCAATGAAAAAACATGTGTCACATTAAAGGCAAAAGTTGGCCTCAGCTGCATTCCACATAACTTATCCAACTCATTAGAAATCATCACTGGTGGCAAATAAGATGTAAAATAGCTTAGAAAAGTTTATGGTAGCCATGAAACTGTGGGACACGTCCATCCCAGCCATCAGGTAGCTAGGCATGCCTAGAACAGTTGCTTGGGAATGGACGTGTCTCGCGGTTTGATGACAAACATGAAAGAAATAGCCACATCAGATATCTAGTTTTGCATCATTGGCCAAGTAGTAAAATAAAGTAGTATCGATAGCCACTGCCTCAACATAAAAGTTTATTGATAATCATTGCATAAGCCACTGCCTCAGCATAATTTTACAAGTTCAAAAGTTTCATCATTGCAACATAGTAGTAGTGCAGTAGTAGATAGGATAGCAGTAGTTAGGCTCAGATTTCAACATCATGGCCAGGTAGCTAGCAGTAGCTAGTGCAGCAGTAGAGTACTAGAGTATTAGTAGAATTAGAGTAGTAGAGGAGTAGTAGCAGTAGAGTAGTTAGGTGTAGAAGAGAGGGAGAAGTAGAGTAGTAGTACAAAAGTAGTACTAGAGTATTAGTAGAAGTAGGGTCCTAGAGAAGTAGTAGCAGTAGAATATTAGAGAATTAGTAGCAGTAGTAAGGTAGTTGTTACAGATTTGAACATCATGGCCAAAGAAGAGAGAGAGAAGAGAGGGGAGGAGATTAGGAGTAAGCACCTTAACTAACCATAGCAGCAGCCATACCATAGCAGCAGCCATAGTAGATAGGATAGTTGTAGTAGTAGTAAGCATCACAGGCAGGCATTATAGGAAGGTTGCGGAGAGAAAGCAAGGGTTCAAATGGGAGATAAAGAAGTGGACAGGAAAGCATTTCCATCACATCTTGAGTAGGTTAACGCCCTTTTCATATTATCATCATCATCATAGATGAACCAAAAGGAAGGAGACAATTCACTGAAATAGGCAGGCATACCATAGCATCACAGGCAGGCAAAATCAATAAAAAATGTATCACGGGCATCACAGACAGTGGCTTAATGCTCATAAATTAAATTGGCATCACAGGCAGGGAAAATTAATAAAATTGCATCCAAGCATCATAGGCAGGCGAAATTGCATCACTAGTAGGCAAAATCAACAAGAGGCACCTCAGCAGCAGAGAAACCAGGACAGGGAGGAGGTCGACGACAGCGGGGAAGGCGGGGACGGCGGGCTCGAGGCGGCCGGCGGTGGTTCCCCTCGGGAGCGAAGCAACCAGGACGGGGACGAGCACGGGGAAGGCGGGGATGGCGGGCTTGAGGCGGCCGGTGGCGGTTCCCCTCGTGAGCGGTGCAACTAGGATCGGGGAGCTCGGGAAGGCAGGGGACGGTAGGCTCGAGGCGGCCGGGCGGCGGTTCCCCCGGAGCGGCGCAACCAGGGGCGGGGACGACGTTGGGGAAGGCGGGCGCGAGGCGGCCGGCGGTGGCGGCGCCGAGCGTGCGGCCGTGGTGGCTAGGGTTCCGTGGATGGTGCGAGAGAAGACCGTGAACGACGGCGCGGAGAAGAACGGCGAGGACGGCGGTGCGGATCCGGTCGGGGGCGAGCACGGTGGCGCTGGGGGAGCACGATGGCGGCGGAAAAATTCAGCAGCCCTTTGGGGACAAGAACGGCGGTGTGAAGGACTTAGCGATTTCAGATGGGGGTGCGGTGAATATATAGGTTAACATTAACCGCGGTGGGTGTTCTAACGCAACCGCTCAGTTAATATTAACTGTGGCAGGCGGTGTAACGTAACTGCCTCGGTTAATGAAATTAACCGAGGCGGGGAATGTAAAGTAACCGCCTTGGTTAATGTAATTAGGGTTTCTGCCCTTCTCCAATATTTGTACTCCTTCTGGCTCGGCAATTTTTATGAATAATAAATATTATCAATTAATATCATAATTAGTATCATCGGAATGATGTTTGAATCTAAATTTTTAACAAATTTATTTGGATATATAAATATTATACGTATTTTCTATAAATCAAATCAAGTTTGTGGCACGGAAACCAGAAACGACACTTATTTTTGGATGGAGGGAGTATATATATGTGTAGTAGTAGTAGTTTTTATGTAGTAGTAGTGTCTATGATGTAGTAGAAGTCGTAGTCATAGGCATTACATGCACAAATCATTTGGATTTCATTACATAAATGTGTGGCATTACATAGATGCAAAGGTATTACATGAGTCAGTACATTTTGACATAACTACTCATTTTGGTGTCGGCGTTCCCACGGTCCTCTTCTCACCGTCGGGACGGAACCAGGGCTTCATCTTAGTCGTGTTGACACGGTTCTCGTCAATCTTGATCTTGGCTGGATGATCCGTAAAGAGTGATAACTCATCATAAGGGTTGTATTTTTCAGGACTCTCGACTCCATCGGCTCTGACAATCCTCTACTTTCCAGAGACAACCACGTGCTTCTTTGACTCTTTGGGCTTCTCGTAGTATGCTACCTGTGCGACACGGTTTGCTAGTACCCACTGATCATCTTTGTAGCCGATACTATTGAGGTCTACCATGGTTAGCCCGTAGTCGTCCACGACAACCGCCTGTGGCTTAACCCATTGGCACCGGAAGATGGGTACCTGTAGTTCTCCACCGTAATCAAGTTCCCATATTTCATTGATCTGGGCATAGTATGACATGATCTTGTTTGTTGCCTCGTCGATGCCCTCATATCGAACACCATTGTTCTGTGCCGCGCTCTTCTTATCCTTCTGTTTCATGTGGAATCTATATCCATTGATGTCATACCCTTTCCATGAGGTGATTTGGGTGCAAGGCCCGGACGCAAACCTTGATTCTTCAACGTCTCCATAGGAAGGTATGCCCTGCTGTGTGATCCACGTTGTGAAGTTGATCTTGTGTTGTTTTTGTACCCATGCCTCCCCGCGTCCATGACAGGTGCTGCGGATCTCATCTAGGTGCTTGTCAACCCACTTATCCATGACCACTAACTGATTTAGTGCGCTGTGATGAGCCTGTTGCAGGGTGTCAACATCTACATCGGTGCATACTTTCCTCCCCATGCACCCTATCCCCACAGTTCTACCTTTGTGCAAAGGTATAGGCAACCCAATCGCTCTTCCATCTCGAATGTATGTTGTGCACTAGTTAACAGCCTTCTCAGTTGTGTATGCCTCGATCATGGAGCCCTCAGAGGAAGCACGGTTAAGAACGTATCTGCTGAGAGTCGACATGAATCACTCGTACGTCCACATCTGATGCAGGTACATAGGGCCCAGGTCCTGTATCTGATCAACCATATGCATCATCAAATGTGGCATTATATCAAAGAAAGATGGTGGAAAGCACATCTCAAGTTGGTAAAGAGTCTCTGCGACGAACTGTTTCAAGCCAGGCAGCTCAGCCTCATCAATCACCTTCTGTGTGATGCAGTTAAAGAAGTAAGACATGCGTGTTATAACCATCTTAACATACTCTGGACCGATACATCTGATCACAATTGGAAGGAACACTGTAAGCATGACGTGGCAGTCATGGGAGTTGAAGTTGGTAAGAGTGAGATCTTTCATGGAGACTAGGCTCTTGATGTTGGAAGAGAAACCGGTGGGCACCTTGACTGCCCTAAGCCACTTGCACATAGCCCTTCTTTCATCCAACGTCAGGTTGTAGCTCGCACCCGGAAGGTCTACTTTCCCGCTCTGCGCCACGGGTGTCAGGTGAATTTCAGTCCTGATGCCCTGGTTGACCAGATCCTGACGCGACTTTAGACCATCCTTCGTCTTTGTTTTGATGTTTAGTAGGATCCCGATCGTGCTCTCAAATACATTCTTCTCTAGGTGCATGCAATCGATGGCATGGGGCGTATCTAGCTCCTTCCAGTAAGGTAGGTACTTGAAGAAACATGACTGCTTCTTGAAAGGAACGGTGGGGAAAGGCTCTTCTTGTTTCTCCATTGTATCCTCCTTTTTCTTCCTTGTCTTTGGCTTGTCTTCATCTTTTTTCTTCTTTCCGAACTCAATGTTTATGTCCTTCACCATTTCAAACACTTTTTGCCCATACCTCGTCTTCTCTGGCTCATCAAGTTGAGGTTCTGCCAGGTTGTCGAAGTACTAATTCATCGTAGGCTGCCGGTATCTGTGCTTTCTGACGAGGTATCGCCTATGCCTCATGTACACCATCTTCTGGGATGTGCTAAGGTAAGTGTAGCAGGTACCATCAATGTAAACACAGCAACCGGTCTTACCTTTAATCTGTCCCGACAATGAAAAAAGACCAGGGTACTCGGTGATTGTGACAAATATGATGGCTTTTAAAGTGAACTCCTTTTTTAAAATGCATCCATCAACTTCACCCCTTTTTCCCATAAAAACTACATTTCCTCCATCAATGGCTCTAGAAACACATCTATATCATTGTCGAGCTACTTTGGTCCAGAAATAAGAATGGTTAGTAGAAGGTTTCTGCGTTTCTGACATAGATGGGGAGGTAGGTTGTAAATGGTGAGAGTTACTGGCCAGGTGCTATGCGTGCTGCTGAGATCACCAAATGGATTCATCCCATCTGTACTTAGCGCGAACCTAACGTTCCTAGCCTTATCGCCAAATAGCGGGAACTTGGCGTCGAAACTCTTCCACTGCTTGCCATCAGAGGGGTGTTAGAGCTTGCCATCATCCTTCTTGCATTCAGGTGATGCATGCCAGGACATCAGCTGAGCATCCTCTGGGTTCCTGAAAAGTGCACGCAAGCTATCAATCACAGGCAGGTACCACATAGATAGGGTAGGACTTTTCCTCTGCGTGTAGCCCTCTTCTTCCTCGTCCTCAGCAGGAAGCGGGGTCTGCTTCTTGGCCGTCTTCTTCTTCTTTGTCCCTCTAGCCGCCGGTCCGTCCTCATACGTGTCCGTGCGACAACCAGCATTCTTTTTGTACCGACTCGCGCCGCAGTACGGACAGCTTTCCAAGTTCTCATACTTGCCCCAATATAAGATACAGTGATTAGGACATGCATGAAACTTTCTAAGCTTCATCGCCACTGCCGGATCAATTTTTTTGCCCGATAGGTATTGGCAGGCACCTTGTTACCCTCTGGAAATGTATCTGCGAGGATATGTAACAAGTCATTGAAGCTTGTGTCAGACCACCCATAGCGGGCTTTCAGCACAAGCATCTGCAGGTTAAAACGCAACGCCGTCCAATGCTTCAGGCAGTCCTTGTAAAGGGGATCAATTGCCGCCTGCTTCATCTGTCTAAAATTCTCTAGCCACTTCGGATTTCCAAATAGAACATCATCTTGGTCCATACAATTAGCAACTCTCTCAAAAAGCTCTACATCTTTTGGATCCATCACATCCGCATGATCTTCACCGTCTGCAATGTCGTCACCTTGTAGCAGATCATCAATCGTAATGTAATTATGATCTATATCTTGGTCACCGGCTCGTGGTACAGAGGTAGATGGTGGAGGTTCCTCTGGTACTTCGTCATTCAACGTCGTAGACGAGTTTAGCCCGCACGAAGCCGTGGACGCTGGATTTTTCTCACCATGGTGCCTCCAGACGGTGTAATCCTTGACGAAACGATGTCGGACCAAGTGAGACTGCACAGCGGTATCTTCATGGGCAAACAGATTCGTGCACCGACTACACGGACAAATCATGTGATCCCGGCCTAGACTCAGTCGATGTTTTTTCGCTGTGGGAATAAACTTTGTCCTCAGCTGATCTAGGAAAGACGGATCTAGCCTCGATATCTTGTACATTCATTTCCGGTCCATGACTGCCACCTTACGCGTGCACGCACCTGAAAAATTGTATTAGCCTTTATCTAGATCTGATTTTCAATCAATACAAATTGCAGATCTGGTTTTCTCTCTCCTATATGAAGATCTAGATCTAGATCTAGAGAGAAAGCCCCCAAACCATAGAAAAGAGAGGAAAATAAGTGGATGAGAGTAAGATTTGACCACTTGCGGTGCCCCCTTCAATAAATCCAAGAGCAAAACTCCCCCCTAGAAAATGCCCAATTTTTGGGTTTTTGGAGCTCAAAACCCGAAAATGGAGAAGGTCGTGGGGAAGAAGAAGGTGGTGGCTGGTTATATAGCCTAGACTTAACCGAGGCGGACATTGTAGCGGTGGCCGCCTCGGTTAATATATATTTACCGAGGCGGTTGCTTAAAAACAAATGCCTCGGTTAATGTATTAACTAAGGCGGTCAAGTAAAGGCAACCGCCTCGGTTAATATATATTAACCGAGACGGTTACGTTAATGGCAACCGCCTCAATTAATCCATTTACCGAGGCGTTTGTTATTAACCAACCGTCTCGGTTAATAGACATTAACCGAGGCGGGTATGGTATGATGCCCGCCTTGGTTAAACTATTAACAGAGGCGGTTGCTGGGCCGCCCGCCCAGCCTCGGCTGGGTCCGATTAACCGCGGCGGGCCGGCGGCCCAACCGCCTCAAGCCCCATTTTGAAAGGTTGCGGTTAAGATTTTGTGTAGTAGTGTGCACACCTTAAAAAGCTCATTACTTTTTCATATGAGCTCCGAGAAAGATGAAATTTATGTGAAAAGTGTAGAGCTTGACAAGATTTACAATTGTATACTTCACAACTTTTCTGTTCGAAGCCATCTTGGTACCAACTAATTAATACAATGCTCAGATATATAAAAACAGTGACCAGGAAGAACTTAGACAAGAAATATTTGTCGAACGGTGCTTGTTCCAACTGTTGAAACTATGCTGCAGTTCTCATGAGTTGAATGTCTATGTTTACCAGCAAGGACAAGGGCTAAAAAATGCACTATGCTTTATGGACTAATCCAAGAATGCTAATAAGAAAAATCCAATAAACATTTAAGCTGGGATAAGATCATTAAAACTGGAGTCCATATTCTCTAATAAACCAATTAAAATGGATTGTCTTTTAATAAGTTCAGCGCTTAGTTTGTTGTTAGGCTCTTTTGATTTACACCCTTCTGTTTTGTTACTTTTTCTTCGAGCGCTTCTCTTGAGCCGAATGCTGGAACTTTATAATAATAATGAACTCTTGCGAAGGCTGGAATAAGAAATTCTTAATCCATCTTCAACTTATTTTGGTGTGGTATTTTTTTCAGAAGGGTATAATCTTACTATTACTAATTAGAGGCCCCATCGGAGCCTCCACGTTAATTCTCACCAGATGCATTAAGAAAAAAGATAAATGCTAGAAATTCTTATGTTAATTAGAAACATCCGTCCATCAAATCAAAAGTCTCTTTAGATCTATACCATTGGATCTATTTTATTTTCTAAACAATTACCCACCTATGCCATTATGGATTAAATAATAAATATATTATTTTAAAAAATAATTAAAGAAAATCTGGATTGATACGTCGACAGCATATGGTGGTACATCCACGGTTAATTATGGGAGGCAATCAATATCCAATCTTAATCTCTCGGTTGTGGGGTGGAGAAATATATTCACGCCAACAAAATCTATATGCATCTGCCAAACTGCCTTCGTAATTTTGTCCACGAGTCCACAACAGCAGCAACATCGCCGCCAGCCCGGCGACCTGTTCCCGTGCTCCAGGGACGACGGCACGGTCTCGCTTCCTGTCGAGGACAGCAAGACCTGCATAGTCCAACTCATCAACACAGCGTTCACCTATGACCTCTTCTTCGGCATCGCCGGGCACAGCCTCGCCATCGTCGGCACCACCGTACCGACGCCTCCTACGTGAAGCCCTTCAAGGCCTTCACCGCGGAACACATCTTCATCACGCCGGGGACCGGCCGCTCTGCTCATGGCTGACTGCGCCTTGCGTGGCCTACGGAACGCCAAGTACTACATGCCGGCACAACTGCTGTTGCCGAACAACCCGGCCGCTCGCCTGCTTCGACTACAGCACTGACACCACCGTGCTAGAGTACACCAACGACATCGACGCGGCATAATCCGGTGGGGACATAATTTATACAATTTTTTACTTTAGATATGTTACTCCTATTGATTTGTTTTTACTTTGCTAGACATAGTGTCTAGCTATATATATAAAAAAAAGCTTACCTAGAAAAGTCCAAACTACTTAACCTAGAACAGAAGGTGTACATCTTAACTAAAATATTATCTATATAATGGTAGTATATAACCATTATTGCACATATAGTTTTTTGATAAATAAATTTAAACACATCTTCAGAAGCAAAGGTAGTACGGACCATATATGTGCCTCTACATCTTCCTACACCATAACTTTTGGGATTATTTTCGAGTAAACAATCATTATATGGTTTCAATATTAATATTCTCTCTAGGTTAGTGCCATTCTAGATCTCAGTTCAAGCTCTACCATCGATTTTGAGAAATGTGTTGCACACTTTAAATGACTATTTATGTCATTGTAATACTTAAGAGCACAATTTGTGACCTAAAATCTTTTTAAAAAATACAAAAGAAGTGTTCATAAAGATACAATAAGAAATTTAACTTAGCTGAAAACTAAAAAGTCTGTAGTAATTGATAAGATGAACTTTAAAAATCAAGATTTTAGATTTAATTTATGGCATCAAAAGATATGGGCTGTAATAAGAGCCACCATAGTTTTTCCTTTTCCTTTTTAGGCTAATGTTTCAACCAAATGCACATTCAAATTACATAGAGGTGACATACAAAAGAGAAAAACAATGGATAATATGGATGGAAAATATATAGATTAGTAATTGATACATTGATCATAATTTCATAATACACATTGTATCTGTTGAGTCTACTGTGTGGAAAATAAACAAATTGAAAAATGGCAATTTAGTATTTATAATTTATTTTAGATCGATATGGGCTACAATAAGAGACACAAGAAAACATTTTGTAATTGATATGTTTATCAAAAAAAGAATTGGATAAAGACATCATAGTATCTATTGTGTTGGAAAATTAACAAAGTGAAAAACATGTAATTTATTAATTTTAGTATTTTTATGAGTTAGAGCTTATTAAACAATAGCTAATGCTAATGTGCTTTAAGATTTTGCCCCGGCCCGTGCGAGAGCACGGGTTGATGAACTAGTATATATAACAGGGGATACATAGGACAAAGATGAACTGCACACCAAATGCGTGCGGGCATGTGTGCGCTAGCTACTGTAATGATCGGGAAAGCCCTGATAGCACCATAGCAATCACCTACATTACACAGAAACATGTACAATGAAGAGCCAATACAAGACATTTCTTGAAAAAATTTCTCTTCAATACCTAAAAATCGGATTATTACTAAGTAAGCATCTGAATATGACATGGCATCAGTTGATCTTGTTGGTTACCCCTGATGTATATATGTTTCTTCAATCACATGAAACATCATCTTTTGGGCATGACCAAACAAATGGGGTTTCCGACGATGCGTTTATAATACACAAAAGAAACGGGTCCTATAGGCTATAGCCTATATATACATAATTGTTTCAGGCCAGAGTTTGTTTCAAAATAGTATTGCCCAAACAACAAGTTGCATGTGGATGGTACATACCTACAGTCCTATAGTCACTCTTAGGACCTCCCCAATGGTTCCCAAATAGCTAATTTAAGAAGAATTCTATTAGCTATCAAGAAGAGAGATCAACTAGCTAGCGACTTTCAAATAGTTAGTCCATTACGATCTTCCAATAAACAACTCTATCACAGTTCACATAACTCTTCACTATAATATTTTTTTATTCTAAGTCCCATCTAGTTAGCTATTTGTAAATTGTTATTGAAGACATCCTAATTGATAGTTAAATATGGCTGTACCATCTTTTATGAAGATTATTAATTGCAGCAGGCTGGACATGGACATTATTAGGAGCAAAAGTCACAAACCACTATCGTAATTTTATTCGTCCTGGCCCATGCTACATCAGCAGTTCAGCATCGTATCAGCATTAAAGAAAAGCATCGGCATCATACGATCTGTCCTTGACAATTGCCCCCTTAACCTTCTCTCATAAACTGCTGCGGAGAAATGTCACTATATACAATTCCCTTTCCTCTGTCGCACGCAGGCTGGCTTAATTTGTTTATCCAATTGCAACCAAATCAACGGATATACTTATTTATTACCGGTCTCGAGATCTAGTAGGATTTAAGATTTAGATATTTCTACATCTATCCGTACGACATTTTCTTAACAAAAGCTGGACTGCTCGAGGGCCGGAGTGTGGTACACACCAGTAGTTGTCACTGCTTAGACAAAGTGTACTATATGTATTGTACTATATGAGAAATGAATCTAGCAGGAAAAAGAGTAGATCTATTTATCTATCTATGTACTGAAAAACGTCGCCCCAGTGTTTTCTTTTTGTTTTGGAGCAGATCAGCCAATATTTTTGTTGGGTTAAGGCGGTCCGCCTAATCTACTTGCTTAATAATAAGTTTTCTAGCAAAACTAACACCTGCTATTAACCAGAGCTAGTTGGATCCATCACGTAATAGGTGGATAGAATGTTAATTACAATTAGCTAGAGTGCCCTTGACTTTATTTATCTATCTAGAGAAGCATGCAAGGCTAGGAGGAAGGCAGCCATTGGAGAATAAAAGGGTCTTTTGGTTTGGCTAACTAATTAATGTAGGATAATTATTTTTGGCTGGACCCGTAGCTAATAGTAATAACAAAAGGATTCGGCAGAAATATGTAAAATTACCCTCTTGAAAAAAACATATTCTAGAATAAATGGACAATAGCTAGAAGAGGTGCCCCCAGAGGCTGTGAGAAGCAAGGTTGCACATGGCTTGTCCATCACAACTTCTTTGGATTTGTGTGAAATAGCGGACCCATCACTAAGAGTAGTTAGTACCACCAGCATATGGGACAATTGGTATATTAGCTAGGTTTGATTAATAACAAATAATTTTATCAACTAAAAGAACTAGAGCTAGTGTATCCAAAGTTCCAAACATTTTGTTAAGTAAATTCATAGCAAATAACTTCATTTAATAACAGAAATGATTTACTAAGCAAACCGTTTGTAACTAGCTCCAGGAGCACCATATCTTATAAATCGGGTCTAGAAATACATTTTTTAGGGGCGGCGGTTCTGTTAAGTAAACCACCACTAAAAATAGATCAATTTTTAAGGATGGTCTGGTTAAGAGCCGCTTCTAAAAATATGATTTTTAGAGACGATTGCTTATGTCAACCGCATTTGAAAATAGATGATTTCTAGGGGTGGTTGAATTAAGTCAGCCAAACTGATTTTTAAAGACAATTGACTAAGTCAATTGCCCTTAAAGTTAGTTGTGACACAAATAAATTCATAGCTTTTTAAATAAAGTTGATGAATATAAAACTTATATCAAAATTATAGAGCTCGAGGAGATCTAAAATTTTGTATTTGATGAAATTTTTATTCGAGATTGTTTAGGGGCCCAAATATAAATATTAAGTTCTCAAATTTTGAATTTATTTTTAAAATTTTTATAATTGACCTTGTATGGAGACACGTCATATATCAAAGTTGTAGTACTCAATGAGATCTAAACTTTGTAGGTGAGAAAATTACAATTGTTTATAAGTTAAAATATTGATTTCAATATTCGCATGTGTGGTGTGGTGGTAAGGGCTGAACGTGAGAGACGGCGAGAGGTCGTGGGTTTCAATCCCGACGGTTGCACCCTAATAGAAATAGCAAAAATTAAATCCAGCGAATGATGGTTGATCGTCCGGGCTTCCAGTCACATTAGTTTTTTTCGTATTTTTACGACTTTCAATTGATTTTTATAAAAATTATTTTTAGGGACAGTTGACTTAAGTCAACTGACTCTGAAAATCAAAATTTTCAAGGACAGTTGTCTTAAAAATTTGTCTCCTAAAATCTATTTGTACGGAGAGATGGCTGCTTGGAGCAGTCTCTATCCTTAATTGTAGGCCTATTACATAATTACAAGGCTGCTCCTAGATATTTGCCTGAACCACTTAAACCCAGAGACGAAATGGTCCAAATTGAGAGTTCCTTGCATTGGACGCGCACGACCCCTCCACGAGAAAGCTTCGCCTCGACTCAAGCCCTTCAATGATGCCACATGGCGTCTTGAGAAATCCTTCCCCGGGTTTTGAGACCCAAACCTGGTAAACGTGTCGCCCTCGGCTTTGAGGCATAAACCACCAAACCCAGCTGGAGTTGCGTATCTGCTACGTCTCCTCCTCCACGATCTTGACGCGTGTCACCGCTCATCCTCGACCGTCCAATCACCAAGTCCTCGTGCACCTGCTTGACATGGTCAACATCGTCTATTGTCTCCACATGTGCACTTGCTCGTCGACGTCGCCAAGTGCTAGCCATCCATGGTCCGTCCTCCGACCTTCGGTCCCTCGGTCCAAGCCTACATGTCCATCCTTCATCGCACCTGGTTCATCGATACGAACTCGCTTGACCTTTTCCATTGCCATTGACCGTCTCAACACTCAACACCTGTACATCACAAGACAAGAAACATGTTGCACATACACCAACTCATGCAGTGGTTAGTCTCCAACAGTAAATCAAAGCTTAATCATCTCTTAATAATCACTCATCATCCTCACACATGGGCACATATATATTTGTTCGCACCTTCGTGGACCTACAACGAGCAGCTAAACAATGTGTACCTGAAGAGGGGATGCAGCTAAACAAAGTGTACCTTCGGTCAACGCAAATGAAGACTCACTAAGGGGATGGCATTACTGGAGGTGTCAACCCCAAAAGCCAGTAATAGTTCATGCATGTGGATACAACAGAAAAAAGTAAAAAAATATAGATCTATTTGTTAAGAAAAACCAGCATTTCAAGGAATATAAATTCCATGAAATAACTTTAGAAAGGCAGAAATATTTATTCGCCAATCAAACGGACATTTTAATGGGTGAACATACATATTTTCACAAAAAAAATTTTGAGATTATACAGTACAACGCAGCTCACAACGCACGCACACTCACCCTTATGAACAAACACACGCAAACCTTACCCTCATAAGCACCTCCGAAGACCGAGCCAGCAAATCCTTAGGATTGACAAAGTCACCACAGGCGCTTCACTGTCGACGGAACGTCACCTACCACTGAAAGCAGAGATGCCGTTAAATCCTAGAATATTAGTGATAATAGCTATTTTATGAAAAAAAATAACACCACTATTTTGAGGGTAAAGTTTATTTTTCATGGTTTTTTTAATATCATGCAATGCCTATTTTCCTTTTCTAAATGAAAAAAGTTTTTTCTTTTTCAAATTTCCATGATGCTATATTTGCATGTCTTGGTCACCAGGGATATTCTTGGAGTAATTTCTATATGAAATATTTTTTTAAAAAAAAAGAAAAGGTTCTTGCTTCTTATTGGGCCGCCGCATTTTGCACAGCTCGCTGCGTGGCAGAAGCAAACCAGCGCACGTGATTTTGCATTATTTTTGCACCTGACTTTCTCTGACGCTGACGATATGGAACGATTGATGGCATAAAAATTATTGGGCTGTGCACGTTAGATAAAAAAAATATTTACTAGTACCAGAGTACCAGTAGTAAAAGATTTGCACGCAACCCTGCAGGCTGCAGCAGCTGAAACGCACGCATCCAGCGGACGAAAAATTGGAGCCAGCACCAGCATCAGCTTTCAGCCAGCTAGTAGTGCTGCCTGCTACGTTTGGGGACTTTTATTTCTTTTTTTTAATCCAATCATATTCATCAGTTGTGGACAAAACAGAAGTCGCTTTACATGGAAAGATTTCCATATATCTTTGTGAGTGAGATTTCCATTATTGGTGTTCTTGGTATATGTATTATAGTATGAGGTTAACTCTCCATTTGGGTGGCTAACCCGGCCTTGTGCGTATTTATCATGCAAAGTGAAAGTTTCCGCCGTGTAACTACTATCTTACTCTTAGTGCTACCTCCATATTTAAAGTTATAATGTTTAGAACAAGTAACTTAATTTTAAAGCAATGTGGGAGTAGCTAGCATTTGGTGAAGTATATATTTTGCGAGGAAATGATCAGGTAATTATGGCCACAGCTCAAGGCCGACGATATGTTTATTTCTATCTCTACCTCTATCTCTATCTCGTCTTAAAAAGTGAGGTGTTTCTTTCGTCCCACTTTTTTTTATTCTCTAAATTGCCCTCGCATCCTCCATATGTTTTGTATGTGATCAAGACTCCACTGTGCTCTTACGAATTAGAAGAACTCACTTCTAGCAATAATACGAGAATTGATTGCAAGACGTATTAGATTTTGTTTAACGCATGGACACATTTGCTAGTAGTCATAAATGACAAGCTTTAGTTAGGGCATGATTGGAACACGAGAATTTTTCGTAGGAATCGTACATGAATTTAATAGGAACCAGTTCAATTTCACATGAAAAACGCAAGAATAGAAAAAGTTTCCTAGGTTCCAAACATTCCCTCATTTTGGGACTTCATCCATATTTATCTTGGGATCATGTTTCTACTTTTGAATTGATCTTTGTTTGTCCAGTTCACAGAATCACAGGATCTAGTCAGCTGCACAGGCAAAAACAGATCAGGCGCGGTTACTCGTGAGAACAAGTAATATTATGCGTTTGGTTTGTTAATAAATGCTTTGAGAAGGTGTTTTAAACATATATTACCTCCATCCCAAATTAGAAGTTATCCCAATTTTTCTTAGAAAGTTAAAGTATCTCAAGTTTGACTAAAATTATAGAGAGAATTATAAAATTTATGGCATCAAATAGGTATAGTATGAAAAATAATTAATAAATAATCTAACAATACTTGTTTGATATCATGAACGTTATTATTTATAATATAAATTTTGTTAAATTTGAGATGTTCTGACTCTCCAAGAAAATTGGAATGATTTATAATTTAGGACAAAGTGAGTATATACTAGTATATCTTGATTTTGGCCCTATTTAGCACAACTTTTAGATCATACAACTCAGTTAATTCTTAAAGCCAGAGTTGTATATAGTACCAAATATGACGTTAAATGAACATATTAATTACGTTTTGTGTATCACTTTCCGTGGAGGCGTGGAATATCGTTTTCACTAGATATAAGTCACATAATTAGAATCTCAGGAAATTATAACTTATTCTTTTCCTTGGCTTTTGGTTGTGAGAGAAAGTCCACTAACTACTGAGTGACCTCTCAAGTGAGAATACACAGTGTAGAGACGGTTGGTTGCAGGAGGCATAGTGTGTCTGTGTGTGTGCTGGTGGAAGCTAGCTATAAAACGGGGAACTTCCTCGGATCCCATGGCTATTGGAATATTAATTAAGCCGACATCTTCCAAGTCATTTGCAAAGGTAGCTGAGATTATATTACCAAAATTTTTTTTGAATTTGATTATATTATCAATTAGTACGCACTAGTACACTTGTAGCTGGTAGGCTGCCTTCTTATGTCTTTTGAATGAAAAGATTATTTCTTTGATGGTATGCTTGCGCTTTAATGTCTGCACTTCGAGTTACTAAAATAAGGGTATCATCATTTGCTGCAGCCACACTCACAATCCACCTCGCCGCTAGCTCATCAGACGACTGGCGACATGGAGGATTCGAGCCAATTCATGCAGTGGGCGATGGACACGCTGCAACACGAGAATCCTCCATCATCCGCCGCCGTCCACGATGACTTCAGCGAGGCTACCTTCCCCTCGCTCAAAGCACTCCGCGAGACCTCGCAAGAAGCAGAAATGGTCCAGGAGCTGATCGCGGGCGCCGACGACGTCGTCCGCCATGCGCCAAACAGCTGCGACTCCGGCGGCGGCGGCGACACCACCGCGAATTACAACGTGCCCACGGGCTGGAACCTCGGCGGTGCCACCTCCACGCAGCAGCCTGGCAGGAACGGCATGATGGAGGCCCTGCTTGCCATGGCCACACGCGGTCTGCCGCCGCCGGATCTGGTCTACGGCGGACCTCCGCCAACGAGGAGAGCCGGCCTAAAGAGCTTGGGATCCATGGCGGCGTCGTACGCCCAGGACCACATCATCGCAGAGCGGAAACGGCGAGAGAAGATTAACCAGCGCTTCATCGAGCTCTCTGCTGTCATCCCAGGCCTCAAGAAGGTTTGATCCGGATCAAATTCCCCGCACCTCTTCGATCGCGACAATTACATGCATGATGCAGCGTGCAGCGGTTATTAATTTATGATGACCAGATGGACAAGGCGACCATTCTTTTGGACGCGACAAGGTACCTGAAGGAGCTCCAAGAGAAGGTAAAAGACCTGGAGGCCGGCAGGAGCACCGAGACCCTGGTGCTCGTCAGGAAGCCATGCCTCCATGCTGCGGCTGCACGGGGTGACGACGACGGCTCCTCGCCGTCGGCGCCGCCAGAAGGCACACCGACGGCGATGAAACGGCTGCCAGAGATCCAGGTCAGGTTCTCGGAGTCGGAGAAGAGCGTGGTGGTGAGGGTCCACTGTGAGAACGGGAAGGGGGTGGTCGTCAACGTGCTCACCGAGATTGAGGAGCTCCACCTCAGCAGCATCCACGCCAATGTTATGCCGTTCACGGCTTGCACTTGTATCATAACCATCACGGCAAAGGCAAGTTTTCCTTGTCCTTTTGACTAGTCAAATAATCATAACCTTGCTCATAATTTTACTATATATATGCTGCATTTCTTAAGAACATTTTGTGGCCTTTTGGTCCAACAAATGAATAAAAAGCCATTCTGGTCAGGTGTGCCGGAGTTTCTAAAGATCATCTATAATGCAACTATATATACAATAGCTCACTAAAAAAATTATATAAACATATACTCTCTGCGTTTTTAAAATAAGTGCATATATCCTTTTAGGAGTCCAACATCTCATATGAAATAGGCGGTGCAGCCAGTTAAAACGAGACGTATCTGTGGACTGCTAGATGGATTAACATCCTTGCGTTGGGTTTGCTATGTACATCCATCATCTATTCGCTTATATGTACAACATACAACATATACTTGCTTTTTTGTACGAATTTTAGGTGTGGTGGTTGCCAAGGCTTCGCAGATACCTGGCTCCGCCCATGATTTTCTTGATACATATGCATCCCTATACAGAGATCGTCCACAGCCCCTCACTATCTGGGCGCACATTTACATAAGTCTGTGCTTACCTTTTTCTAGCAGCCACTTTTTGAGAATTTATAGTTTCTTTAAGATATGACTGAACTATGGGGAAAGTGAAGGATTATGCCTTTATATATACATGTAATATTTAACAACGACTAAATAAAATTAAACATGCATATCCATATATATGCTACATAGTATACAAAAGTTCGGATCTGATCCAACGACGACCTTAGAACAGTGAAGGATTATGTCTTTATGTACAGGATTATGTCTTTATGTACATGAACATATGTAACAACCAAATAAAACATATCTATATGCTACATATACACAAGTCTGGTTGGATCCAAGGACGACCTCATTTTTGCCTTCGAGGGCTCAGATTCCCATGTTAGTGAATAAAAGGAGAAAATTACAGAAATTGCCTCACTAGTTGTATAAAAAAGAAATAAGGTCTTTATGCCATTTATTTTGGTGTTCCATGTTACACTGATTTTAATCACTAACGAGTATTAAAGAGAGAAATGTTTCTTGGTTTGTCATCGCTTAAAAGCATCCGATGGGGATCCGACGGACCGAGTCTCTTCTATCCCATACGAGTTGATAGTGGCAGACCCAGGATTTGAACCTGCTAGGATATGCTTAGCAATATCTTGCAATCAATATGGTGAATAATCTGATATAATCTAAACCTAGTGGATACCAAGTGCAATCGAGCACCAGCCGAGAGGAGAGAGAGTCTAGGGGCTGAAATACTTAAGAATGTTAGACTTTTAATTTAAAATTTCTAAATTTAACTAGTAACAATAGCTTTTAGCTAAAATCTAGGGTAGGCGTCGGACTACCCGAAATAAGGCAGGGGTCCGCCCTTACAAGTTGCAGTAGCGTGTCGAAGCACAGTGCTCCCAATTCCCAAATGAATAGGAATACAGAGAGTTTCCATGGTCCGCCTCTCTCTTCCGTGCTTGTATGAGTTAGACAGGAGTGTTAGTTTAAGCATGGTGCAATCTCAAGACTAACTGTAATAAATTATATGATTGTTGAATAAATCTTCGAGTTGTAAGTTGTCTAAATAACCAAAAAATGAGCCAATATCCTGTTGGCATGCACAAGTATACTTTTGGTAGTCTAATACAATTTGAAATCTGTTTCTCTGGCTAACAAATAATAATAATGTAAATAGCCTATTTTTATGGTAAGATAGTTACAAAGTTGACAATATTCATTTGCAAAATCGTAAAACAATAAGCATTAGTATCATATATACAGAAAATGTAAATGTTAGAATTGCACACAACATTATCCACATATATTGTGGTTATATGAATCAATTTATAACAGTTAAAACTAGCTTAGGCTTTCTCAATGGTGTGAGTTTCATTTTGTTGTTTCCAAACCACCATGTCACCATGTTTTAAATAAAACTACGGATGAAAAAAGATGTCAATGCATAATTTCATTCTCTAGTTTCATATGCAATTAATTTTTGTGACATTAAGAGTTGGTTTTGTGCTATTGCAGTGTCATCCCCATGACACTCATTTCTTCTATTACTCTTCTTAAATACCCATTTATCATTCGAATATAGCTTATGTGGCAAATGTTTAAAATGCAAATGAAATCATTGAAACTTACAGTAGAGACTTACCTTAGTCTTTAATAAATAATAGATGTTGCAAACCACTTCAAACCATGTCAGCAGACGATCTACTTTCTTGAAAAAGATGTGCATTAATTTAATTAAATGATTGGCGTACGTGAAGATTCTCTTATTTTGTGCTATTGCAGTGCATCGAACACAACACATGCAAAAAATATTACATACAGAAACCAATTTGAAACATTCAGATCTATCCTCTTACAAATGTATATATGCGTAAGCTAAATCATTGTTTTACAGTGTGTGCTTGTATATATTTGATCAATTTCACTTGTGCTATAACCAAACTTTATTATTACAAGCTCGAGGTACGATATATACCCTTAGTTATATGATGATACAATTAACTATGTCGTAGTTTTAATTTTCAGTTACCTTTGAATTAAAAGTTTTGCTTTTTTGGTCAGGTGGAGGAGGGCTTCACCGTAACAGCGGATGAGATCGTCGGCAGACTCAACTCTGCATTACTGCGGATCACCTGCCTTTAAGGGCTGAAAACGGCATTGAAAAATCAGGGGACTACTGAAGCAGATACTCCTAGCTAGCTAGCTGCTTGCGCATGCATATATGTATATACATAATAGATATCTATATACAACGGTACGAGTGTATTTATGTTTGTTTAAAATTTGAGAAATTTTGTATCATGCATGGAAATAATGAGGCATTCATTAGGACAGATCTAATGGTAACAAAATTTAAAAAAAAAAAAAAACCGACCTAGAGGAACTTAAGTTGTAAATCGGAACTTAAAATTAGTGGCTTAAAAAAAAAGACTTAAAATTAGTGGCTTAAAAAAAAGTTCCAAACTGACTTGGGCTGAACAACTCAAGCCTACAAAACCACAAATGCAACCAATATCCAGCTGATTTGTATTTGACGGTGGATGGTGTTTCAGAAGAGACGGTCAACAAATCAACGCCGGTACCAATTCCCGATCCACTCCCTACCGGCGCTCATCCATCCCTCTTTGTTTGCAAACACGTGACCCCTGTGACCTTAGGCTCTCAGGGTTTCATCTAAATATATCCACCCATTTTGGAAGAATTTATCATCCTCATCTATCTTTTTGAAACTTTTACAGTTATGCCAAACACGCCCATGAAACTCTATAAAACCCCATTGAGATTAGCCTTATGGACCTCCCGCACGCATGACCAGCTAGCGGCGACAGCGGACATGGTAACCCACTATCCCATTCACCGCCTTCCTATCCTCCCTCACCACACATTTGTACCTAGACCGCACCACGACTGGGGTTTGGCTGTTAGAACTTAAAGGTCAACCATGATCTTATTAGCCTAATCATAGGAAAACATAATCCATACTTAGCACTTAATTGCACTGAGATTAATTAGTACTAGCATGTAGATGAGGGATGCCCCGATCAAGGGCCGCTGAAGTCCACGTGCCTACCTGTCCAGCAGGCATGATGTCGAACTCCTTTTGCAGTGGCCATCGGTAAGGAAGAGAGGGACACCACCACTGGGGATGGGCATCGTCTGGCTTCTAGTCTTCAAGCTAATCCCGTGCTTACCTTGATCGGTTAGGTGAATTAGTGGAAAGGTTAGATTAATCACCCAGAACAGGCGGTTAGTTATTAATAGAATGCCCCCATCACGACACTGTTATGGGTTGTTAGGCCTCTAACGACTCTATTACTCTTTGACTAAAGCAAGATTATTCATTCCAACATTGGCAACCTGGAGTTCATCAGGAAGGTGTACGACAACCCTACAAAGAACAATGCGAGGGCCATCCCCATGGCCCATGGAGGCAAAGCTTCCTCATCACGTTCAAGCTAGAACTAAATTTTTGCATTTCTGATGTCGAAGTTCTCAATCGATCACCACGGTCTCAAACCCAAGGGTCCCCAGTCAATGCCGCTGCCGTGGACAAGCCCAATGCCTCAACAGATGACGCCGCGTAGAGAGGAGGTTTCGAAGGGCGGAGCCCATCGCCCCGTGGTTTCAAATGAAGCTGGGAAGCTCAACTACACACAGCCTACCACACCTGTCGAGGCTACATACCCAGGTGGGCTTGGGTAGTTATTGGGTACACAGGTGGGGGAGGCACGGTGGAGCCCTGGGCAATGGAACTGCCGTGAAGCGGGCAGCAGAAATACCCATGCATCTGATCGGTCTCAACTAGGGTTAAAGATCCGGATAAAAG